>PKRV01000576.1:1155578-1383078 GCA_003709505.1 Hyphantria cunea
ATATATATATTTAATACTCCTTGTATAGTATATAAGGAGGATTTCGTTAAAAATTGCATTGGGCTCCATACCTAATGCAATCACAGCGATGCGTTTCAGTTTATCATCCTACTTCATTTTAATATTAAAAATATTTTACAATATATAGGCGCCAAAATAAGAAAACAAAATCGTATAAAATGACAGATTCCAAATTCAAAAGTAATATTTTGTTTATTTTTGGTTGTAACGGTATCTATGGCCAGACTAAGTATGTTTTCTATTTTAAAATCACGAGGTATGTACAAAGTTCAGCTTACATGCAATGCGTGTTTAAAATATTAAAAAACTTAATTGAAATCGTCACATTTCAACTATCAACTATTCATGTCAAAGAGCAGCTGATAAAGTTCCCAAACTCTTATCGAAAACTGTCATCTGAAGCCGCTAAAGTCATATAAAAGAATATAGTAGCGATTTATTCGTAATTTCTCTTAATACTGTCGCTACGATGGATTGGTTTATTTTGGCATTAAAATATAAATGATATGTAGAAGGAACATTTGGCCTTGATAATAAAATAAAACAGAGTCAATTAAAGACCGAAATTTTAGCAATGATCTGACCTCGAGGAACCTGGCACAAGAATCTAAATTTCTTCTATTCGGAGAGGACTGAATAAGCATAAAGCTATTTTTTATGGAATTGGGGACAAACGAGCAAACGTATTGCCTGATTGTAATCGATTACCGCCGCTCATGTACACCCGCAACACCAGAGGCGTCACAATTGCGTTGCCGGCCCTTTAGGGATGGGGGGTTGGGGTATGGGTCTCCGGTATCCACTGAGCAGGTAAAAAACAGCGCAGGCGTTGTTTCACAGGTTTTCTGTGAGGCCGTGATATCACCCCGGTCAAGTCGGCCCATACATACCGGAAACGTGGTTCTCGCATAATCAATTTCATAATAAGCAATAGGTGTAATTAGAAACAGTAAATTCGCACGCAATTTATTGAAAAACTCGACATACATTCCATGAGATGTCTTCCTGAAAAATAACGCGAGCATTTTAAGTTATCACGTACATCCCTACGTGACCTTCGTATGATGTATGACAATCTGTTGCGCTCCATTGAATACTTGCCAACTGCAAACGCTTACACATATGCGGGAATTTTTATTTACTTTCAGATATCGGTAGATACCTAGAATTTGGGAGGAAAATTCCCTTTAATATTTTTGATGGGATTGTTTTACGGGCTGGTTTGAGGCCTTTGGAGAACCATACTTTGGCACTATGGCCTAGTTCAACTGAAACTATGCTACTTTCTCACAGAAAACTAGTCTCAAGCGATTCTTTATATAGGTATGGGCCTGCCAAAGTGACTTTGCCTGATGGAAAGCATGAGCAGTGTCTATAAGTGGTGGTCATCATACTCATTGCGAATGCAGGCAATGCAAAAATTCAGCATGGTGATCACGGCGGTCTATTTTGGTTTTGGCTTTGAATGTTTTGATGATAAAAAGTTTGTCGTAGATTTATTAAATCTGCTTTGCTGTTAATTTATCTTTGCCTAAGGCCTGATGCCGTTGTCCTATCGATATTAAACTTTGTCAGCTTGGAATTGTCCCAAAATTTAAATTCTCAAATACTCTTGTGACGTAAATGTTGCGGATCATTTTTATTTCTTTATGGTAGGGTAAGCTTGGTATTTTGTCTTGTCTTATCCAAAAACACTATTAAATCTCTCATCAATCATCGAATCATCTTCATATTTTATTTCTACGTTCTGGGAACTGCGAAAGTTAGAAAGGTATCTGAAAAACAGTTTAAGTCAAAAGTTATACAAGTTACCTTCGAAATAGCGCTCTGACCCAAATAGAGGCATGCGATTCATCGCTCTACTTTATTTGATAGTGTTTTTATTCAGTAAATAACGATTTCAATAGTGGTACAATAATAAAAAAAGATACTCATTTACGTTTTTTCAGATTTCATAAATAAACTTAACTTAGATCGTAAATCCGACGAAATTACATTGTACTAACTTTTAAAATTTTCGCGTTTCATGATTATAATTATTTTCACGGAAATTAACGCGATCACTTATCAATTCCACTGATTTGCCTGACGTTTCGACCAGGTTGCATTGGCCGGGTATACGTACAGGCCGACTCGTACAAGCTGAATAATCAAAATGTAAGGTAAATTAGAGGTATGTAATACCTATAGATAAGTGATCGTGTTAACTTACATTGTCTTAACTTTTACCACAAGGCGACGCATATGTACATAGGACTTCTAAAAATATGTTTTTGTTGTAATAGGGATAGTTAATCTTGTATCAAAAAGTGTTACTTATACAAAATTTGCATATTTAGATAACAGGCGACATATAGGTTGCCCTTCTCACACTGGATCCACCCACTCTTTAATCCTGAAAATAACTTGATAATTAAAGTGATGGTTATGAAATACATTCCCAATAATAGAGGGATATAAAATTTTCCTTTACGAACAAATATGTTTTGTTGGTCACAATAAAGCCTTTAATCCGATTTTTTTCAAAATCATTATTGTTCAACAGAGCTTTAACAGACGTGTACCTATTTCCGTGCTGTTTGTGGTAATACCAGTGTAACATTATTATGTAATCGTTCTACTTAGTAGTTGTGTGCCACAATCTGCCTTTGTTGAAGTAATTCTACCTCCAAAGTTTGTTAGAGATCGACTATCGATCGACTACAATACGATTTATATTTAGTAATTCAATTTTTTATCCCTCCATGTGTTGACGGACTTAGAATACTAAAGCCCTGTTTCACCGGTTCCGGATAGTTTATCTGACAGACGTTTTGACACAAATTATGTGGAAGATACGTCAAATTGTCTGACTTTCCAACTAATCAGTATCCAGTGAACCCATGTTTATCCCATAAGTGTCGAAAGAGCCGAGTAAGGGAACAAATTACGCACTACAGCAGTACTAACTTCATTTTCTTGACTTCTACCCAACTTGTAGCACTCAATGTCGAGTCGTGTCGATGTACGCAGTAAAGCTTAAGGTTTAAGAAAAGCTTAAGACGGAAAACTGGACGAAGACTGCAGTTAGCTACAGGCCGAAATCACGCATTCGCATGTCATTCTTGTAATTTTTAGAGATGCCATTATAGTAGATTATAGTAGATTATTATTATAGCCTTTTTATTTCCTTAATACATTACAAATTATATTCCTTTAATACAATAAATAATACAATACAAAAAATAAAATTATATTGAAATATAAGATAAAATAAAAAATAAAATTAAAATATAATAGGTATCACCTGTGTATTTACTTTGTTCTATACTGACTGGACCGGAGGGCCGATGACGCGAGGGATCACTAGGCCGCCATGGTGTCACCATGCTGCGCCATTGTCTACATTCGCAATGATTTTGGTGAACACTACTCTTGGATTCTGTTTATGCTTTCCATCAGGCAGAGTAGAGTCACTTCGGCAGACCCCTATATAAAAAAATACTGGTCGCAAAAAATCGCACTGTATGTTCGTTATTCATCAAAAACAAAAATGTCAAAACAATTTGTTACATTCGTGTCACATACAATTAACCACAAAAAGCGCAGATGTGAAAAGTGTCTGGGAGAAAATGTAGGTCGTCAAACGAAAGCTGGATAGCGTCAAAGCTAGGCTCAAGTTACGAATGCAGCAGATAAAATCCCTGTTTTGAATGAATAACACAGCAAAATAATAAAAAAACAAGAAGAGAATTTATTTAAAACACAGCTCTTATAATTAATTTTTAATGTTTCATAACATTTAGTTTTTATTTCTAAAGATTTCTGTGTTGAGAAAATCTTGCTTAGTCCAAATACCCGTGTTTTTTATTCCTACTTCTACAGTATTTCTACCTTTACTCTCTTTTAACGCTCGTGAAACACAAATCAGCGTCACCAAGTTTTTGATGAGCTTGAGTTAGCGTGAATTGGAACAATTTCTGAAACCAGTTGTAAGAATGAATAGATCCTTCACACCTCACATATCACATAAAACATCACACACTATTCTCACAACACAATAACTACTAACATAATAACGTTTTACACTTATATCTAATTTTATCAAACTTTGTTAAACCATTATAGTCCCTATACAGAAAGTCCGATTGTAAACCATACAATAGCTAACCGCAATATAGGCTAAACCGACACACAATTATGTATAAACTGGATTTTTAATAAAGACTATTATTGTTAATAAAGATTATTATTATTTTATTTTATTGTTTTGACCACGTGACTAAACGTCTTAACCTGAGATGATGTCGTTCCTACAAATTTGATAAGTTTTCTTATAACGTTTGTATAATATCAACTGGGCTAAGCCTACTGATTTGACATTTTCGAACCCACGAGGACCTATAGTGTGATAAAGCGACGTTTTTTTTGGGGTTCGAAGCTATAGAATAAATATGAATGCCATTCCAAAAAGTTTTAATTTTTATATATTCGAAACTAGAAGTATATTCAACGAAGTACCAGAGTAAAAGTTTTGGGTACATTATCTGTTACTTACTCTCTTACTGTTGTACGACATAGCTTGCGTGGTTTCTTATTTCATATTTCTAACTTTGAAAATGATGATCCCACATACAATCGTTTAGACCATACTTTAATCCTTTATACTGAAATTTCTAAAAATCTCTTACTTGTGGGTGCTTACAAGAAAAGAAGCAACGACTGCCAAAACTATTAAGTTTGTAGCTCTAGTGATTTAAGCTCTTCGTTGATAAGTTAGTCAGTTACCTGCCTGACTGATTTATGCTCTGGGATCAAGTCATTTCATAGGAATAAAAGCTGATGACTTTGGATTGCCACAGAGGTCCGAAACATTACTAAATTTAAAATTGACTACATTATTCTGTGAAAATATAACCTCATGCAATTTGCATGTATAAATAAAACAGTTCCTAACTTAATATGCAACAGCCTTATAAACGAATGAGGTCGCCCGCTCAGGCTAACTCAATTAATATTTCGTGCATTTGTCTTGTGTAACCGTTGTCGGTGTTGCCAGCTAACAGACAAGTGATATTTGCATGTGTGGGAAATTAAATTAGAACAGTCTGATCAATGTTTCATTCAAAATGGTGTTCGTGAAAAACACTGCTTTCTGTACATATATATATTTATCTCTGTGATATATTTCTATTAACTGGTGATACGTCACTTATTTTTAAAGTCGATCGTAAAGCTAACAGTTTTTGACGATGTGAATAGAGCACTAAGTGATGTATTGAATTGGTTTACAACGAACAATCTCTTACTGAATTGAAATAAAACAAAGTGTATGAGATTTACTATGCCAAGTGTAAAACAGCTAGGCACTAATCTAACTCTAAATAAAATCATAAGTATTGTAGACTCGACAGTCTTCGTAGGAATTACATTAGACAGTAGACTACAATGGGGAGCCCAGATAGATTGCCTTGCTTGCTAGACTTAGTTCAGCAGCTTATGCAGTATGGAAGGTACGTCAGCTCACTGATATGAACTAGATTAGTTTATTTCAACTACCTTCACAGAGTCATGTCCTATGGTATACTACTTTGGAGTAAGGCGGCTGATATTGAAACGATTTTTATTCTACAAAAACGAGCCATCGGCTCAATGTACAATTTAGGTGCCAGAGTCTCTCTTCGAAAGTTGTTTAAGAATATAGGTATCTTAACTGTTGTATCACAGTGTACATTTGTAAATATTATGTTGTTTGTAAGACACAACATTATTGACTATTATCAAT
The DNA here is from genome assembly GCA_003709505.1 of Hyphantria cunea. Lineage (NCBI taxonomy): Eukaryota > Metazoa > Arthropoda > Insecta > Lepidoptera > Erebidae > Hyphantria > Hyphantria cunea. The sequence goes on from PKRV01000576.1 coordinate 1,161,364, forward strand.
ACAAGAAACAAGTCTAAACTCATTGGTACCTATAATCGTTACACAAGGTACACAATTCGTTCAAAGGTTTGGTATACGTTTTTATATAAAAATTTCTATAGATGTAATGGACCCTCCTGTAGATAAATTCAAGCATACTGTCAAAAACCTCATTTGGAAGGTCTACTTTGCGATCGACGATTATCTCAACGACAAACAGTCGTGGGCTTAAGGTGTTATTATATACACACAAACTTCTTTGTCTTGTAATTGAGCTAAACTATTGACAAACCTTTGTTAGTTAAAATTAAAACGTGAAGATTATTATGGTAATTTGATTAGTAGTGATTTTTATCAGTATTTCGACTATGGTCCGTCATGCTCATAAAAATGTCATTGCTTGCGGTGTCGTCGTGGGGCGGGTCGTTTCTTTTCATCCACTGTGCCGAAGGAGACGATGGTTGGTCCATGCGTCTTACTCGTGAACGGGTGCTGCATGGGGTGATTGATCGGCCTAGTCAGCGATGCTTTAGCCTACACTATTACTTTGGTTCGTTCAGCTGCAACCTCTAGTCTCTTAATCCAGTTGCGAATTATTTTTAACAGTAAATTTTGCAACTGAATATAAGTAGATGTGCACCTTGAATGATTTCTATGTTTATTATCCTCAAAGCTTTAAAGGTACCACTCAGTGATTTTCTTTTAATTTGTTGGTATGATAGGTTAAAAAATAATAAAATGAAGTTCTGGTGGCAACAGCTTGTATACTGTTTACCTTTCATGTAATACTAACACCATTGTACCTGAATGTCTGACTTTTAAAAAGAGTGGCCTTGAGTTTCTTTGCCAGTATTCTTCTTCAAACAACTTTGAGGACGAGGTGAACAGAAAAGTCCAGCTAGGTTGGGCAGCGTTTGGGAAACTTCGTCGGGTCTTCTCATCGTCGATCCCACAGTGCCTAAAGACGAAAGTCTTCAATGCGTGCGTCCTACCCGTAATGAAATACGGAGCCGAAACGTGGACACTTACGGTTCGACTGGTCTATAAGTTCAGAGTCGCTCAGCGTGCTATAGAGAGGGCTATGCTCGGCGTTTGTCTAAGGGATCGCATCAGAAACGAGATGATCCGACAAAGAATCAGGGTTATCGACGTAGCCTACAGGATTAGCAAGCTGAAGTGGCAGTAGGCTAGCCACATTTGCCGAAGAACCGATAACCGTTGGGGTAAACGAGTTCTTGAGTGGAGACCGCATCTCGGCAAACGTAGTGTAGGTCGTCCACAGGCCAGGTGGAGCGATGATTTGCGCAAGACGGCTGGCAGGATCTGGATGCGAGCAGCCATAGATCGAACAAAGTGGCGTGAAATTGGAGAGGCCTATGTCCAGCAGTGGACTGCGATAGGCTGATGATGATGATGATGATTCTTCTCATAAAGCTCGCGTACGCATTTTAGAATCTGGAAGTTATGGATCGTCACAGGCAGGCAGTGAATTTTGTGATCCTTTTTTGATATTTTGTGATGTATGATTTTTATCTGCAGCTCAATTTAACGATCATAAATGTCACTTAGTGTCCTAAACATGATTTTAAATTCGAATTTTAACTCTATATTAGAATTTAGTTCTAAGAAGTAGACAGAATCGATAGTCGAAAGAAAACAACACTACTCCGTATAAGCTACTCACACCAAGCAAGTTATTCAGTTAACTTTCAGATCATTTATCGTTAGATCAGCTTCAACATACATTAATAGCCTTCAACGTATACTGTTGCGAATAGGTCTCTCCTTATAAAGCAGGTTTTGTGCTAGTATGTAACGCTGGCCAGACGTGTTGGCATGGGCTTTGTTTCAAGTTCCTTCTCTTGTGATATTTTCTACGCAGTATGCTCCCTTGGTGACACTCTATATTCTTAACCCGTCATAGGAACAATTATTTACATTTCGAATATTGGTAAAAATATTTCAATAAATAAATTATATTTCACTTTATCCCATTTCAATTAACTCGATTTCATACACAATGCGTTTATTGTACATGGCCAAAATGGTTGTTGCGTGTACTATATATCTTTGTCACTCCGACCAAACCACAGCCGGAAGGCACTGGAATGAATTATTCCTCTGAATCATTTATCTATAACTAGTTACTATCTACGGCTTCACTCTCGTAATTATTTATCATTTCCTGTTCCTAACTTTGACAACTTTGACTTTTTTTTATCTCGTAAGTGAGGAAAAGCAGTGTAAGCTCTGGGTAGATGAATCAGTTAGTCAGTCAGGTCAAGTATCTTTATATTTACCAATAACATATTTGAATATCCTATATGGAAATCCAATCAAAACGATGATAAAATCAATGCAGGAAATCCACATGGATCGTTACCTCACTGTGGTTCATGAATAAAATGTTATGTGGAAATCGAACCAACTTGCTGAAAATAACACGATTTTCCTTCATACGTTGGCCTGTTGAAAAGGACTCAAGTGTACCCTATAAAGAACAAAAAAATATATTGTAAAAAGTGTATTCATATTTTAAGGTTATATTAGTAGCCCCCGTAAATAATGTTAACAATATTAGTATACAGTTGGAACATCCCTGAATTAGGCCAACGATGTCAGTCGGACATGCGCGAATGTGATTAAATTAAATCCAGTATTTACGTCGAGATAATCCGCTAATGCGATCACGATGTATTACGCTATTGGTACCCCCAAATGTTATGTGACAGTTGACAGATTTGTGTTTCAGAATTATGTTCCTACTATATTCTATAGTACAGCTCCATATTTGCGACCGTTTTTGTGTTTACTTGATGTTGGATGGATTATTTCAAGAGTACACGATAACCATGAAGAGTTTATGTAGATTTTGAAGATGGAAAGTTTTGCGTTTCTTATTAAAATTTCAGGGTCAAATTAAAGAGAAAATAGTTATACTTACGCGTGTATCGGGGATTCCCCCTATTTGTATCTGATACAAGTTGGATCTTTTCCCTAGAAGTAAAAAGTACTGCCTTTAAGGTGTAACTTATACGAGAGTGACGCTTGCCACGTTTATCAGTGATAAACATAAAGAATACATAAGAAAGCTTTTGTTCTAATGTGTCTATCTATTTAACCGTACAAGCAAGCCACTGTTTTTGATCGCCTCATTAGCCCTCCATGATCCCTTACAGTTCGCGGCCCATTAATCAAACCGTTGGACCTTTATCTGCTTGTCGGTATCAAAACACCCTACGTCTTGGACCAAAGGGTTTGGATAGGATCATTTAATGGACCGTTTACAGTAAAAGGCTACTCATGAATTGATTTTAATTTTGGCCCAGTTTCGGTAATGCGTCTTGGGATGATTTAGGGCTTAATATTGCTCTAGCTTTTACTTGCTGGTATATTAAGTGTTCATATAGAAAGGAAGTGATGGTCATTAATATAACAAATATTTCTTCTACTGAACTAAGCTATTCGATGTATTTGATAAACTATTCTATCTTGGGGAGCCGCGCTTCGGCATGAATTAGCCGACTTGACCGGAGTGATACCACGGTCTCACAGAAATCCGGTGTGAAGCGCCGAGTGACTGAGGATACCTCAACACCTTCCAACATCCTCCTCCACATCCCTCAAAAACCAGCAAAGTACTTGTGATCCCTCTGGTATTGCGGGTGGCATCAGGATATATCTGCTAGTTGGCAGACAGTGTTACTTTCCAATTATTGTTATTACGTATGGTATGGATTATTTAAAGATATTTCTTTGCAGTATACTCCTTTGACACTGAAGTGTGAGTGTTACTCCTTATTATGTGGATTTCGAAATAAGTTATAACAAGTCACCAAAAGATTACGCTTTAGGTTATATTCTACCTTCAGAGAAATTCATTGGTATACATTTACGACACTATGTTCTTTTGTTCCAGGTTGCTTAGCCTCGATGTGTCTGCGCTCGAGGACGTGTACTGGCTGGAAGACACGAGGGCACGCCACGTGCTTGAGCCAAAGGACTTCGGCGCTTGGTCAGCTGCGCGACAAAGCCTCCCTATTGCCAAAGACGCGCTGCAAACACTTAAATCAGAACTCTGGAGTGCTGTTGTGAAAAACAGCAAACACCAAGATGCTTGGACGTGGGGTAAATGTTATGAAGGAAAATGCACAAATTAATAAATGGTCCAGTAATTAAAGTTTTGACCGAAAAAAGTAATAGAGGTTTATTTTTTCACAAAATAATTATAAAGCTTTTCTTGCTGTATAGGAAATTTAAATAAATTAACGATTAGTATAAGACCTACGTTGTTTTATTTTTGTTTGCATTTTAATAACTTACGACCGTTTCTATCAGTTAAATAGACTTCTGCTGGTTTTTTTTTGATGTGTCATAGAACTCGGTCTGATGTACAGGTGGAATGCTGGTCGTGTCTGTATCGGTTTGTGGGCTGGTGACACTCGCAGCGATGACGCAGCCTTCGTTAGCACCTGAGGCCAAGCACTCGTTGCTGCAATACGTCACCGGGAAATACCTTCACCCTCCCAGTTGTAAGGTATCGATAGAAGCTAATAGTTTTCGCAGGCCGGATGTATTAACGCAAGATGACTGGCAAGAGCTGGATGGGACGAGTCGAAGATCGAACCAAGTGGTGTGCAAAATGAGAGGCGTGTTTTCAGTAGTGGACTAGGATAGGTTGATGATAGTGAATAGTTTTCGTTTTCAGTAAACTTTGCGTTCACATTAAACTATGTCTTAGTTGAACATTGGCGCCCAATAAGGGGCATTTGGCACATAGCCCAGTTGCATTCGGTGATTAGAAATTATCACCGAGGGTAAGCAATGAAGGCGCAGTCAGTACCTGGATGGGTGACCGCTGGTGGCATGTTACCATGAGCGCCTCCGTGATTCGGAGGTCACGTTAAGCAGTCGGTCCCGGTTCTTATCATACGATAACAGTCGTGAAGCTTAGTTGGAGGCCTTGGGGCGGCTTAAAAACATCCAACGGCAAGGTACGTAGCCACAACGTATTCTTGCTAGTCCGCAACCCGCACTTGGCCAGCGTGGAGACGTATGGCCTTGACCCTCTCCTGAGAGGAGACCCGAGTCCAGCAGTAGGACATTATGGGTTTTTAATTGATTAAAGGGGCATTTTTCTAACAGTTCGTTTTATAATAAGTTATTCAAAACTGAAGTATCTGAGCTGATTCTTTGGTCTTAGGTGGAATGGGGATGGCAGGAACCTCAGCCAGTAGGTGAAACAATGTGCTTCACTGTACATTGTTATCAACGCAACGGGCAGCCATACCCTATATGTGACACAGATGAACTAACGGTATCCATATCACATGGTACCAGGAAGGTAAGCTTTGGACAAAATATGATGTTTAGATTTTACTGTTTATTGATTAAGTGAATTGAATATACGGAGTCTCACCACCCACCCCGTCATTCTATGGTGTAGGTTGTAAAGATCAAACTATGTAGAAAGCAGCAATATAAAGAGAATAAAAACCTGAAACTTACAAACCGGTCTATATATATATATATATATATATATATATATATATATATATACCACTATAATAGGCCAACATCTCCTTTCTAAGAAGGGTAGTGGAGTGTTAAAAACGTTTTTTTTATGGAATCGCAGGCAAACGAGCAGACGTATCGCCTGATGGTAAGTGATTACCGCCGCCCATGGACATCTGCAACACCAAAAGCGTCACAAGTGCGTTGCCAGCCTTTGGGGATGGGGAGGAGGGTGGGGCATGGAGCTACGGTATCCTCACTCAGTCAGTGAAACACAGCGCAAGCGCGGTTTTACACCGGTTTTCTGTGTGGCCATGGTATCACTCCGGTCGAGCCGGCTCATTCATGTCGAAACGTGGCACACTCTGTTGATGTTATTCACAGATATAACAATATGTTTAATTTTAAAAGTGGGTTTGTGGTGTTTATTTTAGGGTACACAATGTGTGATGGTGCACCACGCACTCATAGTCACAGTAAGCATACACGCACCATGCATGTGAAAAAGGGTATTCAAATTCGTTTCATATATAAATATGTAAAAGAGGAAGCTGACTGACCAAGATTCGCAGAGATCAACGCACAGCCCTAACCGCTGAACCTAGAATCCTGAAATTTTGTTGGTTCTTTATATAATAAAGGTAACAAAAGAACTTTGGAAATGCCAACCCTAAGAGGTTAAACAGGGGATGAAAGCATCTACGTAATGCGCGAGCGAAGCCGCAGACTAAAGCTAGTATTACATAATAATAATGAATGGCTATTTGGGAAAATAAATTCGGTTGCTGAAATGATTTTTCTTGTTATTATTTAATTTCAATTTCAACTTTATTTGATAGTAGTTTGCCGGCGAACTGTTTTAGGGATCATGACTTTTTAATAATCAAGTAATTCCCGTGTAAACTACAGCGCCATCTACCGAAAATAAATTGATTTATGGACTAATCCTGTATGACGATTAAGAAATTCTTGCGTCGATTGGCCGTATAGATTAAGAATCAATTTGGATTTGATAATTATTTAAAAGAAAAGAACAAGTTTGATCTTCCTCTACAGGTCTTTGGTTCATGTTCACAGGTAACCGCAGTTATAGAGTTAGGATCTGGTGACCCAGCACAAGCAAATACAGCACGCGTCAAATTTACTGTGAGGACCGCCGGCGTCTACATCATATCCATCATGATTGGTAATATACGTTTAAGCTATAGTTGTTTAATGTTAAACTTTGATAATATATTACTAGTTTAAAAGGAAGTTCATTGGAGATATGTACTTTTCATGAACATCAGTAATAGGAACATCCATCGAGGTTGATCTGTATGATATTGATCTGTATGATGATTTTGTTATTTTTTAGGAAATAATTGTAATAATATAGAAACGTAAAAAAAAAAAAATATTTGGAAATTAAAATATTATAGGAAATGATAATGTCTGTCTAAAAATAAAGAAAGTCATAAATTTCTTTTTTCCATACTACATAAAATTTTGGAGATGTGGTATGAGTTGGTATTAAGGAACAACCATAAAGAAATTGTGTAAATAATTTTAGAGAAGAGAGGAGAGGGGGGATATTAGAATGTGTGTGTGTGCGAGTAGAACGCGTCGGAGAGTGTGTGAGCGCTAAGTAGAGGTGGTCGCGCAGGCGGCGTGTCGGCGTGCGGCGCGCCGTTCCGCAAGTGGTTCAGCGCCGGGCGCGTGGAGGCGCGGCGCTCGCGCGTGGGGCGCGCGCACGCCGCGCTGCTGCTGGCGCGGGCGCACGCGCGCGCGCTGCACGTGCACCCGCGCGACCACTACGACAACCCCGCGCCGCTGCAGCCCGCCGACCAGCACCCGCCCAGGGTGAGTCTCTCGGCCCTCGCGTACGGCGTATCGAAATGTCGACGGCAGCGATGGTGGCTAAAGTAGAATCACTTCGGCAGGTACATACATCAAAAAAAATATTTAAAATCCTGCCAAAGTAATTCTACTTAGCTTGATAAAAAACTTGAGTGGAATCCGAGAATAGCGGTCACCGCCATTGACAACGCAAAAGTGCAACGATGACGTATAGTGACTCAGACTATGCCGGACGGCTATAAACCGGCTATAATCACAGTAGCACTTCAATAAACGCTGCTCCGTTATTGACAGATGTCGTATTCGCCGACAAAACGACAGCACGAATGCTATTATTTTGTCAAGTGAATCTTCCGTGAAAGAATAATATCGCTTCGTTCGAGCCGCCCTCTCGTGGTCAAATCAGCGTGGTTTACTACCTGTGGAGGTATACAACCTAACCCGGCAACCGACGCTCTCTTTTTTACTATACCCGAATCCGAAAATCTGATAGCCACTGTATTCGATAGCAGACTTATAACCGGTCAACTAAATAAGAGTCAATTAAAAGCATTTAATTTGATGTGTATATGTTTTAAACAAATTTAGTTGATATTTTTGTTTCTAGAATTCGTTTCTTGTAGACGAAGTTGGAAAGACTGACAATGCGCTATTATAAATTCTTCATAAAATTTAGCCAATGCGTTCTGTAAGTTAAACAGTGAATGTTTTAATCGAATGCCACAGGGATCATTGCTTGGATTCTTACTCTTATAATCTATTCATATTACACACAAAAACACCGTACAGAATGGCGTAGCCATTGCGTTTTCATTTCCACTCATAAGGTTATATTCCCAACACCATGCATGTAAAGTTCATATATTCAGAATAATTAGATGAACGTTATACATGGTTTTGGCGTACGATTTAAACATCAAATGCTTATTTTTTCTAGCCTTTACCCACTTTAGGTGGCGTCGGCTCTCCTTGTTTCATAGCGCTAAGACATTCCGTTAAAGGTTATCGTGTAAATTCTCCATCGTCAGAAGCTTGGTCACAGTTATCCACTATGTCAATGGAGGTCGTCCGCGACCTTCTGGTAGTGGTTAGAACTATCACCAAGACAAACGGCTATGAAAATCTCATGATATGACCATAGCCTTATACCATCATTGCATTTTACAGGCAGATAGACATAACAGATTATTTTCAACACTTTAAACACACAGGGCTTCTCCGTCAAACTGAATCTCCTGGGCGAAGAAGTGGACGAGGCTTTGTGTCAATCAGCGACGTTCTCGTACGACAACGTAAACCAGCGCGTGATACTCACGCTGTGCTTTGAGCGGGCCGGCGTGTACCGAGCTGCGGTTTTCTACGAAGATGTGCTGTTGCTTAATGGGGAATTTGATTGTATAGTGCTTACAGGTGATTTATGTTTAATGTTTGATAATTTTTCACTTGTATTTTATCATGTGATCAGCTGAATATACGTATCCATTCTTACTGTAGCACATTCGCAGTAAAAAATAGTGACGCGTGGAATACCTCGAATTCGGTGTCTTGTCGAAGCATCAATATTTACGCGCTCTAATTGTATTCAATTTCATTAATTACTGTTTCTTTATTTTTGAAAAGAGTTTAAACCCACAATCCTTGTTAAATACATATACATGTGATTTTGGGTGAATATGTATTAAAATATATTTGTATTTTCAAACTCAAACATATTTATATAAATAAAAATGTTCCTCTAAATGTGTTTCTAAGCCCAAAACTTGAGAACCGCTCAATCAATTCGGTTACTTCTTTTATATTTTGTGAAATCTTAAGAAAGAAAAACAAAAGACGTCTTATCTCACATCTCAGCTTTCACTATATGTAGTTCAGTACCAACTAAAAGTTGATCAGAAAAAAAACTAAACTAAACAATAAATGTGAAAATTATAAGAAATAATTACGTAAGTAATTTAGTCGGCGTGTATTTAGACGATATCTAAGTTTAGTGCGATCTGTCATGTTTTACGTCATATGTAACAAGTCTTAAACACAAGAATAGCACAAGAAGAATTATGGCCTGAGTAAGTTAAGTTGAGTAATATAACTAATTTTGATTATACCAAAGTAAATTTAACGTTTTCACGTAATAAACAAATTTGGGTGTTTTCTATGTATAAAATGTTTGTATTTACAAAAAAAAGTATATATATATATTTATACCAGTTATCTAGTAACCATAACACAAGGTGGGCTTAGTTTGGGACTAGATGGCGTTGTATGTTATACTCGTATGTCCAATATGTGTATTGATGGAGGATGTGGTGGCAGCGAGCGACACGGCGACGGTGCAGCGCAACATGTCGTCGAAGCGGCACTACGTGTGCTACGAGGCGCGCCTGGTGTCGGGCCGGCCGCGCCGCGTGCTGTGCTGCATCAGCCCCAAGCAGCTCACGCTCAAGGACTACCTCTTCAAGTTCATCCCCAAGAGGATCACCAGCTTCCGCCTCTGCCCTTCTACTAAGGTCACTTTTACACCATCACGAGCCTTTCATACTTCTATTGAGGCCACAGTTAGCCCAGTGGTTTATGCGGTCACCGCATCGCATTTTACTGCCCTGAGTGTTGCAGGCTCAGGCCCCACATGGGACAATACTTTGTGCGATCCACAAGTTGTTGTTCTGCGGCTCGATGTTCATGCTTGTAAAGTCCCCCGCACCACAGGATTTATTCCTAATGCGAGAGTTGCCTTAAAAAAAGGACATAGGCCTCTCAGAAAGGCTTTGCTCGCTCTAACCAGACGAATCTGCAGAGGTTATGTGTCCAGTTTTTTTTATTTTATTTTTTTTCTATAATAATATTTTATTACGTAAAAGAGTTTGAAATTTCATCCTGATTGCGAATGCAGACAAAGCAAAATGATGACACACTCTTAATTCCCTGTTCTGACGTAGTGTATACTGTTCCAGCTGATCCTGAAGCCCACCAGCGGCGAGTTCACGCTGGAGGACGGCGTGCAGCCGCAGCTGGAGCTGGTGTCAGCGGAGCGCGACCTCATCGCCGCCACCTTCACGCAGCTGCTCATCGCCAACTGCGGCGGCGAGGACTCCTTCAAGGTACCGCCTGCAAAACTGCTGGACCGGAGCTAGACGTTCATGATTAATCCCACTGTAAGCTGTACTGTATCATCAAAGCATATTTTAGGCTAGTTTCTGTCTGTAATAATCTTATCTATATATTAATACTTGAAGCAAAACTTTGTACCCCTTTTACAAAAAATATGCGAACGGAGAAGTACGAAATTTGAAATAATTAAAATTTATATGGATGAGTGCAGAAAGCTACAAAAAAAATTGATAATGGTTGAATTTTGTTACATAAATGTTGTCCATGGATTCAGATACTTAACCTATTTCAGTTATTTCTGATTCAGGTACGTCAAGAAAGGTACCGTTTTCTATAGAACCAAAAATACCCGTATTATATTTTTTATCTTTGACAACAGTTATACTAAATTTCAAATTGCTGGGATCCCAATAAACTCACTATCACATTAACGATTGATAGGCGCTTGGCTACCATTGGGATTGGTCATAATTGATATAGCTGACTCCAATATACCCAAAGGCTATAAAAAATTATTGAAAGCAATATTTTCTTTCAATATTTTCCAGAACAAACAAGACTTTTTCTACAGTGAAATCCGCAAGGCGCACTCTCGCCATCCACACGAGAAATTGGCTATCAGGGTTTTGCGCTCGGAACTGGTTCGGAGTAGCCTCAAGGCCACCAGGCACTTCACGGTGGCGGACTGGTGCAAGAACTTCGACGTCACCTTCCAGGGAGAACAAGGTAAGGAAAACTGTTTCCAACTTTATTTGACTACTTTCTTAGGACATCCGAAATGTCTCAACGATGATAAAAATATCTGCTTACAAGTATCTGCTTAAAAAACAATAAAAATCTGAATAAAAATGTATTGATACTTTGAACACCGCAATTTAACCCACCGAAACAACGCCATCTATTTACTTATTATTTATTTATTAACACTTAATGCACATATTGTACACAGGCGGATTTAATGCCTTGAGGCACTCATTCCAGTCGACCTTCGGGTGATGTAGAAATAGTATGTGATAGGTGCAAAGAGACACGACGAAATTTTGTTACTTTCTGGCTGACGTGTGTAACTTTTGCCCGCCAGTCAAGAGTCGAGTCGATATTTTATGTAATCCCAGGTTCTTCATCACTCCACTAAGGGGCATAGTCACATTGTTGTATGTAACTGGTGTATGTTAAAGAAACGTTTAGAATGGTTTATTGAAAGTAATAATCTATTATCAAAGAGCCAGTTCGGATTCAGGAAAGGTAAAAGCGCAACAGACAGTATTGGTAATTTAATTTCGGATATAAGTGTAGCATTTTCTCGTAATGAGTCTGTATTAGCAGCATTCTTAGATATTCATGCTGCCTATGATAATGTCATTGTGTCCAAGCTTGTACAAAAACTAACAGAACCGTATTATCCGAAAGATATACATATTTAGAACTCAATGATGGTACAAGAATATCCAGAGTGGTCCAAAAGGGACTTCCGCAAGGATCACTTTTGAGCCCATTGTTATATAATATATATGTTTACGATTTAGAACGCACTTTACATAACATTGAAATCTTTCAATACGCTTATAATTTACTTATATACTCTGATAATCAGGATATGTCCTTCCAAAATAATCTTCATGCAAAATTCCTGGACATTGTATTAGACTCTAAACTCTCTGGTAAAGACCATTGTGACTATATAGTAACGAAATGTGAGAAAATACTTAATATGATGAGATTGTTTATCAGAGGTTTGTTGGGGAGCGTACCCATCCATAATGCCCTAATTAGTAATGTAATGTCTTTAAAAAATTAGACTTAATTCAGCACAAAGCGATGAGAATTATTCTGGGTGCAATGAAATTATCACCAATAAATGCAATGCAAGTCAAATGTGTAGAATTAATTTCCGAAGACAATTTCTTAACGATAATTTTTTGTTTACAGCATATCAGTTTTCTGATCACCCCATCTTTCAAAAACTTGAAACTGAATGATAATTTTATTTCTCTTAATTACTACAGACGCAAACCTGCTACTTGTCTCGTCGTTAGCTACAGGAAACTTTTAACCATCCAGGCTCCTATTTACCGCTTGGCGAGCGGTATCTTACCTATATTCAATAATAGTCATGAATCTCTGCGTACAAGTCCTGATAATTACCATAACGTTGGTTTTGATCACAGATGAAAATTGGAAAAATTTTAACTTCATTTTTACAGATGCTTCTAAATCATCTAATATTGAAAATGAAGGTGTTGGTGCTTTTCACGTCCAGTACAATATTGTACAAAAGATCAAATTTCCATTTAAAATGAAATCGTCCTTTCCAATAATCGGTAACATCAGGGCAAAATATCTGCTATGTAGATCTTTAGGTTATTCAGAAATTTTAGTTTGGATTCCAAGTCATCATGGAATCAAAGGAAATGAAAAAGCCGACCAGTTAGCTAAAGATGCGATGAAGTGTGGAGTCATCTATCCTTATTTACATTACTGCCATGATCTAAAAGTGTGCATTCCTGCACATTTGGCCAAAATACATATTAAATACAGCGACCTGTGTGAGTGGAATGGAAGTGGGGATCTTCACCATATTTTTTTTCGTGTCTTTTATATGAATCATCGTTCCTCTTTCCTGAATTCTCTTATATCACAAGAAGTTCCATTACCTACTCGTATGACCTGCTTGTTATCAAATCTATGTTTATATTACGAAATAATATCTTCCTTTATTAATTCGATGGTGTTAAAATTTAATCACATTGTCTATTTATAATATTTATCAATATATATATTCAACTTGTTTTTTAGTTTAGCAATCATAACTCATTAGATCCTTTTCCAAGTTCCGTGTTTATTCCTAACTTTCCTTACAATTCCTTGTTTCCCTACCTTTTGAACTTGACACTGGCAAAAAAGACGAAAACTGTATTGCCAAAAAAAACTATTAAATATTTGAAGGTAAATTTGAAATTAAAATAAACACGGAAACAAGAATGTAAACACAAAAGTAATAAGTGGTACATTCAAATAGATGAGTCATCAATGTGATCAATGTCTCTGCGAACTTTTATCATTGATGCCCGAGCTCGCTTTGTCGGCGCCGCTATTACTCTTTGGAAATTTAAGTATTAATCAATGGTCTGAGATCAATGGTGGATGTTATTTAATAACGGTTGTTATCGCGGGCTTTGATGACTATCACTCCGTCCTATGTTCAGCAAGCAGACGTACCGAAGTGTTGTCGGGCCATGGTGAAAGCGTTTTGACGGATTTTTGGAAGAAAATTTCTTACCGAGAAGCCGGGACCCTTCAATGATGTCTTAGACTTCAAGACTGAAGATCTAGCCTCTGCGGTAGTGTATCTCACCAGTGTTTTTTCTCCTCAGGAGTGGATTGGGGTGGCGTACGTCGTGAGTGGTTCTCGTTATTGTGCGGTCAACTGTTCGATTCCAAGTTCGGGCTTTTTGTGTCCTTCCACGATTCGCCCACAGGCCTTGTACACCCAAACCCTGATCGACCACCTCATTTAAAGGTTAGAAAATTGAATAAAAAGTATCATTTCAGGTACATATAATAAGTTCATTTAATCATAAATATTTACCGTAAATTTCCATCCTAAGAAGAGTAATAAATTTAAAAAAAAAAATATTCTACTAACCTTGGAAGGGCGTGGAATTGCTTAAATGTATATTTAGAACCAATGAGGACAGAATTCTTTTGGGAACTTCTGTGATTTTTCTTAGGCCTTCGACTGTGTCTACCATCTTACATTTATCAAGATGTTACAACACTATAGAATAAGGCGTGTCATATTCTAACGTCTTATTTGAATAAAAGAATTAAAAGCGGGCATCGGCCCTAGGATCTATTGCAACAACGGGCTTCCCGCAGGGTTCCATTCCAGGGCCGTTTCTGTTTCATTGATCTAGCTCATTGTTTAAGTGACAATTATAAGGTTGTATTGTTCACACAACTTTATAGTTTTTATGAAGTCAACGGTACTCTCGAAAGTAGGACATATATCACCTTCTCCTAAATGCGAAGAAAATCTAATTAATTCAATTCTGTAGTCCAAACGTTGGCAAGTTGCAATCAATATTCAAATGGATGAACTAGACTTGAATCCTGTGGAATTTACGGATTATTATATATTGGTCTTATGTACAATGATACTGACTGCTAAGCCAAAGATCATGGGTTTGATTCTCGTCCAGGACATATTTGTGTGCTAAATATTTTTTTGTGCGTAGGTGTAATATATCCATAAATATATAAATGTGTTTACTAGCAGTCTATACCAGATATTATTAATATACTGTATTTTAGGTATTACTGTTGACGCTAAGTTACAATGGGGTTCCCAAATCGAAAACTAACCGGTAGGCTAAGCGCTCCCTGGCCAATCAGATTCCTGGCTTTTGTACGAAATGAATCTGATCGGTCAGGTATTGATCGATGCGTCACTATTTTCTTAATGCGAACGGGCTATAAAGGTATTCGTGACAAACGGTTGATATTATAATTTTGCATAAAACTAACTAACCTTTTCAGCAGTGTTTAAGGCGTCCAAGTCATGTTTTTGCAAGATGGTGTTGAAATCTAATTTACGGTTATTTATACTCTCGATTATCGGCACTCAATGGAACTTGTTGCAATACATTCTAAAATTAAACTCAGTTGCACTTATTCCACTATTTATTTATTTATTTTTACAACTGAACGGTTTCGCCTTATGCAAATAATACTGAGTGATGTATGTGTGTGCAGCTGAAGCACTTCGAGCTGGCAGGCAAGCTGGTGGGCAAGTGTCTGTACGAGAGCGCGCTGGGTGGCTCCTACCGACAGCTCGTGCGAGCGCGCCTCACGCGCTCCTTCCTCGCGCAGATCATCGGCCTGCGCGTGCACTACAAGGTACTCACACTACACTTACAGACTTTCGACCTGCGCGTGCACTAAAAGGTACGCACACTACACTTATAGACTTTCGACCTGCGCGTGTACTACAAGGTACTCACACTACACTTATAGACTTTCGACCTGCGTGTGCACTACAAGGTACTCACACTACACTTACAGTCTTTCGACCTGCGCGTGCACTACAAGGTACTTACACTGCACTTACAGACTTTCGACCTGCGCGTGCACTACAAGGTACTCACACTGCACTTACAGACTTTCGACCTGCGCGTGCACTACAAGGTACTCACACTGCACTTTCAGGCTTTCGACCTGTGCGTACACTACAAGGTACTCACACTGTACTTACAGATTATAAGGTACTCACACTGCACTTACAGACTTTCGACTTGCGCGTGCACTACAAGGTACTCACACTACACTTACAGTCTTTCGACCTGTGCGTGCACTACAAGGTACTCACACTGCACTTACAGATTATAAGGTACTCACACTACACTTACAGTCTTTCGACCTGTGCGTGCACTACAAGGTACTCACACTGCACTTAATCTTAAGGTACTCACACTACACTTACAGTCTTTCGACCTGTGCGTGTACTACAAGGTACTCACACTGCACTTACAGACTTTCGACCTGCGCGTGCACTACAAGGTACTCACACTGCACTTACAGACTTTCGACCTGCGCGTGCACTACAAGGTACTCACACTGCACTTACAGACTTTCGACCTGTGCGTGCACTACAAGGTACTCACACTGCACTTACAGACTTTCGACTTGCGTGTGCACTATAAAATACTCACACTGCACTTACTGTAACTTATAAACTTATTGTAATAGATCTTTTAGTCATGATGAGACAGGATTTTTTCCTCTCTGCAGTATTTTGAACAAGATGACCCGGAGTTGTACCTGTCCAAGATTAAGTACGTGTTGGAGACAGACCTAGACAGCTCGGAGGGGGTGCCCGAGCTGTACTTCGCCGATGACGTGTACGACACTAACGGGAGACTGCGGGAGACACACGACCTCATACCGAATGGAAGCACTATACGGGTATTTCACTTCACACTATCTGCATCAATGGCGCTGTTGTTTGTGGGTTTAACATGTTTAATTGTTTAAAAATTAAGTCTGGAAAATGTTAAAACACAGATGCAAATTGTGAAACTTTCCATCACTAAATGATAGGTTTGAATTGATTAGTATAACTAGTCTCACTAGTGCACGTGGTTGCAGGTCCGCAACAGCAGCAAGATCTCGTACGTGGACGCGCTGGCGCAGTGGCGACTGGCGGCGCGCGTGCGAGCCGAGACCGACGCCTTCCTGCGCGGCCTCACGCTGCTCGTGCCCGACAACCTGCTCGCCATCTTCGACGAGAACGAGCTGGAGGTGTGTGTGTGAGTGTGTGTGTGTACAGCTGGTGTGCGGGACGGGCGAGGTTTCGTGGCGGACTGGCGCCACTGTGTGTGTGTGTGTGTGTACAGCTGGTGTGCGGGACGGGCGAGGTTTCGGTGGCGGACTGGCGCCACTGTGTGTGTGTGTATGTACAGCTGCTGGTGTGCGGCACGGGTGAGGTGTCAGTGGCGGACTGGCGCTACTGTGTGTGTGTGTGTGTGTGTACAGCTGCCAGTGTGCGGCACGGGTGAGGTGTTGGTGGCGGACTGGCGCTACTGTGTGTGTGTGTATATCCAGCTGCTGGTATGCGGCACGGGCGAGGTTGCGATGGCGGACTGGCGCTACTGTGTGTGTGTGTGTGTACAGCTGCTGGTGTGCGGCACGGGTGAGGTGTCGGTGGCGGACTGGCGCTACTGTGTTTGTGTGTATATCCAGCTGCTGGTATGCGGCACGGGCGAGGTTTCGGTGGCGGACTGGCGCGCGCACGCGCTGGTGTCGGGATCGGGACGCGAGTGGGAGAGGCTGCTGGGCTGGTTGTGGGCGGCGCTGGCCAACTTCAGCACGGAGGAACGAGCGCGCCTGCTGCAGTTCACGACGGGCTGCTCGCAGCTGCCTCCCGGCGGCTTCCAGGACCTCAACCCGCGCTTCCAGATCACGCCCGCGCCCACCTTCGGCGCGCTGCCCACGGCCCACACCTGCTTCAACCAGCTCTGCCTGCCCGACTACGACAGCTACGAGCAACTCGTTCACGCTCTACTTTGGGCCATCAACGAGGGCGGCGAGGGCTTTGGCATGATCTAGGTACATCTTTACTGAAAATTCATACCCTAGTTTACTGAAGTGTACAACTTTTACACACTTATTACTGTCAGAAAAATAATAATAGGAAAAAAAAATATACGTTCCAATGCGGAATATCTATTGATGTAAACAAATGTCAATACAGTATTTACCGCTAATTGCTTATAAAGCAAAATCTTCAAAAAGTCCGCACCTAAGTTTAAAATGTTCTACCAAAGAGAAATATACCAAAAAAATAACCAAAATGAAAACGAACTGTCATTGATTTAATTGTTATTGTAACAAATTGTTATAAAGTTCGACAAGTCGTTGTATATAAACGGAATCCTGCCAAAGAGATCTGCCATCAATACGGAATTGATAAATGTATGACAATAACAATTGTTAGATAACACCTATGATTATTGTCATTTAAGTAATGTGACCAATTTAAAAAATGAAAATAAAATTTGATGTTACAAGTAAAAAAAACACATTTGTAAATTTTAATAAAATATTTAAAAAATAACAAGTTTGNTACTGTGTTTGTGTGTATATCCAGCTGCTGGTATGCGGCACGGGCGAGGTTTCGGTGGCGGACTGGCGCGCGCACGCGCTGGTGTCGGGATCGGGACGCGAGTGGGAGAGGCTGCTGGGCTGGTTGTGGGCGGCGCTGGCCAACTTCAGCACGGAGGAACGAGCGCGCCTGCTGCAGTTCACGACGGGCTGCTCGCAGCTGCCTCCCGGCGGCTTCCAGGACCTCAACCCGCGCTTCCAGATCACGCCCGCGCCCACCTTCGGCGCGCTGCCCACGGCCCACACCTGCTTCAACCAGCTCTGCCTGCCCGACTACGACAGCTACGAGCAACTCGTTCACGCTCTACTTTGGGCCATCAACGAGGGCGGCGAGGGCTTTGGCATGATCTAGGTACATCTTTACTGAAAATTCATACCCTAGTTTACTGAAGTGTACAACTTTTACACACTTATTACTGTCAGAAAAATAATAATAGGAAAAAAAAATATACGTTCCAATGCGGAATATCTATTGATGTAAACAAATGTCAATACAGTATTTACCGCTAATTGCTTATAAAGCAAAATCTTCAAAAAGTCCGCACCTAAGTTTAAAATGTTCTACCAAAGAGAAATATACCAAAAAAATAACCAAAATGAAAACGAACTGTCATTGATTTAATTGTTATTGTAACAAATTGTTATAAAGTTCGACAAGTCGTTGTATATAAACGGAATCCTGCCAAAGAGATCTGCCATCAATACGGAATTGATAAATGTATGACAATAACAATTGTTAGATAACACCTATGATTATTGTCATTTAAGTAATGTGACCAATTTAAAAAATGAAAATAAAATTTGATGTTACAAGTAAAAAAAACACATTTGTAAATTTTAATAAAATATTTAAAAAATAACAAGTTTGCATGATGTAAAATGTATAAAAATTGTTTAAATTTTTAAATAATAAACGCGGCTACCATTCCAAATTGCGAAATAAACATCTTATCTGAAATATGATATAATATAAATATACAGTACGACAAACGCAATTTTGTGGTTTATTGTAGAACTCTATCCAAATATTTGAGGCTATAAGCTATTTATATTTAATAAATAAAAAAATTGTGATTATAAACCAAATAAATTAAATAAAATCTTTAAAAAGTAGATCTGATTTAAAGTATTGACATATTTAGATGAATAGATTAATTGAGAATTAGTATTGTGTAGAATTATTAATTTGTTAGTATTTACTTACTTAAATGCAAGAAATAAAAATTGGTTAGAGAACGTAGAGCAACACTGGTCAGTGGACCGGAGAAGAGAAGAAATAGTATCTTTCCGCGATACAGAGTCTGTCAATATTTGTGGGGGGAAATCTTCTCAAACACATTTTAGACTCGCAAAGCTGCCGCCTGTCACTACGAACACATACACACACAACAATTAAAACAAAACATTTAGAATTTGACATATACATGAATACACTATGTGTCACAACAGTGTATTACGTATTATTCAATATTGATATATTCAATTTCTTTTTATAATAATATTACGGTTAAAGGGATGTAGTCATTTAATCATCTTAAAACTCCAAACTAAAACCTGGCTAAACCCGTGCGCGTAGGCCCATTTGCCCTTATACTTTGAACGAGAGAAACGCCTGCGTTTTGATTAGCAAGTCATTACATTAACAAACCATGTTCTTGCATAACTCCTTTAAACATTATATATGTTTCTTAACGCACAAAAATACTTAAACAACTGCTTAATATTTCTCAGCACATATCTTTTCGATTTAAATTTGAAATAATATATTCTGGACTTGACAACTATAAAACTGTTTGTACTACATTTAGTACAAACTTACTTAGGCCTAAACTGAATTGAACTAATAACTCCGCTCTGAACTCCGTGTTGCTTTAAGAAAAAATAATATTATAATATAAAATTAGTTATAAACATAATACATGTAGTGTACTTGTACTTTCAAATACTCTTCATTATTTGTTAAGGAAAGTATTATTTTTTACATGTTATTTGGTTATATTACTATGCTCAGAGTAAAATTTAGTATCATTAAGTTTACTTACTGTAATCAATGTTGTTATTTTATAGATTAAGCAAAAGGTCAATGTCATTTAAAACTGTTTTTGTTTTGTTTTGTTTTTTGTTTTTTTTAAACAAAAAAAACAAATCAAAGTTTTTTACATTATTGACAAGTTGAAATCCTTTATTATTGTTCTAGTCAAGTACATATTCTTAATATTTACAGTTTGATTGCAAATATTGTATGTATATACTGGGAAGTGGCAGTTTTCATTCGCAACATTTTCATAGAATTCTGACCGCTAGAAATACAAACCGCGTATCTGTTTGCCCGCCAGAAATACAAATCGCTGTATTGTTCGATTTGGTTATATTCAATGATTAGATGGTAGTTGAAATGGCAGATTTTACAGATATGTGTGTCTATGAAAATTCGCTCGGTTAAACTTGTTTTTAAAAAAGTGTTTTATATGTATATTATGGCTCTGGTAACAACTGGGAACAACGCTAAGATGATGATAATATATGTATATTATACATATATGTATGTATATAAAATACCACTGACTGCTTTAGCTAATTCAGTTAAAAGGTATATATATATAAATAACTCGATTTTTTCTGTATTCAAGGTGTAATTGTTTTCCAAAGGTATATTAATCGAAATTGAACAAATAAAGTCAAACTAATGTTGTTTAAATATAGGTAGTTATGTTTTAAGTTTCTAACTTGACCATTCCATGATATGTAATGTTAACACCCATTAACCGTCTCAGCATATTATATCATTTTATCCTAATTTCTTATAATGCCCATTCCAAAATGTGTTCTTTTCATAAAATGTTCTTTTCTCAATATATCTTGTACTCGAAATTTATATTGGTCATTAAACTACACTTTATTTATTTTCTTTAATTTTATTTTCATTTCTCAAAATGTCCTTTTCTCAAATTTAAATTAGATACGCAACAGGAATACAATCCTTACATAAAATATGTAAGTAATAGAAATTACACAAATGTGCAAGTTACATGCGTCATGTAATTTCGAAGTATAATTTAAAATGAAATAGACAGTTGTAAGTAGCGTTCAACTCCTCTTTGTCTGTAACAAGAATAAATCAAAATTGTTAGTTACATGTTTAGATAAGGATTGTAATCCTGTAGTTTACATGTGAAGATATTTTGAGAAAGGTACATTTTGGGAAAACGGCATTTCGAGAAAAGGACCTTATGACAAAGGATAAGGACAATCATAGCTGAGACGTAATTAACGCTATTACTCAAAAGGCATTAACGTACTACACATACATGTGTAGTATAGTATAGTGGTATAGTATAAAACCACAAGTACGTCGCAGGCACTATTAGATTTTCCTTTTCTAGTTCGAATCTACGTTATCGTTCGATACGTCAAATAATTTTAAGAATAAAACAAGCTAGGTTCAGAAATATTTGTTTTTAGTCTATCCACCATTTAGTCCAATTGAAATTAAAGATAATGGATATAGTGTGTAAGTAATTTATGAGTAGCGTACTTTTAAATATTTATTTCATATTATCATACGTTTGGACTAGTGGCACGCAGGTTTTAACTGATTGAATGTGAAATGTGTTGGTCCATGGTCTTGCTAATCCAATTCTTTTTCTGATGAGCTGGGTCTTAGCATTGTTAACCTAGTCCAGCTATAACAATTTTACTCTTAGTACTACATTAGTATACATTTTATTCACAACTAACTTCGGCCTTATAAGGAAGCTCGGGGTCATATGGCGAGCTACGAGATCAAATCACAAATGAAGAGATACCTAGACGAACTAAAATTACGGACACAGCAGAGCGAGTCAGCAAGCTGAAGTAGCAGTGGGCAGGGCACATAGCTTGGAGAACCGATGCCCGATGGGGTAGAATAGTTCTTGAGTGGAGACCACGTGACGCCATACGCAGCGTAGGAAGGCCTCCCGCAAGATAGACGGATGACCTAATTAAGATCGCAGGGACTCGCTGGATGCAGGCGTCTACCGACCGGTCGGAATGGAAATCAATAGGGGAGGCATATGTTCAGCGGTTGACCTCTTATGGCTAATGTGATCACTGTGGCGACTTCCACATACAAAGCAACAACAGAAATACACTACAGCGCCATCTACCGAACTACACTGAACTACTGAGTAACGTAGTGTACGAAGAAGCTACCAATCCTGCATCGCGTTATAGATGTTCTCGCGCCGATTAACATATATACAACAACCCAACATCAACCGTTGGGCCAGGCACGCCAGGTACGATCACCTCGCCTGGGTGGGAGGATCCTCCCTTTGTGTTGGAGGAATATGTGACACGTTCCTCCACAATGATAACCAACGTAGTTCGTTCTGATTAGACATTTCTGTCCTCTTCTGTCTGTGTGCCACAAGTTCAAAATTTTGTAACTGTAGGAAGCGAGGGGTGGGGTCTTATTTACATATTTGTCTGACCTGACGTGGCGAATCACCGATTGTTTGTTATAAATACAATTCTTCTAGTGACAAAAATCCCTTTTTTTTATTGAAATACCCGAACGTCATGTATCGTTTGTTACTCTTGCTAGTTTTGCGAATGCGATATGGGTATAAAAAGGCCTTTCGCAGTATATACCAACAACATTAAATGCATGAAAGTTGCGTCGTAAAGCACTAATGTGTTTACAGCATAAAAGTTTTTTGTGTATTTGTGTGTGAGTGCGCGCGCTAGTGTGCCCGCCCCTTGCGATAGGAACAATTCGAAATGTTGATTTTTGTAGTTGAGACATTGTTGATTAGAATAAGTAAGACTGAAAATAAATTGATGGTGAAAATTATCGAGTTTTATTTTAACTAACACATCTCGATGTGTTTGTAGCATTACGTCAGAAATGCAAGTGGTCAAATAATGTCGCCTCTTTGACAGTCCTCTATCGCCATTAACATGAATTGTTCTGACGAGCTCCTTCAATTACACTCCCACTCTATGATTCATGAGCGTGTGGAATGAGGGACCATAGCAATATATTTTAAAAAATATTAATAAAGTAATAATTACTAAAAATAAAAATTTAAAAAACCCCTTAGGCAAGCCCTTAATCGAGTCAGCTCGAATCATTTAGTAAAAGAGCTGATACTCTTACACTGCAGGATCAACAAAACAGCTAAAAACCCATGCAAGAAAACTGGCTTTCAAATGAAAAAATCCACATCGAAATCGGTCCATCCGATTCCGCCACAGACAGAAAGACGCCGACGTCAAACTAATAACACCCTTCTTTTTGCCTTGATGGTCGATGGTTGGTAGATGGTTTTGATCGATAAAATAAGAAATTAAAAAAAAATCTACTTAATTTGAAGATTTAAAATTAAACCTGGTCCTTCAATCCTCGCGTTCTTTGACATATCTGCTAGACGAGTGGAGTATAACAACGAGGTAGGTATCTAAAATTGTGTGTATTTTATATCTAAACTGAGATTATGCCAATACATTCTTGAATTAAATTAAAATATTTATGCAAAATAAATATTTATACAATAAATATGAAAATAAACTTGCCTTAAATATGGCGAAATCGGTCAGGTGCAAACATAATAAATAGAATAGTGGAATAAGTACAAGTGAATTTAATTCTAGAATGTATCGCAATAAGTTCCATCAACTGCCGACAATCGAGAGTATACATTACATGAGAATAAAACATCTATGTATTATACGTGAAGCAAAAACTTTGGACACCGTTTTACAAAAATTGCGCGGACGGAGAAGTATTAAATTTGGCACACATATTTTATATGTAGGAGAAGTGCAGAACGCTAATATTTTTTAATAATAATACTTATAAAGTATATTGAGTCAACAAATAAAACATTTCACACACTACCATGCATTTGACACATACATACACAAAGGATAATGGCAGATCCCCTAACAAATTTTTGTTGACATAAATTTCTTGCGTCTATTAATGAAAAATATGTAATAATATAATACTTAAATTTCTGATCACTTTTGCCAAAAGAACATTTAGAGGTTGTGTTTTGACAACTTGTAGGTACCTAATCAAAAGCTGGTATAATCCGAAACTAGGTACATTTTAAATTGCTTGATCAATTACAAACCCTTGTAGGTATATCTAGACTTTTGACACAGAATAATAAAGAATTTTTTTTTCTTAGATGCTTGTTTTATACCTCAGGCCTAAAATATTTAATATTCTGGGATTTTCATTGTAATGGCTAGATTCTCAAATACGACATGTTATGATTTTCAAGTGTTGTCAAGGCTGTCATAGTATTTTACCATACTCGAATTGAATTCATAAAATAATTAGGCTTAAAAAATAAATAAATAAATAGCGCGTTATTCTTTGTAATAAAACAAGATTTCAGATTGTTAACAATATAAATCGTGTGTAACGTGTATTATTTATTTAAAAGCAAAACGTTCATGTATTTAACTGGGAGAAGATTTATTACCATGTGGCAAACTTCAACGGAACTATCGTTACCTCATATTCCAATGACATATCAAATCATTTTTAATCAAATGTTTTCTCATACAAAATCCAGATCAGACAGATCCTAAACGTACCTTGAAAAATCGTAAGAAATTATTTTATTCACATATGTAATTATGACATTTATAGACGCTTGGGAATTCTATCAACAACTTTTTCGCCATTGTTCTTTATTTATTCTTCTTCTTCTTTTGATGATATGGCAACCAGCCGGTTCAGCTATTTCTGCCAATGTCAAGTATTTAAAGTCTTCAATTCTAAGTCTTCCGAGTCTTCAAGTCTTCGTCGTGATGGAATTAGTGATAAAAAATATAAAAAATGTGGAGGACAAGAAACGGGGACCGTCTTTCGCAAAAACAAAAAACGATCTCGTTCTTTATTTATGTCAAAGTCAACTAAAAAGATGATTATTTTTTGTCTATACACTGTCATAATGAATGACAAAAGTAGCCATTATAAAATCTTGGATAAAGAGGTGTAATAGCCTTTCACAAAAGAAATTCTAAATAGTTGTAACTAAAAACTTAATGGAATTATGGTCGAATTTCGATCTCTATGCGACCACTTCAATAATCTTATGAACTGATATAAGAGTAGTGTGACCACACAATAAAACAAAATGTAGACTATTATTATAATTTATATTGTGGTAGTCGAAAACTAAGATTGTATTTTAATTTAATGTTATCTTACATTGCGTATTTGTACAAAACAAAATGAAGAACTGAGGGATCAGTTGACACGAATACTCATGTTCCAGGTCCTTAAAGCGGAACATGAAAAAGCATGTCACTAGAACGCCATTATTTAGTCCACTTTACTGCAATGCAGTATCGTGTGAAACTCGTGGGGTTTCATCAATGAAACAGTTTTACCAAATCTATATTTGAGCAGAACAACGGTCCTAAACTCGGTACCTAACTTTTCCACATTTCGGAAAAGTTGACAATCTGAGAATTTTACGAAATTTGAGCCTAAGCGGACTAGACCTGATATCCTTTATTGGCAGATATCCTTGATTAGCACTTTCAAAATTTACTCAGACCTCGCAACTTATTTCTTTGGCAATTACTTTTACGTGAAAACCTTCCATGGCATTGGTAGTATATTATAGCAAACAACGATAAAATGAAACAAATTCAATAATTATCGCCTTTAATAGTACCAATAATTACTTATAAATCTAAAACTTACTAAAATAACAAACACCTACAAATATTTTAAAACGACATTTAAATTAATAAATTGCCACCTTATAGAAAAGTTTCAATACGTACCTACTTACCAAACTTACCGTGTAAACAATTAAAAATCTAGATATATCTCTGTTTGGACGCTGTTTAGTTTCCTAAATAATAATTTTATGGTCAATAGTTCTCAAAAAAATAATAAAGATTTTCAGTAAGAAAATGCACATTCGAAGCGTCAACCGAGTGCCAGCAAAGCCTGTGCAGGTTCATAGTTTTGGACTAGAATTGATTTCTACCCTCCTTATTATGGAATTCCTATTGTAAATTAGACTATGGCTAACAACCATGTCTAGCAGGTACAAGGTTCCACAGAACTGCTTCTGGTACTGATTTCGTAGAGCTGAACCACGACCTTGCTGCGCCGAGCATTCTGTCAAAAATAAGAGTAAGAGTTTAGCAATTACTGATTTCTGTTAGGTCTAACCAAAGAAAACAGCTACCATGTGAAGCACCGCAAAGGTTTTGGCTGAAATCTTTTGTAGTCAAATTTATGACGAGGGCGCTAGGCTAGGGGAGACTAAAGCTTCGAATGTGATATCTGTCCTGTAGTCGATCACTCAGACAGGTATATCGCTCTCAATCACAGAACGGTACAAATAAACGATCCAATATAAAAAAAAACAAATCAAAAAATGCGAATATCACCAAAAACGTGGCGTAGTTCAGAGAGAAAAATCGAGGAAGGACCGATCACACGTACGCGACATGAGCTGCACCAACCTGGTGAGCGGTCGCGGCCACCAGTCCAGCTGGTCGCGCGTGACGCGCAGCTCGTCGCGCAGCCCGCCCAGCTCCGCGCGCAGCGCCTGCAGCTCGCCGCGCAGCGCCTCCGTCTCCAGCGCCGCCGCCGCCACGCGCGCGCACAGCGCCTGGCGCTCGCGCCCGCCGAGCTCGCGCGCTCTGACGTACACACGCTTTATGTATTTCTTGCTTTTTCTTTTTACAACTCCCGCACTTGGAATATTGTGTCGGAGGGACTAAAATAATGAAACGTGTATAAAGAATTCCAAAGTCAAAACAATAAATAACGAATCACAAAATGTGTTGCCCCTGTGAGGTTTCAACCCACAGCACTCGACGCAGTAAAAAGTGGCAAGATGAGCCTAAATCACTACGCCGTACGTAGTTATTTTGTTAGCGAGTGCGGGAAATGCTGTATTTTAGGTTGATCTTCTACGAGAAAGTATACAACTATTAGTATTTAAAAAAACTTACTCCTGTTCACTTCTAAGCTTTTCGTTCGTAATCTCTAATTCCTTGCGTTTTTCGTCTGCATCTCGTCTTAATTCAGCGACTTCTGCCTCCGCAGTCAGTAGTAAGCTCTCATGCTGGGCAAGATCTGCTTCTAGCATTGCCAACTAAAAAGTATTTCAGTATCAACCGTTTTGATTTGTCTATGGTCACATAAAGGAGCTCCGGACAGAGTTCACAATTATTAGTAGAATGTCTAGTCACTGAAGACCCACCCGTTTTAGACCTGAATAGTTCCAATTACCCTAAAACGTCGCTATTTAGGTAGGTACTTCTAGACTAGACAGACCAAGTTTCTTATTCTAAAGTTCACTTCATCAAACGGCATAACAGAAAGTTTCCATCTCATCGTCGAGTTGTGTCACGGTAAAACCAAACGAAATTCTAGTCAAATCATTTATTCTAAACAGAAAATAGTGATTGAGGATCGTTCTCAGCAAAAATGTCCTTTATGTTAAGATGTGCATTATACTTATTTTTATGGTGTAGGGGGCAAACGAGCAGACGAATTGCCTAATGGTAAGCGACTACCATAGCCCATGGATACCCGCAACACCAGAGGCACCACAAGTTAAGTGCATTGCCAGCCTCTGGGGGATAGGGGCAAGGATTGGAGTATTGACCTCCGGTATTCTCACTCACTCGGCGTAGGCGCTGTTTCACACCGGTTTTCTGTGAAGCCATGTTATCACTCCAGCCGAGCCGGCCCATGCATGCCGAATAGGGTTGCCAGATAATAATAATAATAATGATTTATTGATCAAAAATATTTACAAAGTTTAAAGCTTTGTCAGTTTTACGAAATTGCAATTACAAACATGTGAACCTTGTCCCTTAAACTAGGCAATGCCTGTATCTTAAGAGACAATTTTCAGCTATAAGTTTCCCCAATAGTGATTTTCATCCCGAACTTCCCACGATATTGAATATATAGGTAGTTCGAATGGCTGAAAGCTGTATGTAAGGCGCTTCCAAATTTCAAATTCAAATTCAAAATCATTTATTCAATTAAGACACTAAGTGACATTTATGAAGGTTAAATTGAAGCTACAGATAAGAATCTTAGATCAACACAAACAGACGATTTTCAAGATGAATTAGGTAAAAACACCAAAATTCACTGCTTACCTGTGTCGATCCATAACTTCCAGTTTTCAAAATACGTAGGGTCTTATAAGAAGAATACTGGCAAAGTAACTCATGTCCACTCTTTTTAAAAGTCAGATTTTTAGTTGCAATAGTATTAGTATTACATGAATGGTTAACTGTGTGCAAGCTGTTACTACATGAATTTTGTTTTATCAAAAAGCTTCCGAAATAAAACGTCCACAAGTTTTTGTAATTTAAAGAAAGGTTTTTGTTCTTTTGTTTTGTTTTAAATTTTTTAAAAAAGTATTTAGGCAACTGAATAGTATATGGACTTTATAGTTCATGAATTTAATCAAGGCCGAACAGCAGACTCCTATCAATTTTGAGGTGTTTTGTTCTAAAATTTTATCACTTTTGTGAAGGTTTACAAAGCTTGACTAAGAAAAAATAAAAAAATGGCAAAATTCAGTAATAAACAAGATATTTTTACTAAGGCCACGACCGGACGACCCGACAGCGTTGTTTTTTTTTTAAATTTGTCCCGGATTCGTAAGTTTCTATCTGGCCACCCTGATGCCTAAGCGTGCCTCTCCCACGGTAAACTTGTACTAATTGCGTTACCAAAAATTTACTTTATTATGTCTGAAAATAAATCCGAGTGCTAGTTATGAATTATGCGTGCTTTTTTTTTATTTCCCACTATATTCTACAACTAGCTAGCTGCCTTAGGTCCATGACGGTCGACACGAGCGGACAACGGCTGACCGGAAGGTAGGTGTGGAGGAACGGGTGTCATGTCCCTTCAACACAAAGGGAGGATCCTCCGACCAGGCGAGGTGATCACGCCTGGTGGGCTACTGCCCAACGGTTGATGTTGGGAATTTATATATATGTTAATCGGCGCGAGAACTTCTATTGCGCGATTTAGGATCGGTAGCTTCTTCGCACACTACGTTACTCCGTAGTTCAGTGTATCTTCGGTGGACGGCAATGTCATATATTTATGTTGACGCTGTATGTGGAAGTCGCCACAGTAGGGAAGGTTTATAATGATGGTGTGAACCCGTAGAGAAGCAGCGGGCGCGCTACGTACCCGGCGGCGGGCGACGTCGCGCTGGTGGCGCGCGTCGGCGGCGGCGGCGCGCTCCAGCGCCAGCGCGCGCTCGCTCGCGCCCGCCGCCGCGCGCGCGCTCTCCGCCTCGTTGCGGCAGTTACGCCAACCTGCGCAGTTGCCGACGTCTCACACACCGCGCCGTCTAGTCCCGAGCTAGGCGCAGCCGCCGACATGGGTACTCGACGACTCGTATAAATGCATATAAACTTTCATACAAACATTTAGTCCGAGTCGAAACCTCGAGCACATCAGTCGCATACGCTTCCACTACGTCACCGAGGCGATGCAGACAGTGATACGCGTGAAAACAGATAATCTTACAACCTTTTATTACGCCTTAATTCAAGAAGTAGAGCTACGCCGATATTAATTGATAAGAACGGACCGGCTCGACCCGAGCGGAACTACCCTTTCACAAAAGACCAACCCTCCGGTATTCGAACTATTATGTTTCGTCAGTAAGTGTTCACCGGAGATCCAATGATGTAGATTAATCTCAAAAGACCGCCACAGTGTGAATTACCGTGCTGTACTGGTGCATTGTATGCGTTCACAACAAATGCGGTGACCACCAATCTTGGATTCCACTTACGCTTTCCATCGAGCAAAGTAGTATCACTTTGGCAGACTTATGGATATAAAAAATACACTACGTTGTGCCGAATTATAAGCACAAACATATTCTCCAGAACTTGCTTGCTTATTGCTTGCAGAAATATCCGTCAATGAGCCCTACGTCATCTCCCAATTTTTATGGAATTATAGGGCAAACGAACAGACGCATCGCCTGATAGTAAACGTTTACCGCCACCTATGGACCCCCGTAACACCAGAGGCGTCACAAGTGCGTTGCCGGCCTTAGGGAATGGGGAGGGGGATGAGGGGAAGGGTTGGATTATGGGCCTGCGGTATCATCACTCCCTCGGTGAAACACAGCGCAGGCGCTGTTTCACACCGGTTTTCTGTGCGGCAGTGGTATACTCAGGTCGAGCCAGCCCATGCATGGCGAAGCGTGGCTTTCCCACGGTTCAAGTACATATACGAGTAGCATATACGATTCAACAAATACCCATATAAAATCCTTACCGATACTCATCTCAGATGCACGATCTTCCGCTGCGCATATATCATCTTCTAAAGCCGATTTCTCCTGCAACGTAAGATATTCACTACAGGAATTGTCACTAATTCTTCTAAATTAAAACAGTCAGCTTTTAACAGAGTAAGGACTTACCCGTTCCAATACAGATTTCTCTATCTCTTTGTCCTTCAGCAACTGTTTCAGTCGTTCTAACTCACGCATTGCTAAACGCACCTTGACATTATCAGAATCTAAAAGTGATTTCAGCGTGCTAATTTGTATTCGAAGACGTTCTGAATAAGAAACCTAAAAAATATCCATGATGATTTGACTAGAAAGAAATATTCTATCATTATGCGAGACGCATCGTCTTAAGCTACAGCCAATAAATACATCACTAATCAATATTTCAATATTTTCGGACATTTTAACACACAATGCCATCTAGTCCCCAACTAAGCAGAGCTTATACTATGGGTACTAGACAACTGATATTATTACATATATATATATACATTTTGTTTTGTAAATACATACATATTATACATAGAAAATACCTAAACTCCGAAACAAATATTTGCAGATCATACAAACATTTGGTCCGAACCAGGATTCGTACCCGAGACCTCATGGACAGCAGTCGCGTACGCTACCACTGCGCCACCGAGGCAGTCAATAAAATACATGTTTTAAACACACACAGAAAAACTTTGAAAGGTTTTCCGAACCTGAGTTTCCAAAGTTTTCCGCAAACATCTAACATCCTCGCGTCGTCGTCTCCATGCCACCATTATCATGAACCTACAGATCTTGACAGCCGCCATTTGTTCGGCAGCGGCGTTGACTCCAGGTGATCTCAGAACAGACAGGTCACCATCCTTTCTGTAATATCCAGGAAAGAGTAGAAGTCATCAACATCTTGCCTTTTCCTATATTTTTCGATGAAATAAAACTAACGGCCATAATATAGGAGTAAGTCCGATATATACAAAGTATCTTAAATAAACAGAGCGCTATTTTATAGTTGGGAAACGTATGAGTGCTTGCCTTGGAACATTCGGAACACGGAAGGAAAATACTTTTATGTGCACATCCTACAGAGCTTTTACATAGTATTTTAAATTTAATACAACAAAATTACATCTGTATTACCAATAACGACCACAGCTCAGCATAATGTCTGCCGCTATTCGTGTTGCCCCGTGCCTGATTAGTAATATAAATTTATTATTTAAATTGATCCGAGATGTTTTTATTTATTTGTTATTTTTAACGTAGTGTAGGACGTCCACAGGCCAGGTGGAGTGATGATTTGCGCAAGACGACTGGCAAGAGCTGGATGCGAGAAGCTGAGGATCGAACCAAGTGACGAGCAATTGGAGAGGCCTGTTGTCCAGCAGTAGACTGCGATAAGCTGATGATGATGATTAATTTGAGAACAGTAACTGTATTAAAAGATCCGAAAGCATATTAATGTGACAGTTGAAGTTTAGTGATTAATGAATAATTATATACGATGGGATTTGGCGGTACGTCCGAGTGTTGAGATGTCTCTACAAAGCCGCTACTATGTCCGTCCAAGTACAGGATCAGCATACAAGACCCATACCATTGCATCGAGGAGTGAGGCAAGGGGACGTTATATCCCCGAAATTATTCACTAATGCAATGGAGGACCTGTTTAAGACGCTGCACTGGAAAAGGCGCGGTATCAACATCAATGGCGAATACATCTCTCACTTGCGATTTGCAGATGACATCGTCATCATGGCAGAGACGTTGCAGGACCTACAACAGATGCTGAACGACCTGGCTGACTCGTCTGTGCGCATCGGCCTACGGATGAACTTCGACAAGACCAAGGTCATGTTCAATGAACATGTACTACCGGAACCGGTTGCGGTACACGGTGCCGTTCTCGAAGTTGTTCAAAAATATGTATACCTCGGGCAGGCTTTGCAGTTAGGTAGAAACAGCTTTGAGGACGAGGTGAACAGAAGAATCCAGCTGGGTTGGGCAGCGTTTGGGAAACTTCGTCGGGTCTTCTCATCATCGATCCCACAGTGCCTAAAGACGAAAGTCTTCAATGCGTGCGTCCTACCCGTAATGACTTACGGAGCCGAAACGTGGACACTTACGGTTCGACTGGTCCATAAGTTTAAAGTCGCTCAGCGTGCAATGGAGAGGTATATGCTCGGCGTTTCTCTAAGGGATCGCATTAGAAACGAGGTGATCCGACAAAGAACCAGGGTCATCGACGTAGCCCACAGGATTAGCAAGCTGAAGTGGCAGTGAGCTGGCCACATTTGCCGAAGAACCGATAACCGTTGGGGTAAACGAGTTCTTGAGTGGAGACCGCGTCTCGGCAAACGTAGTGTAGGACGTCCACAAGCCAGGTGGAGCGATGATTTGCACAAGACGGCTGGCAGGAGCTGGATGCGAGAAGCCATAGATCGAACTAAGTGACGTGAAATTGGAGAGGCCTATGTCCAGCAGTGGACTGCGATAGGCTGATGATGATGATTGGCATAGCATGGCATCAAAGGTCACGGCTGACTCTCTATCGCGCCCAGAGTCACTCTGATGTCCTCAAATTCTCTCAGATGTTGCTGTAAGAATTATTTTACTCTAATTTTAAAAGAATACATTAAAAACGTGGCCAGTTACATTCATTCGAACAAATACAAACTAGTTACTATGAATTCCTATTTTTTTTAAGAGAAGGGATAAATTTTTCCCTCACTAACGAAAAAGTTGGAAAAAATATGAATAAAAAAATCTTGAAGATTATCGCTCTGTGTCGATTGCACCGTGATCATTAAATCATCCACCGTAGTCAAAAGATCAATTTTATATATTAGTTAGGAAACAAAGTACATAGTCGGTAGCCTTTTATGTCCTTTACTACTGTCCTAACTCCTACAGAAACTTCAATAGCACCTACTTGTCAAACTTAATCCGTTTTGTTGGAGTCAGATCTTCCATAGATAGTGCTTTGGTTTTATTGACCGGTCTGTCGGGGATATCTTGACGCTTGTACTCATTCAAACAACTGCGGATCCTGGCCAAGTTGGGACTCGGTGTGCACCATTTTGCCGTAAATTTGTTAACTGGAGTCTGAAACAGTTGCTTCTTCGGATGTACAGGCTGGAGGCGTCTGTATGAGAAATAAAATGTGAAGGATTAAATTAATTAAACAGTCTAACTAATTAACTACTAACTACTTTTTAATTCATATTGATTACAGAGGCATAACTGAAAAATACTTATTTTTAATTAGATGTTCTCAGCCCACCCACTGTCAGAATAGTTTTCGTAACCAGTTATGAGAGGGTGCCTATCCTTTTCTTTATTCCACAACTGGTTATAATCGAAACTACTGGTTCTTTGTCTAAGATACTTTACGTTATCTGGTTTCATTGTTCTTTAAAACAAGCAAGTTGAGTCAATCACAATCCCTAACTTGATTTATTACCGATTCCGTACGGAATATGCCACATTTAAGCTCTATATATTTTATGAAAAAAAGTAGCTTAAATGTCCTTCAAGATGTAAAGGTAAATACTAACAGTTAAAATTTTTAAAGACATGTGTTTTGCCCCGGATTATATTTCAGATTGATTGCCCCATACTTTACTTACATTATTTTAAAGATAGTACAGTAGCAAATTGTTCCTCAGTTCTACTCCAAAAAGAGAAAAAAATACATAAGACGGCTACAAACATCCCGTTGTAGGTAGTATTATCTATACGACTTTTCCTCTTTTTCCCTGAGTGACGAAATGTGTTAATGAATGTCCACGTTGACGATATGACGCCAATGTATTTACCCAGTCAATAAATGTAATCAAATGTAAAATGTATTTGTATTTATTCATTGAGAATAAATGTTTTGACATACAGATTTACTCTATAAGAAGTTAAGGAGTTAATCTGGTGAAATAATCTCAAATTTTATTGATGAAATGAATTAATTTTGTGTCTTACAAGTAACCGCGTCGAAATACGGCTTTTATTTCTAAATATGTTTAATAGAACATACATTTCGTTTATTTCGAAAATAATGATTGCTAAAGAATAATCTTAGAAATACAAGACTATTATTTTTTATGGTATAGGGGGCAAACGACCAGAAACATCGCCTGATGGTAAGCGATTACCGCCGCCCATGGACACACCCGAAACCAGAGGTGTCACAAGTGCGTTGCCGGCCTTTTAATAGGGAGTGCGCTCTTTTCTTGAAGGTTGATATATTTGCGCTCCAATACGATTTGTTATCAATCCAAACTGTTTTTGTTTACGTAAATAAAAAATAATAAATTAATTATTCTAATTGCAATGTTTAATGTGGTTGTGGAGTCGGTGGTGAATTGATCTGTATAGTTGCTTTCTAAGTTATTTCGAATGGTTCTTATTTAATAATGCACAGTTTGAAGCGTCAAAGTTATTTTCATTTAATATCTTATCTCATAATATCTCACACAACGCCATCTGGCCTGAAACTAAACATGTAATATGAAAGCTAGGATGACTAATAGAATACTTTTAAACTTTCTCATAAACAGATATTGCTGATAGAGAACAGCCAAACTCCGACCCGACCGATCGAACGCGAGACCTCTACGTAACAGTCCCATACGTTACCTCTGCGACACTGAGGCAATCATTCAAAAACCAGCGGAGTAAATTCGAATATACTTTTCTGTATCTTTGGCTTTGTACATAAATATAGTCCCAGTCAAAGCAGGTGAGATCACGTTGGCTGTCTGAGTCAACCATAAATCACATATACTTTTACCCAGTTTCTCTCCCCTAAAAATATTCCTTTAGGACCAATATACTTTATTTCAAGATCCATAAACATATGATATGTTGGTCAGGATATTTTCTGTTTCGAGTTAATAAAGAAGGAACAAGCTTTAATTCTAACACATTATATGTACAGAATTATGAGAAGAGAACGGAATACAAGTAATTTTAGTGCCGGCAATTATTGTGGAATGTAAGAGATTTATAATATGCTAGCTTTTGTACGCGGCACCGCCCACGTGTATATTGGTTATCGCGATAAAAAACTATATGGCCTATGTCCTTCAAGAATCAAACTATCTCCATGCCAAATTTCATAGAAATCTGTGCAGTGGTTTAACCGTGAAAGCATAACAGACAAAGTTACTTTCGCATTTATAATATTAGTATCCGTCGGCTGGTTGATTGTATCTTTAAAGTTCATTGCTCTTTAAGGACTGGAGACGATTAACCTGAGGTATATCACTGCCGCCGCCACCTTATGATCTAGATCACCCCTAAACACCTGCAGTTCAGACCCTCAATAAAATTGGCAAATGGGCAATATCGACTACCCTTCTACAGATGTGAAGGTAAGATGCAGGTACTACGACCATTCACTAGGAAGAGAAGGTAAGGAATGAATACATTACAGTAAGTTGAAGAGTAACAGGGTATCCTGGAATATTATATTAAATTATATATTACATATCAGAAAATCAACGCAAAATGTGTTGTCGTGTTTCGTTGGTGAGTACGAGAGCGGAGGCTTAATGATGCAGAAGAATATTTTTATTTTTTTTATTACTTGGTGGAATGCATTTACGCACTTCGCTCCCCCCCGCGGGGACAGGGGGTTCGCTTTGTGTAGGACTCCTGACTGACTCCAGCCAGACTACCCACTAAACCACCACGGTGTGCCATTCTGCGCCTGAGACGGGAGAGATCCGGGACCCGCTTTCTTACGCCATCCGGACATGCAGAAGCATTACTAGGCCAAGGTGTGAATCATAATGCTGCTTTGTCAGCATTCACAATGAATATGATGACCGACACTTGTATTCTGCTTATGCTTTCCATCAGGCAGAATACAGTCGAAGTCGAGATGGAGAACTATACAAAAGAGGATATGGCTAGAGGGGGGGTAAGTAGTGAGATAATGAGTACCGGGGGAACCGAAGAAAAAAACTGTTCATCGAATCAATAAATTTAGGAAATAGACAAGAGAATGAGGAATCTGTGTGGTGTGCTATTTGCGATATGACTGACACATAATTATTTATTTACTTACCAAGAGGCTTAGTTATATAGTACATACATGTCATAATTATTGAGTCGTTTTAAGGTAAGCACCAATATTATCAACATAGAACACTTGTTTGATACTTCAAAGAAATATTATGAAGAATAACTCACGCAGGCGGAGTGGTCTGCAGCTTATGCCTTTCCCGTGACAGTTCCCGTTCAGAAATGTCCCCGGCGCCCGCACCAGCCACAGGGGACACGCTGCGGGGTACTTTCAGTAATTGTTCTGGCATTCCTCAGATTGATTCCTCTGCTTTGTATGAAAATAGTTTAATGTTTCTGAAAAATGGCGATGTGTTTTAATGGCTATTGACACATTGAGTCTCGATGGTATGGTTCGGCAGGGATTTTAAATTTTGTTTCTTTTTTCTATGACATCTTAGTGTCCAGTATGAAAAATAGACTGATCAATAGGTAGAGACCTGCTATAAAATCCATTTTTTTATTTAATACATATGTATTTGTTATTAAATCCACCCAATTTTAATTGAAACCTACCCATATTTTTGGCACAGTTACCCCTTTATACAAGGGTAAATTTAACTATTAAAAGTTTCGAAAACGCAGACACATAAGTACCGGTGAAATTTTACATCGTGAAACAACCCCTATTAATAACCAAATAAATATTTGGTCTTCTAACACACAACGCCATCTAATCTTAAACTACGTATGTATATGTAGCTTGTGTTATGGGTACTAGACAAGTGATATAAAATATATATTCATTTTTTTATTAATACATACACATTATACATAAAAAACACCCAAACTTCGAAACAAATATTTGCGGATCATACAAACATTTGGTTCGAAACGGTAATTGAACCCGCGACCTCATGCACAGCAGTCGCATACGCTACCACTGCCCACTGCGGCAGTTAATAAATTACTTTACTCGATAATTTTCCTTTTTATTACGCTTTTAATAACTTCAAGAGCATGTTCATTTGTAGCCGACTTTTGTACCTAATCGTTTCTTTTTTAAATTATATTCTTATAACGATCACACTAAGTAGGTACACGCATAACTCGAAATGTTCTGTAGGTACTCTAGAATTCTATGTGGTATGAGAACGGCAGATAGAGAGGGCATACCGAGGCCTCACACTGTCTCTGTTAATATTTACTCCTCTGTGGTAGGCGCTGCCTGTGACTGATTTAATTTTGAACAATCTATCACCAGAAGCTGTTTGCCAGCCCTATTAAAGTGTGAAGGCAAAATATCCTAGCATTAGTAAGTTTATCGTGGAACACAGGTTAATAATTCCGTGTCCTCGGGGGTGCCTCAGACGTGGTGGCGTGCGGCGACGCGATTCCGCGCGACGCGGCGCCAGCCCTAATGTCGCCGAGCCGCGCTGACTGCGTGACGCATAGCGCGAGGGCCCTTAAATTACACAGACGTAAGTAAAAATGGTAATACAGCAATAAAGTTATTAGGGATTAAAACTACGCTCGACAACATAATTGAAAAGAGAAGGAAATCTTTAAAAATACCCTATACCAAGCTATCTGGCCAGCGCGCAGCAGGTCAAAAGCTTATAGCTAAGGAGAGGCCTATGTCCCGCAAAGGACTATTAAACTGTTGATATTGATGATTGATGAGAATGAATGAGGTATTTCTCTAAGTTTAAGGGTCAGTCTTCCATCTTATTGGCTCGTCAGATATTGAGGAACAATTCAATAAGTCGTGGTGGATGAAAGAGCTGTGAGAGACAGGAGTTTGGTTGTAAAATATTTTTGGAAAATATTAGATACACAAGACCTATATTTTTAAACTTTTATTTCATCGAGTCTCTGTG
The DNA here is from genome assembly GCA_003709505.1 of Hyphantria cunea. NCBI lineage: Eukaryota > Metazoa > Arthropoda > Insecta > Lepidoptera > Erebidae > Hyphantria > Hyphantria cunea. The sequence continues at coordinate 1,199,663 of PKRV01000576.1, forward strand.
TTCAGTTTTATTTATTTTCAGTTCAAATATGAGGTAGACTTTACATGTTATGGAAAAAAATATTGATTTATCACTCCCTAAAAATATACTTACCTGTACCCATATTATACATACAGATCACCACATTACGTAAATATTAAATAAGTGAATAGTAACAGGGGGAGAAATGCACAGAGGGCTGGCGTCTAAAATTATCGTTTGGCTATAAGGTTGAATGGCGGTGGCGCGGCGCCTCACGCAAGCCGCGCGGGCGCGTCATTTCGCCGCCACCGTACGTCGGCCCATTCTGACTCATTCACATCTATAGCCACCTGCACCCCTTTTTTAAATAATGTCATAGTTACATAATACGATTAATTTTAGCATGATTGAAGTTCACTGATTACTTTCACTATTCAATGTACTACGTACTACGACTGCCTCCGTGGCGCAGTGGTAGCGTACGCGACTGCTGTCCATGAGGTCTCGGGTTCGAATCCTGGGTCGGACCAAATGTTTGTATGATCTGCAAATATTTGTTTCGGAGTTTGGGTGTTTTCTATGTATAATATGTATGTATTTACAAAAAAAAAGTATTTATGTATTAATATCAGTTATCTAGTACCCATAATACAAGCTCTGCTTAGTTTAGGCCTAGATGGCGTTGTGTGTTAGATGTCCGAAATATTTATTTATTATTATTATTATTAATGTATAACTTGGTAAGGCCTACCAAGGAGTTATAAGTTTATAACGGTCACTAAAGACGAAATAAAAATATTAAGTTTGGAAGTTGTGTTTTTATTCCTAACTCTCTTTAAACAAGATGGCCTTAGAGAAGAACCAGGATGATCTAATTAGTTACGGGAGGCAGAAGAAGGACTGTTTTTTTTATAATATATGCCATAATATATTTTAATAATATATGTTAATTGCGATTTGTTTTTTAATAATATATAATCTAATACCTTTAAACGAGCAATTCTTGCATAAATATAAATTTAATCTGAAACTCGGAAACGTCTCCAACGACCTTCACAAAATTTAGTACTTATGCAGGAGGTTTTGGAGGCGATAAATCGGTCCAGCTAGGATTTATTTTAGGAAATTTTACCAAACAATATAATATATACCAAGCAAAGATCGGTCATCCAGGTTCTAATAATTAAAACTCGAAAGGAGAAGAATTTATATTTGTTTTAAAAAAAATAAAGACAGCTTTTATTTTAAATGCAATACCTATACTTATTATGTTCTAGGTATTTGAAATACTTAATAGATATGTATATATGTTGTATCAATAAAATTTCGTAGATAGTTTTAGTTCTTTTTTTACGTGTTATGTGTGTTTTTTTAAATTCGATCTGGTGTGTACAAATAAAGTGGAAGATATACGTTCTCGTACTCATAGCTTTGGTGCTTCCTTCCTGTGCCGAGCGATCAAAACCTGGAACTCACTACCAGCGCACGTGTTTCCTTCCCACTATGATCCCGGATCCTTTAAGCGGAGCGTGAAAAAGCATCTCACCAGGCCGCCATAGTGTAGGTCACCATGCTGCATTGTTCTTTTTCGCGTTGAGTATGGTGACCACCACTCTTGGATTCTGCTCATGCTTTCCATCAGGCAGGACAGAGTCATTTTGCCAGCTTATACATAAAAAAATCAAAAAATAAATAACATAGATACGTAGCAACTTTACTGAAAAACTTGTCTGCGGTGATCGTTTGTTTTTTTAAACACGATGCCAATTTCATTTCATACACATTTTTTATTACATCTGAGACAAAAAGAAATGCTCAGGATTTCAAATATAATAACATAATAAATTACTTCAAAAAAATCAGTACGCAGCGTAGCGCAAGAAAGATAGACATAAAATGCGTAACGCGATGACTCACCGCTCGTTCCCGATCCTATTTACTGAAATGTTCTGAAATTGAGACGCCCACGCTTCGTTATTCAGAGCATTCAGAGCCTTTGTATGACTCACGCCCCGATACTCCAATGAAAATTAGGCTCACAAATAATATAGCTACATATTTTCCTCTTTTGAAAGTCGACTGGAGTAGGTATAGACAGGCAATAAACGTTGTAGAAAATCTAATGTACCTATTTAGATTCTTTATCTTATAAGTAAGGTAGAAAACTACATTTTAGAAACGTAATCTAACAATAATATTCAATACCAAAGTACTTCTTGCCATCAATTCATAGTATTTGTTTTCAGGCTTTTTTCAATATTGGCGGGAAATATAATCAAAATACGCGAAGGTAAAAAGCGTGCAGAAAATACTTCTATCTCACTCTTACTCAGGTAAAAAGTTTTAAGTTACCATACGCATGCGCTGTGTCCGCGTACGTCACACGAGCGCCATCCGCCATGTGACAATTCACGGCCAATCGTGTTCAGTCGTTGTTAGTGTGATGTCGGGGTGCGGCACACAAATAAGATTTATCATTAGAGTTTTTGACATTCACTCATAGGAGTTGTGCTACAATAATAACGTGTAATATTTTAAAGTATTATCCGGTAACTTATTTTGTTAATTGTTCTATTTTCCGACTGTGTCTCAGTGGTAGTGTCAATTCGCTACATTGTCTGTACCACAAATTCTAAGAAGTAGTGTCCAGACGAGAGACCTTGATAACTAGTTCCTTGGACGAGCGAGAGCGAAGAAACGGTTCACAGTTATTATTATAGGATCATTCATGCTGGAGGTACGTGTTTAGTTTACAATTTGCGAAATACGTCGTGTGTGTTTGCGCGTTTCTCTATCGTCAATAAGTTAAAAAAGTGAGGTTTAGTGCATTAAAAGTTGAAAAGTACACTTTGAAAGTGGGAAGTGTTAAGTTCTAAAAGGAAACGAGTTATGACGAAGTTATATTAAATGTGCGTTTTGATATTGTTGCGTGCGGAAGGACCGCTGTGAGGTGTCCGCGGTCGCGGCTATTTCGTACAGTGCCATGGACATCGGCGGAGGTAAACCGAGTGGTCGGCATGCATGTGATATGTCATACTCTTGTATTTGGCGCGTAGGCACCGCACATTAGTGCACATAGCATAACTGTTGCACGTTTAATCGGTTTCGAGTAAAAGAGACTGATCATGCAGCTAAATGTTTAGTTGCGGTGCATTTAGAGCCAGAACAATCAGTTTTTTCCATGTACTAGTTAGCTGGGTGGTTGAGTGTATGTTCTATTTATATCTAAGCTGGCCGCACACTGGAAACATTAAATCGCTTTCGATGTACGTTTAGTTACTGCAATGTAATATTACCTCATTTAAATTTACACATTTCCTTAACTTGCACTGCTTTACATCTTTCGTCCACGCATACTTGGTTTTTTTTATTACTAGATCTATCTTTAGTCAACACATTCATGCCGTCTACATTGTATTTATATTTATTTGCATATCTATTATCTGTGGTCATAAACACAGATAAAATATTCCGTTTTTATTCACATTGTAAAAAGTCGTGAATGTATTAAAGAAAACAATTAATTATCTTTATGAAATATTATGTAAGACATATCATTAATCTATGATAAAGCAACATTCATTAAAATGGCATATGGTCTATTGATAAACTAAATTAAATCTATGCAGCAATAAGGGTGTAGAAGCTAAAAGTGTGGATAAAATGATCTCGATCATCTTTATCTTTCTCTCTCCTCTAAAAATGTAAAATTTGTAAAAAAAATGACATTGTAAAATGTTTCATTTAAGCTCGCATCAGTTAAATGGTTAAATTAGCTATTTTAAATAATACTAATTTATTTCTTATTAGAATCTTATTTAAAAAAGTATTTACTGCGTAATTTCTCTTTGTTAATTATTACTCATTCAAATAATCCTTCTAATGCCTTTATTTTCGAGTTGCTTAAATGTTAATGATGTAGCCATATTTTGTCTATAGAACAGTTCTCTATGTAAGTTTCCTTACTGTTTTATGGTGTTACAGTTAGCTGAACAAAAAAATCATTTTTAACATATGGATATACTGCATTCACATGCATTATTTAATTTTTATTATTAACAAACTACACATTCACATTATGAAAAGCTCTTCAGAGTCTGTTTGTTATGGATTTCATTACAAATGGATTTGCTCTCTTAGCTAACCTTACCATCCGAGTCTAACTGCGGAAACCGGAGTTCACAACCAATACTGATAGCTAAATACTTATTGCTGTCTGACCTAATTAGGTAGATCCTGCTATTATAATCATTCTGCTCATAAACATACTTTAAATAACTCAATTGTTTATCCCTGTTGGGAGCTATCCCCATGATCTCTGGGTAGCAGTCAGGATCAATAACCTCTAGGCCAAAGGGTAGAGATTTATGTAAATGGGTCTAACATTGATTGTGATTTGTGTGCAAAAACTTACATTTACAAGTATATATATACTAGCTATCTTGATCTCTCCCAAGATTTGAACAAGCATATTTTTAAATCTCACTCAAATAGATGCAAAAACCGCAAAGATTACAAAGATACAAATCTCCTAGCCCATATCTTCTTAGCCTTTATTACGCTAGAGATTAATTAGGGTTGGCTACTCATTCAACCAGTTTTACCGGAAGTATAGAGTTAGTTTGAGGAAATAATAACCTAACACAGCTCTCTGATTCCATACTCAACAGAGCCAGTAGTGTGATAACCAGACTAATAAATTACAGTACATTTCATTGTGCTCATTACCCTTTTTTTTCTGGGTAGGTTCCGACAATCATGCCTTAGCAGCTGGATCTAACCACAAGATGAGGACTTTAAGCAAGTACTTGAGCAGATGAGGGTTAGGATGATTGTAACGTACCTATATTCGATCTCTCTAATCGAATAGTTTTGTTTTCAAGTCAGTATCAAGTATGATTAATTGATCCTTTAATACCATCATCATCACTGCTGGACGTTATCTTCTCCCATTGTAAGCCAGTCTGATCTGTGTTAGGCTTCTCGCATCCAGCTCCCAATAATTGACCCTTATGACCATAGAAATAATTAGAGACATTTTATGTTTTATTGTCTTCTTCTTCTTCTTTTGATGATATGGCAATCAGCCGGATCAGCTATTTCTGCCAATGTCAAGTATTTCAAGTCTTCAATTCTAAGTCTTCGAATCTTCAAGTCTTCGTCATGATGGAATTAATGATAAAAAAACATAAAAAATGTGGATGACATGAAACGGGGACCGTCTTTCGCAAAAAAAAAAAAAAAAAACCATGTTTTATTGTCTGTTGGCATAGATATCATGTTGATGTAAAATATTAATGTTTATCTCTAAAGCACAGAGTATACAAACAGAATGTGTAGCCAGCCTAAATATTTACTGTACAAATATATCTCATGACAGAGAATGACTTCAAAAAATTTGTGTTACTATCAAATGTCATCATCATCAACTAAATGGATTAGGCTATTTGAAACCTCTTATATACATACAACATTTTTATTCTTTTTTTTAAGGGACTTTTACCCTATTAGGGTATGCCAGTCCCATAAGCCCTTAATTTAATCAAATAACAATTTAAATATTATATACTAAACGGTACAATTATATAGCTTTTTTTGATGTTGGTATAGCCAAAACATTTTGAATTATACTGACATCCAAATAATTTGGTTCAACTGCTCCATTACTAAATTTCTTTTAGATTGGTTCTTGATACATTCCATCAACAGATGTTGAACGTCGTCCACAATGTTACGCATCTCACAATTTGGTGAGTTAGCTCTATGTATTAGATATTTAAATTTTTTTGACGGAATGTTTTACTAGTTACTACGGAGCTATTGTAACCCAGGATCTACTTATTTCTTAGTTACCAAACCATGGTATATGAGGAGGCTCAGACTGAATAGTCTTGTACCAAATTAATTTTATTTTCGACTGTTCATCAAAATAGTCTTTCCATTTATTGTAACAACTAATTTTGAATTTATGTAATAACTCCGGGTAATGTGGTTTAATATTAATATTATCCCCTTCCTTTATCACTAATTTGGCTAATCGGTCCGCCTCCTCGTTGCCCTTAATATTAGTGACATGCAAACATAAATCTAGATCACTAAAGTAGAGAAAACTGTTAATGTTTACTAATAAATGTAATAACTATGAGTAAAAATACTATCGTAAAAATGACTAAACAAATAATTTGATTACACGGTTCACCTAGTGGCTTAAACGCTCGCCATGCCGCTTTATAAGTGTTTTCGGTTCAAATCCCATGTGTGACAACACTGTGTGATTCATAATTATTGTTCTAATTTTGGGTGTTCTTTGTGTCCATTTCACATATGTTTGTAGAGTTCTCGGCGGCACGGGATTATTTCTAATACTTTCGGGATTATTTCTAATCTTTTAGAAAAAAAAAATGTTAATTTAGTATTTTAAGAAGTTTTCTGGTCGGAAAATCGAAGAATTAAGTTTTTGTTTAATTACTATATGCATGCATTTGCTGGTGGATAAAAAACTACCAGTGTCTATTAACATTTGGAGAAATAGGCACTTGTAATCTCTTTAGTTGCTCTGGTCTACCAGGTCTTGTCAAGTAGACCGGTACTACTAAAGTAGAAATGGATTGGAGCCAACTAATGGTAGATCAAAAACTTAATTCACAGACACAGAATAAACCCAGTATAAGAACAATAATTTATGCATCACACAAAGTGTAGTCCCATGTAGTAGGAAGCGGCATGGCGGCCACTTAAACCATTAGACCAAATGTGCAGTTACTGATATTCAAGAGTCAACATACCTTAACCATGAGGCCTCCACCCTCCAGGGAGTTTTTAGTTTCTTTCCCGTCAAGCCAGTACTATACTATTAAAAAATATGCCAGTTTATTATGTATATACTGTAGTTGAAGTCTTTTGGCTGAAATGATGATGTATTATATGCTTACTCATAGTGGTAATCATAACTTATTTGTGAAATGTGTGTCTGAGATACAAATTTTGCAAATGTAATAAAACTCTTAGAGTTGCTTAAAGTTTGCATTTCAACTTCTGCTTTGATTCAGTTGCATATTCATGGTTCTTACTGTGATTTAAGACCTAATTAATTAGTATAAAAACAAGCTAATGTGTAAATAACACTTCCATACATCAGCTCTTCAATTTTATTACCACCTTAGAGGTGAAATTTCCAAAAACACTTTCCTCAGTTACCTACTAAATGTCCAGCTGTGTTGTTAATATAATTTCTCTATAATATTTACAGCACAGACTATACAAACAGCCTAAATATTTACTGTACAAATATCTCATGACAGAATGACTTGAAAATATTTGTGTGACCATAAAATATCAACATCATCAACTAAATGTGTTAGGGTTTTTGTAACCTATACATGCAACATGCAAACAAAAATTTAGATCACTAAGGTATTGAAAACTATTAATGTTTATTAATAAATTTAAGTATTTAGAAACATAAGTGTTTGTCAGCAATCTGGTTACCATAGTACAGGCTCTGATTAGGTTTTGATCAGACAACCGTCTTTGAGATGTACCAGGTTATTGTTATTATATTAAGTCGTAAAAACGTACGCAAAATGTGAAAAAAGTGATGCAAGTGTGAATATATCTTTTTAAGCGTTCTGCAATATAAACATCCTCTTTTATGAAAGCGTAAGTTCATTGACGTTCGCGTACCCACATAAATACTCGCATTCCATTCCACTTTTTCACAAACTACAAGCTAAAATTAATAATTTTAAAAACCCCTACACAAGCACTTCGATCGTTTATTCATAATTCGCAACTCCGTACAAAAATCGTGGGACAATAGAGAGAAATAACAGAGCGCAGAGTGGCACACCGTGGTGGTTTAGTGGGTAGTCTGGCGAGTCAGTCAGAAGTCCCACACGAAGCGAACTCCCTGTCCCCGCGGGGGGGGGGGGGCAGTGAAGTGCGTAAACGCATTCCAATAAGTTAAAAAAAAAAGGGTTTCAGTAGTTGGGAGGGCTCCGGATGGCGTAAGAAAGCGGTTCCCGGATCTCTCCCGTCTCAGGCGCAGAGTGGCACACCGTGTGGTTTTAGTCGGTTCGATTCCGACACACCGCCCCGCCGCAAACCCCGGTGGGGTGAAGGCCCGAGGGGGTTTCCACAAGTAAAAAAAAGTGGTTTCAGTGGTAGCCACACCGCTTCCTACTGCGCCAAGTGTTGTGGGTTAAAATCCTACATGGGACAACACTTTGTGTGATCCATAAATTGTTGTTCTAAGTCTGGGTGTACTTTGTGTCCGGTTCATGTATGAAAGTCAAGATCCCCGCGACACAGAAATTTATATTAATAATGCGGGAGTTGTCTTTTTAAAATAAAGAAAATAAATAAATAAAAACTGCTAAATATCTCAGGTATCATATGTTTTTATTAGTCTTTTATGAAAATGACGTGACATTTATGAATGATAATTAAAGCGACAGTAAAAAAATCATACAAACAGACGCCACAGTATGTGCTGGATTGTCATGGTAAATTAGGTGAAAACACCAAAATCTACTGCCTGCTTGTGTCGATCCACAACTTCCAGTTTCCAAAATGCGTAGAGCCTTATGAGAAGAATACTTGCGAAGAAACTCATGGCCACTCTTTTTAAAATTCAGATATTCAGGTACAATAGTTTTAGTAGTATATGAAAGGCAAACAGTATGAAAGCTGTTGCCGCCCGAATAGTACCTAGTTCTTAAGTCTTAAGTTCGGTTAACTTCTTAATAATTTTGTCTTTCATCATTCACAACCTTTAATTAATAGTCTGTGCTGTTGTTACGTATAATTTTCTCCCTTAGTCGACACTACGGGATGTGCAGTAGTGGTGACTGTGTCGGGGTTCTAGGGATTTCCTTTCGAGGGTGCATCTGGTTCCCCGGCTTCTAGTATCCGAACGGGGTGCGGGTTTTAGTCGATTCGACTCTGACATAACCACCAGACGGAGGTAGTCGAGGGGATTTGCACAGAAAAGAAAAGGACTGATGTTGACACTATATTCTTAATCCGTTATCACACAGACATTGTGCTTAACGAATATAAAATTGAAATTAATTAATCACGCTTCATGAGACAGATAAACTGATAATTATAAAGTTATTCTTATGTTATTGCTAATCTATTAAACACGTGATAGTTAGTCATTTGATCAAAACACCGCTAATTCGGTACCAAATCATAATAGCTATGTTTTGTCTATGGAATAGCGGGCAAACGAGCAGTCGTATCACCTGATGGTAAGCGATTACCACCGCCCGATACGCTAGAGGCGTCACAAGTTGCTGCTGTTTCACACCGGTTTTCTGTGAGGCTGTGGTATCACTACAGTCGAGCCGGCCCATTCGTGCCGAACCGTGGCCCTCACACGGTATATCATGAAGTCAGTTTGTCTCATTAATAAGTAAAACAGATTGTTTCTTATTTTATCTGGGGCCGGAGGTCAATATACTGTATTGGTAATGATGTAATCTCATCACGTATCAACGACCCAAAGAAGCGTGACAATAAGTCTATAAATAAACGTATTTGCCAAGCTTTAATTGCAAAATTGCACGCCACCTGTTGCTCTTGTTATGGCTAGTTTCACATCTATTTTAGTCACGTTTATGGCAAAATTTAGTTGGTTGGTTTTAGTTAGTTCGTTCGTTCCCTAAACAGGGTGTCGCCCGGAAAGAGTTTCCACACGCAATAAAGAGGGTAGTTGCATGACGCTAGTGTCAGTTTTAAGCTTTGCTTAGGGTTAATAATAGTAACGTCTGAGTCATGTTAGCCACTTAGGAGGGACAATGCGTGTTTGTAATCGAAATGACAGCCTTGTAGCTGTAAATAATACCGTTCAAATCGGTTTGTTCAGTTTGTTAAAAGAGTTGGAAGTTAGCAAAGCGTAACACAAAGAGCCTCCTGGTCGCAAAAGATAGTTGAGGTGTCATACATCATCACTTCCTTGTGAGATGCACATTTTTCAGCTTTTCAAGGAAAGTGTGTCCAGCAGTTAGAGGCTGTTGATAATATTTTACATAGGTTTTGGGTTTACTTTTATTTCGGACTGCCTGCTTGTCGCAGACACCTTAAGAATGTGTTTATGTTCATACGAGACAGGAAAAAACTGAACGGATAGCGCGAGGGTATAGGGAAACCAGATCTCAGATAAGAGCCCCAAGGTTGAAACTCCTATAAGTACAGTTTAGTGTTATATTATATCTTAGCGAAATCTTGTAATTGCGCAGTACGAGTGGACTGTCAACAAAACTATTACAATCATCATTAAACCTTTAAACATTTCATAAAAAATACATATAAGCAGACAAGTTTATATGCCAATCTTAAGACTCATTTCGATGTTACTTATAATAGTAATTTATTAGCTAACTAGTCATAATTATTATATCAGTAACATCAAGGCCATAACATTATGTTTTTATGTTGCATTAGTCATTATTCAGCAAGTCATACTAATATTCATAGTAGATATCTTGAAACATCTGCAAACTGCTGTGACTTTTTGTCAACATGCCAGTATATATATGCCACAATATATAAGATCCTCCACACTGCACAATTATTTGTCGTTGGTGGAAATCGAATACACGTTTGAACGTTTTTTCGCATGACGCACAGCTCTAGCAGTAGGTTCTTTCAGTCATGCTTTTCAGAATCAGAGAAATCTAAATCTGTTTGTAAAGTAGTCGTTCAAAAGTAAAATATTGTCATATAATTTGCTGCATGCTTGCATACTGTAATACTAACAACACTGTAGATGAATATCTTACAATTCAAAAGAGTGTTTATGAGTTCTACGCACTTTGGAAACTGGAGGTTATAGAGCGACACAGGCAGGCCAGTAGCTTTTGGTGTTTCCACCTAATTTACCTTGACAATCCGGTACATGTACAGTTTCGTCTGTTTGTGTCGATCTATTAATTTACACTTTAGCTTCAATTTAACCTTCATAAATGTCATCGAGTGTTTTAATTAAATAATTTATTATGAATTTGAATACCAAACATGCCGTTTACACGCTTGTGCCTCCACAAGCGTGTAAACGGACCCGAGTTGGTGGCAGTTTTTGAACACAGACCAAAGAAAGCGTGCGTGAGTTTTTGTGAAGGATTGTAGTTTATACTAGACTGCCAAGTCCTCGCAGGCGTGTAAACATAGCGTCATGGATACCATGCATTTATTACATCACTAGCTGTTCACCGCTTTATTATTATTTTTGTTTTTAAATCGTATATTGTTCAATATTTTATAGGTTATAATTTAGTTTTCGAGTAACATTTTTTTTTAAAAGTAGCCTAAGTTACTCCTTATAACATTAACAGGCTGCCAGTGAAGTAAAGTGCAAACCGGTCCAGCCCCACAAAATTTGTGTTCTGAGTTTGGGTTCTTTCTGTCCGTTTCATGCACGTTGGTAACATCCCTGGCGAAACAGGAACATCCAAAGTGCCGGAGTTATCTTATTTAGAGGAAAACAAATTCTTGCTAAGTTAAACCAAGACCATGAAAGATTTCTTTATATTTATGTAGCTATGGTATAAACAGCGTGTATTACGTACACCGTCTGCGTCGCCCACGCCAATATCCTTTAGTTACAAAATATAAACACAAAGTAGAGCTTGCACGAGGAACACCCACGCTGCTATTGATCGCTAAAACACGGTTATTTTTGTAGTAAACGATATGTACTTACCCAACGTTAAAATTATATTTTCCTTTATCTTTGTAAATCTGACTGTTAATCATCAATCAACAACCTAGAATGTCCCACTGCTGAGCTCGAGTCTTCTCTCAGGAGAGGGTTAAGGCCATACGCTATAATTATAAATAAGGCATATCTCTACGCTGGCCAAATGCGGGTTGGGGACTGGCGTTGGATGTTTTTAAGCCGCTCAAAGGCCTCCACCTAAGCTTCACGACTGATATCGTACGATAACAACCGGGACCGACTGCTTAACGTGACCTACGAATCACGGAGACGCTCTGGTAACATGCCACTTGCGATCACCCATCCAGGTACTGACCGCGCCGTTATTGCTTACCCTCTGCCTCTGTGCTTATGACTGTCAATATTGTGGTCATATTTACTCTCTAGCTTTTTGATTTTAATGCGGTAAAAAGTAGCCTATGTCCTTCCTCAAAAATCAAAGTATTTCCAAACCAAAATTGCATTAAAATTGGTGTATCGATTAAAGCATGATAGGCAGATAGAGTCATTTTCGAATTTATAATATGGATTCAGTTAAAATAAGCCGAAGTTAGATTATATGAGATGTGTACTAAGGCAACTTAATTAAAACATGTGTTTCACATTACTGTGCTTCAGAGGTAAACGTGATTTTTATCACATTTTCTCCAGGTTTGAATCTGTTACACTTATTCTTTATTGTTGTAAACTTCTTCCTTGACTGTCTCCGTAGCGCAGAGGTAGCTTAGGCGATTGCTGTGCTTGATGTTTCGGGTTCGATTCCCGATTCTTACCAAATGTTTGTATGATCTGCATCTGGGTGTTTTCTATGTATAATATATATGTATTTACAAAAAAAAAGGTATATTGTATTTATCAGTTGTCTAGTAGCCATATTCCAAGCTCTGCTTAGTTTGGGATTAGACGGCATTGTGTTAGATGACTGAAATATTTATTTTTATTTATACTAATAAATAAGGTGAACTATTACCTTTCTTGACAATGTATTCTATCTGGCGTCTGTTTGTGTCGATCTATGATTTTTATCTGCAGCTTCAATTTAACGTTCATAAATGTCACTTAGTGTCTTAATTGAATAAATAATTTTCATGTCATCCACATTTTTTATATTTTTATCAATAATTCCATCACGACGAAGACCTGAAGACTCGAAGACTTAGAATTGAAGACTTTAAATACTTGATATTGGCAGAAATAGCTGATCCGGCTGATTGCCATATCATCAAAAAAATGATTTTGAATTTGAATTTGAACAAAAAGAAGAGCGTCTCATATGTTCCACACGCAAATATACCTATATAGGTATATTTGCGTCATAGACTCTTCAATTACGTCAAACGTCATAATAATTCTCCCTAGATATCTCTGCTGGTTGGGAAATCTTACCTTAATTAATATTTTTAGGCGCCGTTACTTGGAAAAGGGCAATAAGTACATCGATATAACCTTTTTCTGGACGACCTTTGACATCTGTCGTATTTGTTGCTAAACGAAACCTCTTTATATAATGATTTGGTTTAGAAATTATAATGTTTCAATATGCAGAAGTACTATAGATATTTGTATATATACGTGTAGAAGGCCCCCTGCCTTCTGAAGGCAGGGGGCCTGGAAAGCCAGGAATACTTAACCAATAGTAACCAGTAAGGTGGAAAATATGTTATCCTTCATCACCATTATAAAATTAAAAGTAACTGTCCATTTGTTACACTTTTATGGCTAAACTGCTGTTCCCATTTCAATGAAATCTGGCATGGAGAGACTGGTTCTTAGAGCCATAGGGCTCCTTTTTACCGCGATAACCGATTTACACGCTGGAAAAAGCTTGTACTGTTCACAACCTTCAAAGATAAAATTAATAAACAATGAATTGTTAAAAAAAATCCCGACTGCGTCAATATAGTCATTTTTATTAAAATAATTGGAGGACTAAAAAGAAAACATGTGTTAAAAAAAAATCTTTATAGTGTTTTTTTTTATTTGATGTACCCAGTGTCATTCACGACTTAGACGAATTTAATAACACCACTCACATAAACATACGACAAGCCGTTTAGGCTCTAGGTCGTGCCAAAAATATACAACATACATAATACACTCGAAAAACTTAACACTCCTTCTTTCGCAGTCGGGTAAAAAATAACTCAAACCTTACACAGACTCTGTAATCAAAAAAATAATAATAACTTCATTTTAATTTGTTGCGTTTTGTAAAATAAAAAAACCATGTGAAATTTATACTTAACATATTCAAAAAAGCTTTTCAGCTTATCTCCAGGATTATACCAACGGTTGAGAAAAAACTTGTCGAGATTTATTTTTTTAACACCAAGTCAAAGGACAATGACAGGTTTGTACGGGGCTTTTGTAGCGCCTGGCATATCTCATGATAGGGATTGTTTTTGTATTTATTTTATTATTTATACATTTTAAATTCCTTAATTTTTACAACATTTCGTTTAAGAATGTAGTTTTTAGATTAAAATGAAATACATGAATTTCTAATGAGTTGTCATTAGTGTCGATAAGACGGCGTATTAAAATATTTTTGGAATCAAAATCATTCACGTTCGATTTTCTTGACCCGTCAATAAAATGTTGCTTTTTTAATAAATTCACCAGTAAACTTGTTCATATACATCGATTCAATTATTTTACTTTTTTTTGTACATACATTTTTAAATAATGCAAAATGTTTTTGGCAATCTGACACACAAGGCCATCTAGCTTTCAGAATTAGTAAACTTTAACCATATCGTGTTTGCGTTTGGTTAATGCAGTAGTTATACAGGAACGCTAATATTATTAAGGAGCTATCTTGGTATATACGCTTTGTAACGAGCTCATATTTGCTTGACAATTATTTTAATGTCTTTCATGTATATCTATATCTGGACAAACCGACATAGGACTCTATTTATAAAAGTTTTGGCCTACTATATTACAATGGCGTGGTGGTGTTCATTGTAAGATTTATGTCATGGTGCGTTTATACGCGTGGCACACCTCGAGAACCATCCACAAATAAACGTGTAAACAGGCTGTTTGGCTTGGTTTGCATGAGATTGTGTAAGCTTGTTGCCGACCCGGGTCGGTGTCGGTTTTTAAACACAGATCAAAGATAGCGTGCGCGAGCGTTTGTTGTTTGTGAGCGACTGCCAACTCCCCGTAGGCGTGTAAAATAGCATTAAATTTTCTTTCAGTTTGCAGTGTTGTTGTCCTGCGAAGTTTGCTCCCTTAGTCAGCTCTTGCAAAAGGAGATGATAATGGGTAATGACACTCCGTATTCTAAATTCATTACATGGACGATTACACTGAATTAATCCAATCACAAGCCGTGACATAAATAAAGAATTATATCGGTGATCATATGACGTCATTCAAATTTCCAAATGACCATAAGTATGCAGATATAGTTATAACAGTTGTTATTCATTACTCAACAAACTGCTTATATTTATCATTAAAATTTTAAATGAAATCTATCAACACATACATAAGATAGGAAAACCCTGTTTAGATGATAACAAGTTGAAGGCGCTACTGTTGAGGTCAATAACATTTATCTATGCTGTGATGGGTTAGGCTCTAGGCCAAACCATAAATAAATGAATAAATAAATAAATATTTCGGACATTTAACACACAACGCTACCTAATCCCAAACTAAGCAGAGCTTGTACTATGGGCACAAGACAACTGATATTAATATTCATATATATACTTTAAATAAATATATATTATATATAGAAAACGCCCCAACTCAGAAACAAGTATTTGCAATTCCAACATTTGTTTTCGCCCAAGAATCGAACTCGAGACCTCAAGTACAACAGTCGCATACGCTACTACTGCGCCACCGACACAGTTGTTTACGTAGTTGACACAGTTAATGACTTAAGTCCCAATTGATAGAAGTCGCTGTACGGGTCATCTTAGTACCTAGTGTTATATATTCGTAAATTTCTACTTTCACTGCTGCCAATTTCTGGCAATAGGCACGATGATAGTAACCAAGAGCCACTAAATTTATGTATTTATCTGATGAAATGGGGTTTATAGAGTATAAAAATTTTCATATTGAGAGCCAGATTAAAATTGAAATCGCATCATTTTCATATTGAGAGCCAGATTAATATTTAATTAACAAAAATAAAACTAAAATACAGCAATCCGCCATGTTAAGTTGAACACCTATCAGAGCGAGGTACGCCACTTATGTATAAAGGTCACTTTGTTCCGATATAATCGACGATCACTTTACTATTTTTTGAGCTATAATTGACACTGGTTGGCAAACGGTCACAAACAGACGCCACAAACGTACAAACTTAAAATTTAAATCGCAATTTCTTCTTCATCATCATCATCATCATCAGCCTATCGCAGTCCACTGCTGGACATAGGCCTCTCCAATTTCACGCCACTTAGTTCGATCTATGGCTTCTCGCATCCAGCTCCTGCCAGCCGTCTTGCGCAAATCATCGCTCCACCTGGCTTGTGGACGTCTTACACTACGTTTGCCGAGACGCGGTCTCCACTCAAGAACTCGTTTACCCCAACGGTTATCGGTTCTTCGGCATTTTTTCATTCGGCAATTTCTTCTTACTAATCATAATTTTTGTAGAAATATAACTGTTTTTGATAATAGGAGATATTGCCGAACATCGATGACTAACTTTGAAAATACTTTTTCAAAGTTTGTCATAATGCCTATTGAAAGATTAAAGTCTAGGACGTAAACTACTTAGCTTACTTTTAGCTAACATCTAGTCATTATTGAATTTCTTTTCATGGAATAGAGGGCATACTAGCAGATGTGTTGTCTGATGGTAAGCGGTTATCGCCCCCATGGATATCCGTAACGCCAAGCGTCACAAACGCGTCGTTAGCCTTTGGGGGATGGGGAAGAGGATGTGGGGAGCGGTTGGGTAATGGGCCTTTTTTTTACGTGTGGAAACCCCCTCGGGCCTTCACCCACCCGGGGTTTGCGGCGGGGCGGTGTGTCGGAATCGAACCGACTAAAACCACACGGTGTGTCACTCTGCGCCTGAGACGGGAGAACCGCTTCCTCACGCCATCCGGACCCCTCCCAGACCGGACCCCTCCCAGTGGGTAATAGGCCTACGGTATCTTCACAAACACAGTGCAAGCGCTGTTACACAACGGTTTTCTGTTAGGCATTACTCCGGTCGAGCCGGCATTATTCATGTCGAAGCGAAGCAAAGCGGAAGCCGTTCGCGAGACATAATGGTTCACTGGATTAACAATCGCAGGGCTGCAGATTTAATTCTAGTAATTATCACTTTATTTTCCTCTTTCACTCCCTAATCAGGTGCACAGTGAGTTTCATCTAAAAGTGATTAGTGTCACACTGTTAATGAAAAAAACTTGATAAAAGTATTTTATACTTATGATTAATTTCATAATTATATTTTATAAATTCCTTTAGATTATTTAGAACCTTAAGCGGTTCTCAAGCATTAATTGTGTAAACTTATCTAGAATAAGTCGGTAGACGGGATTTATCAGAACAAACGGACAGACATACAAAAATTGTAAAAAGTATTTGACAGATCTGCAAATATTTGTTTCGGAGTTTGGGTGTTTTCTATATATATATAATGTGTATTTACTTACAAAAAAGGTATATCAGTGGTCTAGTACACATAACACAGCTCTGCTTGGCTTGGGACTAGATGGCGTTTTGTGTTAGATGTCCGAAATATTTATTTATTAAGTTTGTTGAAACAGATATCCAGCACTATTAAGTATAAATAGTTGTATAAAATAAACGTTTACATGTGCAATGATACCTAAATTCTGTCGAACAGAATAAAATTAGGTCAGGCTACTGATTGCAATGTAGGTGACAAGGTTGACAGCCTAGAACCGATCTAGAGCAAGCGGTAACCTTGACACATTTGTTAATTAGAATTCTGGTTTCCTTCTTAATTATTTTCTAATTATACTTTAATTAAAACATACAATGAATAAAAGCGAATAATCGAATAATGTGTAATAATATTAGATTTAAAAAAAACTTATAACAGATAAGCTTTATGATAAAAAGACCGAGATAACTGTGAAAGTACGCGACTAGTAATATAAAACCGCATGCGTCATTCGTCTCTTTACATATATTCACTACCACACATACAGGAAATTAGAGAAAAAAACTATGCATTTATTAAACGCAATATTTAAATTTTATTATACTTAGGATGCGAGAAGCCATAGATCGAACTAAGTGGCGTGAAATTGGAGAGGCCTATGTCCAGCAGTGGACTGCGATAGGCTGATGATGATACTTATATCAATACGCAACAGTATGATCAATGTAAATATTACAAAGTTTATCTTTTATTTATCAGATGTGGCGGGACATTAATCTTGAAAATAACTTTATAATTACAGGCCCAATGTTGTAGAACAACTTAATGTTGCATTGTCTGCATTCACAATGAATAAAGAGATCACTACTCTTGGATTCTGCTCATGCTTACGATGAGGCAGAGTAGAGTAGCTTGTGCAGGCTCATATATACAAAAAAACCTTTATAACTTACTTGTGAATCAATAAAATCCAACTGCACCGTGAGAGTACCACGTTTTAGTACGAATGAGCTATTGTCTCTTTTTTCTTTTTTTTTGCGGAAGCATCGCAAAAAACTATACATCTTTTGATCTTTTGAAGTCTAAATAATACTGGTACCATTCACAACAGTTTCACACTGAACGGCAGGCAAGTGTGTAAAGACATGCTCCCTACAATCTAGATTGCCCCTGTGGCAGGCGTGTGAGTAGCCTGCCTTGTCCATATGGATAACAAAACTCCATATGGATATACCGACCATATCCACCGATAAACAAAAGAATCGTGGATATTTCTAGGCACCTTCTTTACATAGTATAGAAATAAAGTCGAATTCGCTTCCCTTAAAAATTTTAAACTACTCAACGATTTTAATGTACTTTTTAATTATTGATATAGTTATTCAAAAGAAAGGTTAAATGTGTAATGCATGCATATTATGTTAGAGGAAATATGAGGATTTCAGACTTCCATGCGGAGCAGGGCCAGGTTGCTAGTAAAAAATATAGAAGCAGCATGTAGTATGTAGCATTCTAATTCTATATGCTGTCGTGAAATATTACATGTGTAGACTGTAAAATGGTTTAAAATTAATTTTAGTGGTTACAACAGTGTTACTATAATGTTGTACCAACAAATTAATCTTAACAGCATATTTGCTTTCGTTTCTTTATGAGTATGATTTACAATAGTTATTAGTTGTTCAAAGTAGCAGTTTCCAGTAGTTGGTGTGATCGTTTAAATGATTAACTGACTAAACTCAATAAGCAAACGAAAATACCGTTCGTTCATTGACGCCTGTTTAGTCAACAACATACAGTACCTAAATAAATATTGCTAGTATACTTAGTTGTTAAGTAAATATAACTTTCTGGAAGTAAAATACGAGGTTCTTAAGTTATATTTTAAAGTGTATTTTTTACTTATGACTCCTAGATATAATACACAAAATACTGTGATATAAACATAATGCTACCAGCATTTGTAGCGAAGTATTTACCATTTTATTATGTACGTATTTTACCGTGGGAAAGCCACGCTTCGACACGAATAGGCCGGCTCGACCGAAGTGTTACCACGGCCTCACACAAAACCGGTGCGAAACAGCGCTTGTGCTGTATTCCACCGGATGACTCCTGCAGGAGACTATCCGGTAGTTGTTGCGGTCCATGGCCCTTAAGGACCTGAAAGCCAGCAATGTCAAGCCACTTTCACGACCGAAGCAAGTCATGCCCATCAGAATTCTTGAACACCACTACCTTGACAAAAATAGATTTTAACAAAACTATAAAATAAAAATGAAGTTCTAGAGTCGTAGCGTTGTTATTCTATCATAAGAAATGGGTAAATTAAGTTATCACATGATTATTTAATTAACAATTGATTGCTTATTTATACATATATATATAATATAATATATAAATATACTTATTAACATTACCTGTTAATACAACAAAACTACTAAACATTAGAACCGATTGTGGTTCATTAAAATAAATGTATGCACAAATTTGCTGTCATTGTTTATATTTATCAATTGTATTCTTGTTGTTGTATTTTTACAATACTAATTAATAATACATATAATAGATTACTACATACAAGCGTTTAGCCTAAATTAACTTCGGTTAACAATAGTGTTAACGTTATGTTAAAATGTTTTTATCCTTTCGCAGTGAAAGAGTTTTTTTTATACAAACCGGCACGTAACTTGATAAGATTCGTTAGATGCGCAGGAGCCGTCTTCAGGTCCCTTTGGTTGATAAAAGGACGCGGGGATTGTAGTAGCACCATTCCGAGCTAGCGATTGGAGCGTCAGCCGAATACACGTCGAGTTTGTGTGTTTTGATTTGTTGCACTAAGTGTATTATGCGCGAACTTACCCCTTACTTTTGTGTTTTGTTGTTTCAGATATTTGCCAATTAGTTTTGTGTGTATAAACGATTATATATCAACAACAATACTTTTAGTATCGCAATAATCAGTTAAGACATTTTTGAACTGTAAAAAATCTTCTAGTAAAGTACTCACCTCACAGCGCCCGCATTAGAGATAAATCCTGTGTCGCGGGGGACTTTACAACCATACATGAAATAGACACAAAGAACATCCAGACTCAGAACAACAATTCGTGGATCACACAAAGTGTTAATTTATTTATATATTTATTATATACATATAAATATTACAAAAATCAAAAGACGACTTGCAAAATATGCAAATGTAACGATTGGTGGTCTTATCGCTCACGGCGATCTCTTCCAGATAACCATGAGGTCGTTCCATGTGGGATCTGAAACGACAACATTCAGCGCAGTAAAAAGTGGCGTGGAGATCGCTTAAACCGCTACGCCATCCGTGCTGCACCCTATATTCCCTATTCTCTAGCCCTGTTAAATTCTGAATAACAATAAACTGATAATTTAATGTTTACAACTGCATAATATACACTGAGCCCCACACTAGGATTCCCTGTGTCGTGGGGATTAGTATCTTCCTTATGACTAAGAAATAAACGAAAACAAAGCGGGTACATGTATTGTATGTGTGAGTGAGTGTGTGTATGTGTGAGTGAGTGTGTGTATGTGTGAGTGCGGGTGCAAGACTTGACACGCGCTACATACTAGTTTGCCGCTTGATGCTAGGCTGAAGGTCCTGGGTTTGATTCCTACCTAGAACAAATAATAGTGTGAAATGAGGATGAGGATCACTGTGTCTGGGTGTAATTTATCTATATATGATGTATGTTAGCTAAGTAGAGTTTAGGCGTAGCATGTTTGTAAAACGTAGGAATACGTTTTTTCAATGTAGCTGTTACAACTTTTTGAGCAGATTTAAAATTATCTTGGCACAGATCTATAAATATGATAAACACATGAAAATAATTAGGATGATTCACTTAATGGATGGTTACGATACCATCCGTTATATATTGCCAGCGGTACAGGATCGCCCATTCTCTTTTAACGGCAGTCTGATTACTATGACATGGGCTCTGCCTAATTTAAAATCAGTGCATGAGTTGTGTGGAGTTATTGCATGAGCTATACGCACATATTTAACTGCCAATGCCAATGGCGCAGTGGTAACGTATGCGACTGTGCGAGGTCTCGAGTTCGATCCCCGGATCGGACTAAATGTTTATATGATCTGCAAATATTTGTTTCGTTGTTTTCTATGTATAATATGTAAATATTCACAAAAAATTTTAGTATATATGTATTAATATCAGTTGTCTAGTATTGCTAGTAGATGGCGTTGTGTGTTAGATGTCCAAAACAATGAGATGTGAATAACACGCAGTGAATATTGTCTGCAGTGTAAGGAATAACAATTTAGGCATTTTGTATTTAATATTTTTAATGAAAATATTTAATGAATATAGCATAATAGTACAACAAACACAGTCCATCACAAAGCGTCTGACCGTACGCATTAGATGTTTGACATCAAAATGTGAATACCTAACAAATAGAAAAAAAACATTGAAAAGTATTATTAATTAAAAAGAAATAGTTCCGTTCGATTTACATTGCATAATCATATTTTGTCTGTAACTTAACAGCTCGAAAAGAAGTGGGTTTTCCAAAAAAATCCACTGCTATTCGTTAAGGCCATAAGTCCCCAGGCTGGCAAAGTGCCGGTTGAGGACTGGCAAGAATACGTTGTGGCTACGTAATCTTGCCTTAGGATGTTTTAAGCCACCCAAAGGCCCCCAACTAAGCTTCATGACTGTTATCCTATTATAACAACCGGGACCGGAGACGCTCATGGTAACATGCCACCAGCCTCTGGATACTGACCGCGCCGTCGTTGCTTACCCTCGGTAATTGTTTCCAATCAATTCAATCATAGAATAAAAACAAAGTAATACACTGTTAACTAAATCAAACAAAATAAAACTGTTAAAGTTAAGTGATATGACATTATAACACAATTTTCTAACAACAAGGGGATCACAACTGAAGACATGTAAAAAATATATTAAAGAAAAACAACAATTACTCCATGTTAGTACTGGACACATACCTTATTAACTTCAAAATAAAAAATAATTAAAATACTAGTGATGATAGTCTTCGTTCGGTAGCAAGATTTAATATAAAATAGAATTATTAACTATATAGCAATAATTTAATTTTTATATTATTTTTATTAGTCCCCAACCCGCACTTGACCAGCGTAGGGAGTATGGCCTTAACCTTCTCCTGAGAGGAGACCTGAGTCCAGCAGTGGGACATTATGGTATCTGTGTAAGATGTCCGAAATATTTATTTATTTATTATGGGTTGTTGATGATTGATTGCATATTATTATGAACTATCGGCGCCACGCGTTTGTTATACCTTTACAACATTTCTGATATAACTACCGTGTATACTTTCGTAAGCATTTAGTTAAAAGCTGTTGATTTGTAATTACAAACCGACACTTACATTTTACTTCTATGTATTTAGATAAAAAAAAAACTTAAGGAAAAAAAGGATGTTTATTCCTGTCATGTTTAGCATAATGTGATTTCCTGTAATTAGGGGTTTAAATCGTTGTTATTATACACCTTACATTATTTACTCAACTAAAATAAATTTCATATTCTCGCAACATAATTATTATTTAATTAATATTGGCAATTCAGTTTTCATCAACAGATACGGGATTTTTATTGACAAGACCACAAAAAAATAATTAGCAAATCAAAAAAAAAAGTATCAAACTTAGAACCAAAATTTTTTTTATTTCATTTCTAAAATTATACTTATTTTATATTATGATAATGTTAATAATACATATAGACTTAGACAATTTATTAAGATCTCACCTAAGGGTGAATTCTTAATAAATTGTCCTTAAAAGAGAAGCAAATGTCTTAAGTCGTACGGTCTTAGTAACACTATGATTGACACTGAAATTTTTAAAATCATTTTGAATATCCGGATTTAATCACTTAGGTTAGGATTGCTTCTAAAATAAAATAAAATAACACACAATCTCGTAGGGTTGCTGCGCGGATACTGTATATTTATAGTATAGCGAAAATAATCTCTAATATGTATATATGTATATATATTTAGAAATCTTCGCAGACCTAAATAGTCTCATAGTGAAGGCTAAGATGAATGTATATATATATTCATCTTAGCCTTCACTATGAGAATATTTAGAAATCTTCGCAGTTAAAAAGCCTTACTTAATTAAGTATCTTGTACTAGAGCCCGACTTGAATACCGAATTCGCCCAACATTTTACTATTTGACCGGGTGGAATCTGTGTCTAATACACGAAACTTACATACAATCATGTCATGTGGCCAACAGCCAGAGAACATTATAAACATTTGTAATATGATTCTTATTGTCTTATTCATGAGACTGTATATTCATTAAGCTTTTTGAAGGTATTTTTTACATTTCAATTATCTTAAATACAACTTATGTTTACATAATTTTTATTCTCATACAAACGTAATTACGATTATTTCGCTTTTCAAAACTGCCAACCCTAGTACGGCGATTATGATAAAACTTAGAATTGGGTTTTTCCAACTCACAGATGACGTTATGTGTTATGGGCATCGTACATATAGCGAAGCTCCGGAGGTATCGAATGAAACTAGTACTGGTTCAAACGCCGTGATCATCGCAATATGGGTCATTGATTTAAATCATTTTAATTCTTTTAGTGTTTTAACGTGATATTTTTTCATTTTAACCATGGCTCTGGTTTTACTGTACCATGATTTTAAACAGCTGTTTTTGGGTGATTATTTTGATGGTAAGTTGTTTGTTGCATAATTTATGTATTTTCGGCATATAAAATGGATATTAGTGGCATCTACTGGGATGATTACATATCACAATTCCTATCAATTTCTTTTCGGGAACAAATTAAAAGGACTTGAATGACTAATTAGGCCACCAAATAGTAATATATATATATTTATTATGTACATGATCTTAACTATTTTTATATCCGTTTAACGACCAGCAAGCCTTCTTTTTAGGGAATGTCTTATGTCCAGCAGTGGGCTCTTAAAACCTGTTGGAGACGAACCAACAACAAATCAGTTTCAAATTTTTATATGCATGTGTTTCAAATAACAGATAAGAAGTTGTAATCGTTACATCTACACAAATAAATAAAATTGGCGTATTAGTAATACTAAGATAACCGCTTTTTACTAAACGCATATATGTTTACAAGGCACCGAAATATCATTTTTTACAATTTTTATTATATTCTCTCTGTCCGTCTGTCAGTTTTTTCCTGTTTGTTGTTAAAAGTTGCAATCTCTGCAACGGCTGGACCGATTTCCACGGGACCTTCGCTGGCAGATAGCTGATGATATAAGGAGTAATTTAGGTACTTTTTTAGACTAGCTGCGCCTCGCGGTGTTACCCTAAGTTACCGTTATACCGCGAATAACGCTTCAGGGCTCAGCTAGTTGCTTTATATTAGTAAATTTTATTTGAATAATTGTACGATAACTGTTTAACTTTTCAAATCAAATAAATACATCCATAACATATTTGATTAAGCGTCGTATAAGATTACACAATCCATAACAAACTATGTTAGCATTACAATTTATTATCATAATTATAACGTAACTGTTCTTATAGTGTTTTACTTTGTAGCTTCCCGCACTCCTCCGTCATATATAAACTTTAACAGTGCCAAATCTCATACTCCTCCGTTTGCATAGTTTTTTATAAATAGGGGTATAAAGTTTTTGCTTCACGTATCAATAAAACACTCGACAGCTTCTTCACACAATCAAACACAACTTTGTCTTATCCTGTAGCTATGGTAGCTTCTCAGGACAAGAAAAGACAATAAAAAAACATGAAAACCAGGGTTTTTTTTCCTTTTTGAATTATTGCAGATTTTTTTATATGAACCTGCCAAAGTGACAACTCTGGCCGATGGAAATCGTGAACATAATCCCAGTGTAGTGGTCACCATACTCATTGCGAATGCTGACGGTGCAGCACAGTGACTAACACTGTAGTGGTTTATTGATATGCTTCTGCATCTGTGGGCCTCCTGATTTATAAATTATAAATTTAAACCCCCCTCCCCTTTCTTAGGAGAAATATTAAAGACTGTTGATAATGATGGTGAGAAATGAATAGTAAAAGTAATGCGAGTAGTTACGGTATAAGTAATAAATATTTCAGACATCCAACACACAATGCCAACTAGTCCCAAACTAAGCAGAGCTTGTGATATGGGTACTAAACAACTGATATAAATACATATATACTTTTTTTTGTAAATACATACATATCATACATAGAAAACACCCAAACTCCGAAACAAACATTTGTAGATCATACAAACATTTGACCCGACTCGGGAATCGAACCCGAGACCTCAATAACAGCAGTCGCATACGCTACCGCTGCGCCACCGAGGTAGTCAGATCGTATGAGGGTTTTATTTTATGGAATAGAGGTCGAACGAGCAGACGGACAACCGCAACATCAGACACATGTCACAAGTGCGTTGCTGGCCTTTTGGGGATGGGGAAGAGCATGGGGGAGAGTTGGGGTATAGGCCTCCGGTATCTTCACTCACTCGGTAAAACACAGCGCTAGTGCCGTTTCACACCGGTTTTCTGTGCGGCCGTGGTATCATTCCGATCAAGCCGGCCTATTCATGCCGAAGCGTGGCTAAGGTTTTTACGGTTTTATTGAAGTACAAGTTTTATTGAAATATATAAAATTTAATTTGAAACATTCTAAAATGTTAGGTATACTCAAAACAAGTGCGTTCAGTTCAACAACTTAGCATCAATTTTTGCATTCTCCTGCATTTCTCCCACCTGCATCGACTCAAATAGGACGATTTGAGATGATGCAGGTATTTATTAAACATGGGTTTTTCCTAAAAATGTTTTATATAATGAATAAGTATGTGTACAGTTTGCAAAGGATTTGAAACAATTTTCCTGTACTGCTGTTTAGTTTGCGACGATGTGTCATCGCGATGAGAACTTGTTCACCGAGTTATGTAGATACATTGTATAATAATTTATATTTTATTTTAAGTTTTGTTTTAAGTGTAAAACAACTGCTAAACATTTATTGTAGTTATTGAAAGTGATGTTCGTTAGGAGTGACGATTAGTTGAAATTGAAAGTTAATTTTACTTAAGTTCATATTAGTGATTGTGTTCTAATGTTGTTGTGTTTTATGAAGAATGTCGTTAATGATATTCCAAAGAAGTTTAAGTACAGAACTATTTGGTAAGTGATAATAAAAAGCATAATTTGCCTTAGGAAGTATTGCCTAAAAGCTGGATTAGATTGGATCGGAATGTTAAAGCAATATTTGTCTTAAATTAAGTCTATTACATCTTTATAGTAATTAATCTGAATCCGATAAAAGAAAAAAGTAAAAAAAAACATTTCTAAAGAACTTATGTACATAAGATCAGTTAAGAACAAAGCGTCATTTCTTGAAACTCACTTCATTGAAACCAAGTTTCTGTGGCCGAAGAACTAATTAGAATTAGCCCTTTTATAACCCCCGACGCAAAAAGAGGGGTGTTATAAGATTAACGTCGATGTCCCTGTTTGTGTATCTATCTGTAGCATTCGTAACCCAGGAAGGCGCTCATAGCCCAGTTGCACTCGGTGATTAGAAACAATCACCGAGGGTAAGCAACGATGGCGCGGTCAGTACCTGGATGGGTACCGCTAGTGGCATGTTACCATGAGCGTCTCCGTGATTCGGAGGTCACGTTAAGCAGTCGGTCCCGGTAGTTATCATAGGATAACAGTCGTGAAGCTTAGTTGGAGGCCTTCGGGCGGCTTAAAAACATCCAACGGCAAGATTTACGTAGCCACAACGTATTCTTGCCAGTCCCCAACCCGGACTTGGCCAGCGTGGGGATGTATGCCCTTAACCCTCTCCTGAGAGGAGACCCGAGCCCAGCAGTGGGACATTATGGGTTGTTGATTGATTGATTGATCTGTGGCATTGTAGCTCTAAAAAAAGTGGACCAATTTCGATGGGTTTTTTTTTTCATTTGAAAACCAGTTTCCTTGCGGTGGTTCTTTGCTACGTTGGGTTAATATCGGTCCAGCAGTGTAAAAATATCAACTCTTTTCCAAAATGGTGTAAGGCATTTTTGCCGTATGAAGACTCGATTAAGTGCGCAAGTAGTATCTTCTTAATTTTAGCTTGTTATTGGATGCAATGCAATGCAATGTTTCTTCTATCCCACAGAAACTGAACAATACAACTATGTTCTGTTACAGTCTTTGTCTAATATTCCAGAATCGAGGTAAAATCCAAAAGAGAACAAATAATTGCTTTCAATTTATATTTCATAGGTATAATTTTCAGTGTTAAATAATATAACAACAATAATAAAAATAAAACAGTGTTTTGGTATAAATCCCACGAAATATAAATATGTACTTAATGGTTTTTTACAATATTGAATTCTATTGTTTATTTATTAGCGTATATTTAATATTACCTATTGACCTTATCTCGTTGCTCATTAATATCAACGCTCAATGTTTGTTGTTTTCATAAGTCAATGAAACAGTCAGTTGATGTTCACCCACACTGGGTGTAACACTCTTATTTATTGAGTACTGTTAGCGAATCACTTAAGTCTAAGTCCTGGTGTATTGAAGAAATTTAGTCTTCTTGATCAAATAGTGGACCTGTGGCGTGTACATTTGAGTTTCATGATGGATGTGTCTGTGAATCGTTTATATAAAAGAAGTTCTTCAGAACCTGAAGAAGCGTCTCGGAGAAGACTCTTGGCAGTTCTTAGACGTCGTGAGTCGTTAAAATAAGGTTTCACATTTTGTCGTTACAAGAGACAAAAAAAAAAGTAAACAGTAGAATATTTCGTGCTTTAATTGTTTTATAATCGTACCTGCTCCTTATCTATATACATTTAATTATTTATTTTAGCTAAAACATTTATTAAACCATATTTATTATTTTGTTTTCAAGGAAGAGGGTCATTGATAAGACTGGCAAATTACTCTTTTGGTTAATCTGTTTATTGCTATCTAAACCCTATTGTATTTAATGTAAATGTTTCTTAGTAATGTTGTATTTCGTATAAAAAGTAAATCTTAGTTTTAAAGACGACGTTATTTACTTACTCTGTAGTTGAATAAATAAAATTTAAAAAACGATTCTTATGTGAAATTATATACTTTTAACATCGATCTTTTTGATCTGTTTAAGAAAACCAATCCCGTACAATACAGTATATCCCTTTATGGGTAACGTAAGCCTTGATAACTCCATGATAACAAATTTTTTTCGTACTTCCTTAACACTTATTGTTTTATTTTGACCTATTTACACAATATTTTTATCAATTGTGCACTATGTATTATTCTAATGTATGAACTATCTCATTTTTTTTACTAAAGTCCGTTCAGTAGAGAATAAAAAGAGTAGTATACATTCATTTCTTTACAAACTTCAAAGTGTAAAATAAAAGTGGGGATAAAATCGTAAACTGCGCAGCGCTTCATTTAACTTAGTCTACTGGCTTTGACGTTGGCCCTGCCAGCCATACATCTATTATAGCGGTAAAACAGTACGCTATGTCCTCCGACAATCAAAATGTATGCACATTTCATTAAATTCGTTTTAACGGCTTAGTCGTGATAACGTTACAAACATACTCACATAAGATGTTAGGATAGCCGTCTGATTGACTCTACCTCTAGTCCCCAACCCGCACTTAAAGGCAAAGGTAAATAAATCTTTAGATATTTTTGTAAATATTTTCTTTCACAAAACTTTTAATGTTGAATAGGACTCTTATTGGATCCCCACAACAACCGGTCCTGTGCTGCCTGCACCCATACATAACAATACTCTAAGTGTATCATTTATATAAATTAAAATTCGTTCGGATAATTTAAATGTATATGTTGTACTGTTTATATTTCCTTGTGTTTTTTCCTTTATTTCGATGCCTATATATAAAAGTTGACCAAAATTGGGTGAATTCGAATATTACTGAACTGCATTGTAGTTCACTACTATTTTTTTTACATAATAATTATAACTGTCGTGTTTCGTTGGTGAGAGCGAGACCGGAGGCTCAATGATGCACAAGCTTCACAAGGTCGGCGTGGGCCACCATACTACATTATTGTATTGTCTGTATTCACAATGAGCATAGTGACCGCCAATTTTTTAATTCCACTTATGCTCTTCCTCAAAATAAAAAAAAAATGTAATAACACACTATTTTATAGATTGCTCATGTTCATTAAGACCTTTAACATACTAAACACCATCCAGTCTACATTACCTTTACAATCAGTCTCAGTCGTCTTGAGTTAGAACTTAACGTATTTTACTTTCAATGTATTTTTATGCATAGGGCTTATTCATATTTGATTAAAATATACAATGGTGGGTTTCTGAAATTATAAATACAAGAAGCATACACTTTAATTTTTTTTATGGAATAAACGAGCAGACGAATCACCTGATGGTAAGCGATACCGCCGCCCATGGACACCCGCAACACCAGAGGCGTCACAAGTGCGTGGCCGACGTGGAATAGGGAGGGGGATGCGGGGAAGGGTTGGATTTTGGGCCTTCGGTATCCTCACTCACTCGGTGAAACACAGCGCAGGCGCTGTTTCACACCGGTTGATGTAGAAGCATCTCAATATACCGTCATAGTGTGGGTCAACATCACCATGCTGCGTTGTTGCATTGTCTGCATTCGCTGTGAGTATGGTGCCCATTAATTTCTCTTGGATTCTGCTCATACATGAGACAGAGTAGATTCAGTTTGGCAAGCTTAAAGATATTTAAAAAATATACTTTTAAACTTATCGGCGATATTCACGTGTCGGGTCAGAAAGTAGATAAAAGGTTAGCCGTTCGAATTTTCTACAACCTTGATTACAATTTGTCATATCAAAGTGTAATTCTAAATAAAACATTTGCGTTTTGACTAAATATAATGCTTCCTCAAGCAAACCTTCATGTAAACACTTGACAGTTGATATACCTATAATGTTGTTTCATACGGGTATGAGGTCCCTTATTTTTCAAGGCCCTAATCACTCCCGTTTTTTCATCTAAGACTTGCGGCTATACCTTACTCTAACTCTTTCACTGTTTTAATTTTACCTACCCAAACATTTTATTTTTCTTTCTTCGTTCCGAAAAAGATCCCAAGAAGGCTCAGTGACAAACAGGAAGATTGATCATAAAAGATTCAATCAAAATTGTAATGGAGCCCCAAACAAAATAAAATAAAGGTCAGCCAAATAATGATGACATATGACCGTTAATACTTTGTGTGTTTGTCTCAATTCCACACTGAAAGATTTGTTTCTCCGGAGATAAAAAAATAAAAGTATGTCACTGTTTATAAAGTAGAATAACCATTGGATAAGTTGAGATATGATGCGAGGATGTCGGTATTAACGATGAGATATCACAAGTGACTGTTGTCAAGGTGTCAAGACTACTACCGAATAGTCGTGTGTTGGGTGTCTACGCACTTAGAACAGGCACGGTGTGTGAACAGATTGTTTATTGCCCCAGACATGTACCATGTGTACGGAGACTACTGCACAGCTATTAAACAATGTTATGATATCTTATAACTTAAAACCAGATTCACACCAATAAAGCTGGTTTTGTCGACTTCCACAATCGTCAATTTTTTCTATCCTTCAGAGCTACTATTTTATCCAATAAATACCGTATACCTATACCTTTCAATATTTCTCTATTTCATCAATCCAAAATTTGATGATGAAATCGTAAAGTACTTACGACGTGAATCGACAGGACTACAAGAAGTGGTACTTACCACAGCTTTACAAAAAAACGGTATTTATTTTTTTACTTGATTTTCTTCGAGTGTTTGAAGTTAAAGAGAACCCCTCCCCTTCTCCTGGCTCTGGTTAAAGGCATTCAAAGGTGGCAACGCAATTTTGACTATTAGGTGTCCATGGGCAGCGTTAGTTATTTACCTTCGCAGTGATTCAGGTGATCCATAACATAAAAATATAAACAAACTCAAAGAATATTTTAAGACGATAATCTTGTCAGGTTCCATTCTATTTTATTCTAAACGTGATTAAAGTTAGATAATAAGATTTCAGCAAGGATAAAGATTATTCGAATATTTATTTCGAGTAAACAGATAATCGGAGCACATAACATGTGTAACGTATGCGGAAGTTCGCACTTCGAAACCATACAAACATTAGTATCAGTTAACTGTTGTAGTATCTGTAGAGAAGTAAATCGGAACTTTATCGCTTATTATCAGTGAGATAGGACACTCTTTAGATTAACTGATGTTTTGACAGAAAAACACCGATAGTGTTCACTCTCAACAACGCTTTTGATATCTGAAGTTTGCCTGTTTGAAACTGCTTTTAACTTGAGATTGACTCTGCCGGTCGAGCTACAACTGTTTTGAATGACTCATTTATATTTGTTAAATAATATGATTTGAGCTCGAGTAAAGACTTATCTAGGCAGGCAAGAATATTTACTGGATAGGAATCCTGTAACGTTATAGCGCATTTAATATGAAATTGAGCGGGAAACCAGCGGCTGGGCGATCGACACCCATGGTAAAAAAATTGCGGTAGCGCCAGGCCGAATACCACCTTCTGGGAGGGGTCCGAATGGCGTAAGAAAGCGGTTCCCGGATCTCTCCCGTCTCAGATGCAGAGTGGCACACCGTGTGGTTTTAGTCGGTTCGATTCCGACAAACCGCTCCGCTGCAAACCCCGGTGGGGTGAAGGCCCGAGGAGGACTCCACGCGTAATAAAAAAATGGCCGAATACCGCCTGAGAGGTAATAAACACAATTTTAAAAATATTTATTCTCTCTATATTTTTTATTTAGTCATAAAAACATTTCTAATGTGATACATTTCCGTGCGCAATATTTGTTAAAAAGAGCCCAAAGATATTCTTGCGTATAGTATAATATATATATATTTTGAAATTTATAAACAACCAGTACATATGTATTTAGTATTTCTGTCTCACTGCTTTTAACGAAACCTTATCATTCATTCTTGTTCTACTAGGCTTTATTTTCTTTCTTTACCGATCACGCTTTTAATGTTTTGCTCGCGATTTCAATCTACCAATTTTAATAAAATTAAGATATGTAATGTAATAATGTTTATTTCGCAAAGTTTGACAGTTACAGATTGCTTTATAATTAGATACAATAAATGTATTGAACTTTAGGTACTGATACGGACTCCCAAACTAAGCAGATACTCGTGTTTTGGGTGGCAGTTCTCAGTCATGTATATGAATCTGTATTACAATTACACTCTTTCTGTACATGCATGACTATATGCCAAAATAAGATCATAAGTGGATCGTATGTTATAGATCGAATTGCGATGTTGTGTGTAAGATATAATTTTCAGCCAACTTGAAACTTATTCAACTAACTATACAATCTGTCTATAATGGTTGTGGATTGTTTATTTATTTTTTATGCATCATTGCATCCACTTGCATGTATTGTAAAAAGGTAAACAATTTTAACTATAAATTAACGAGGGATGACCTTTTCCGGGCTTCCTACTTTGCCGACTTTTTTGAAATTTCTACATTCATTCATTCCGTTAATGTCAAATTTCCATGGTTCATTAATTTTGATGCTTTTATGCTGGCTTTACTTGATGTAGACTTTTTTAATTTATTTATATTCGGCCAAACTGTAGAATATTTATGTCAAATTGTCCATTAATTTTTATGTTTTAATAGAAGAATCCAGCTGGCTGTTGATTATTTACTTTATATCGTAAATGTTAATTCACGAAGAAACTTTATTTTAAATGGTTTCATGGTGCTTGCTCTGTATGTTGTGGAGGGTTTTTTTTTGATGATATGTGTACTTAAGTAAAATTGTTTTTGCAGAAAGTAAATTGTATTTTTTTTATTGTAAAACAGTAAATTGTAAATAAACTGTTCAATAAGCCATCAGTTATGTCAAATAGAATCAGAGAGTTAAAAAGGGATGAAGCAATATCTTCTTTGGACGTATCTATTGTGTGTACAAAAATGATACGTCAGAAGATCAATTCGTATGAAAAATTTGCTCGCAGCTGAAATTTAAACAAATTTGAGGCGAATTAACCTTCAAATTGTTTAATTTTAATCATGCATTCTAAAAAGCGCAATTTTATAAAGTTGAATTTTAATTTTCAATTGTTCGTTAATAATTGATGTTCAAATACTTTTCTAATTGACATTATGTTTATTATATGTATTTGTTTTCCTTCCAGAACCTGTATTACCTATAGAGGATGGCCAGAATGGTGAGCCGTTGAATATTAGTGATGTGTGTGAGTATCATTCATTTTAATTTGTCCTTCGTCACGGGCTTCCGACTTCGCCTACTTTGTGGCATTAATTTGTTTTGATTAACACTTAAGCTGTGAATTTACATAATAAATGCATTAAATGCGTAGTTCTATTATTCAAAGCAGACTGATAAAACGTGTTACAGCTTAAAGTCAGGGTTCACCAACACTGGGGTCATTAAGTCAGGATCGTCAACTGGAATAGACCTACCTATAGATTAGAATCAACTAAGCCGATAGCGTAGTGGCTTAAGAGGTCGCCAGACCGCTTGTGGGTATGGACCCACAAGACCCCTGTTGGTGTGGTATGGACCCCACACGGGACATTAGTTGTTCTTTGTATCCATTTCTTGTATGTTTTAAACTCAACCGCGATACATAATTTATTCCTATGCGGGAGTGGTCATTCAAATGCTCATTAAAGAAATATTTGTTGTAGTTGAAGCGATCAGCTTGGCGGACCCGTTATTCGGTGCTATGGAGCAGCAGCCCTACGTGCAGATAATCGAGCAGCCGGCCAGCAAAGCGCTCAGGTCAGTGCCGATACTATCAATACTTATTGCAAAAAAATGGCTAAATTGTTCGTGCGCCTTTGCTCACTTTAATAACGAGTTCGTCAATAGAATCTACCAGGGCTAATATATTTACTTTATTTATTTATTTATCTTTATTGTACACACTTAACAGATAGAAAAAAAGAGTTACAACATATAAATGTGACAATTGGCTCTTCTCGCTCATGGCGATCTCTTACAGACAACCTTTATACGGAAAATTTACATATTGACATTTATTAGGGTAGCAGTAGTAGGGTGCACGAATCTTATGTTTAATTGTGAATAATTACAAAAAAAAAACACCAAATTCAAAAATATTTAACATTCAAATTTAATCTATCTCTGTGCAAAGTTTCATCCGTATACGTTCACACGGTAATCGAGTTTCTTCCATGGTAAATATACACGATTGCTACTCAACTTAAATTTTAGCTTCAGAAGTGCTAAAAGAAATTAACCTAAAAGGCATTTTTCATGATGGATGCACATAAAATAGTGCGGTTATTGTTTTTAATAAACGATAATCACATTGAAGTGACTCTATAATATTATATCGTTGTCGCTTTATGAGTATTATATTTTAGAAGGAATTGCTCTCGGGTCGATACCCGTTGTTATATTATGTATGTACACCGGTTCACATGTACTCACATGTGAACCGGTGTCCCTATTTAAAATATGTACAGCGAGTATATATCTTGGACGCGTTCCAAGAGAATTAGAAATATTTATACTTATTTATATACATTAGTAACATCTCACGAACGATATAATACAACTGAGGTAGGTGAGATATATGACAAAAGGTTATTGCGGAAACTGAAAAATACTTTAGAATATCTCTTCCTCTAATAGTTTTAAAATTAGGTGCAGCTGTCCGGCTTCTGGAACCTTGCCAAGAATAAAAACTCTTATATAAGAAGTTCAATTTCACTTTTGTTTATTTTCTGTCTCTTGTCTGTCTGTCTGTTACGCTTACACGGCTTAACTGCTGCACCGATTTAAATGAAATTTGGTATGGATATCCTTTGAGTCTTGAGGAAGGACATACCGACGTACACGCGGGCGGTACCGCAAGCAAAAGCTAGTAAATTTAGTATGTTTCACAAGAAACTAAGATGATCTCACGGAGAAAATTCTACAATAGTGTAGTCTCTAATAGTTAAGGCCTGGTCCTCTTAACCTACTTGTCATACCAGACAGTCTGAATGTAATTAAAATCTCGAGCTAGTACGGGCTACATACCTGCATGTAAATAAGTACTTCCGGAATATGGAATAAGTATGGTAATGTGTAAGAGGACCACTAATCTTGGATTCTGCTCGTGCTTTCTATCTGACAGTCGTATTAGAACAATTTTTTTTAAACTGACCCCCCATAAGGCGACAATGGGCTTTCTGTTTGTACTTCATTCGTTAATTTAAAAAAAAAAACTATATTCTTGCTCCAATTTGCAGTCTCAAGGAAAGACTTATCAATCCGAAACTCGAAATCTTCTGGTGTTGTATTGAAAGAATCGTATCAAGGATAACGCAGTCTCAAGGATAGACTTATCAATCCGAAACTGGAAATCTACTGGTGCTGTATTGAACCGTAGGATAATGTTTATTAATAGATATTAAAACGCAGAGCAATTTAATTGTTTTTGACATTAGTCATCATTACTTTTATTAGACTCACGCTTTATCATATCGAGTATTTAATTAGTATTGTTAGTGATGTTTGTGGTTTTGTTTAATTATGATAATACATTCTAAGGCCTCTGTTAGACACTGGTTTAGCCGTAAGTTATTGAGCGGTATTAAAAAAATTGCTATTGCCTACGGCAGTTCGTTGTTTAACTTCCATAGTACTGTTTTCATCCTTTAATTTAGCTCCTAAAAGGTCAAATTTCCTGTTTTTTCCCAATAGCTGCTTATAACATAAAAAAGTAAGCCGATTAAATGTATCAGTCAGTCGGGGCAAGTAATTTATATGTATGTATAGGAAATTAATAATTAATGATAAGCAATAAACTCTACCCTCTTTCTAAGACGTTGCAGCTTACTAGAGTAAAAATCATTATCATACCATTAAATATATAATAACCAAAAACCTATCAAATAAAAAAAAAAGTGCCTACTTGAGGCACATTTTTTTTCGCTCCTTCTATTGGTAAAAACCGGATAAAAATTCGTTCAGTAACTTTTAAGTTTATCGCATACAGACAGACAGACGCAGTCGAGGACTTTGTTTATAATATTAATTGATAGAAAGGCATACAAACTACCGAAAATAGTTGATAATTTTATACTGTGTGAAATACAGTTTTATACTCATACGTAATATATATATAGGCTGTTTTTATGTGAACATTAATAAGTAGTCCTGTTAGTTTTGTATACTGTTGTGTGTCAAACATTGACCTTTGTACTTTATTTAGTTTTGTTTCACGTATTGCATCAAATATTATAAATAGCTATGGAGTTCACTGGAAGCGATAAACCATTATCGGCGAAACTCGATCTAAACACGGTTTTTATAATGTTGATTTTGCTCTTGAACTTTAAGTTATATACATATATGTGTATATTTGATTCGTAAATATTCAATGCACAATATTTTTTAATCGTAGATGATGTTGTTGAATATTTTTGTGATAACTTTTTTCTCATTGCAATTTTGTACTGCACCATTTAAAGATTTGCACAATATATTTTGAAATTGAGTAGTAATTAATATTGTAAAAATTATACAAATGGTAACTTAATATGTATATGTTACCGTAAGATTGTCTAAACACTTAGATTGGAATATAATTGCGAGATTGTTAACTGTCGAAAGATTGTAAACTGTGACTTAGTGAGTTATTATTAGATTACAATTATAATCTATCAATAAGTATAATAATATAACTGTAATCTATCGAAGTGAAACCAACAAATTGCAATTTCTTTGTTAATTCGTTTGTTGCCGAATCTAAAGTATTTTGTTTCTTTAAATTATACAATCTTACTAGGTAGGCTGTAACCTAACGGTATTTTCAACCTTACGGGGCTATACACACAAAAAGCATTTAGATTTTTCTGGATTTCTAAATGTTCTAGGCATTCGTGCTGTCACGTAAAATATCAAACTTTACAGTCTAGAATTTAAATCACTTGTACTTTCAGTATTTTATTTATGTTTACACTTGACCGGTTTAGCGTTATGGTATCATCAATGGACCTTTGATATTGCAACAAGTTCCGTCAAGTGCCGACAATCGAGTGTATACATTACATATCAAACTTTAGTGCCTTGCCATAGAGGGGTAACGACCATACCAGACCATAAAGAAAGCCAAACAAAAGTTATTATGCATTCTGATAAAAAGGTTAAATCTCGCCGTTAAGTAGACGATTAAAACTTTTTTACTTTCACGAGCTATATTCGTCGAGGAAATCTTAATTTAACCAAAAAAAAATTACAACCAGCAAACAAGATTTGTCTGTCATTTATGCTATGCTTATTTTGATTGAAGTTATAACTGTGTTAGGAACACAATCTTCTGCCAGGAATGAACGTGTGTCCTTAATATAGGGTTAGTGCGAGTTTATCAGATTATTTCATATCACTTGCCCTCGACGGCGAACGTGTTCCACGACGTGATTGGTGAAAATTTCATTAAAAGCTGATTACATCGCTGATCGCAATCACCGTGACAATTGAAATTACTGCACACTAGGCCCTCAGTGGCACAGTCTCACTGCTGAGCCCACAAATTAGCGAAACTTTTAAAATTATTATAAATATTTTTTGTGATACTTCTAGACTTGCACTTGACACTCGTATGTCTGATTATATACACGGAACACTTTTCAACAGTTTGATAAAACAAGTCTGCAAATATTTCAGTTCATCACTCGTCAGTCGGTATGTTTTATGAGGTTAGCCACTGAGAACACTATTTATCTGACCTAGTATAAGCTGGTTGGCCGTCTAAACTTGAGATAAATTGATCGTTTTATCGTATATTTTAGGCTTAAAATATTGTGTTGCTATTATTTAGGACTTGTTATGAACAATGAATCAATGTTAATAGCATATTTTGTATTTTTCCTGTAGTTCACTTTGAGTGGTAATAAGTGGAGGTATTTTTATATACATGTTGGCATAGTAGCCAACCAACTACCAGAACCTGTGAATAATCGCTATAAAACCGCGCCCTTGAAACCTCAAATAACCATACTCATTCGTTAAATACATCATTGTTCTTGTAACTTTTGGGTAAACTGCGGTTTCTATTGGTTATAGTATGTTTAATTGTATGTTTGTTGTATGTTTAATAATATGATCCACATATAAAAAATATATATATATGAAGAATATGGAACTGTACTGATATGTCTCTCCGATACATTTTGATCCATCCTAAGGTCCTTCTGGAAGGGGTTGCTTTCGGCAATAAGGCTGCCCTTTATTCAATATATATTTATCGTTTTCTGTACTCTCTTGTAAAACTGTAATACGGTGTACAAATAAAGAGTTATCTATCTATGGAACAATAAGCGGAAGAGAAAAAGATTAAGGAGAACAAAAAGAAGAAGGAAAGAAAGAAAAACCCTTTACTCTACCACACACAGTATAAATATAATGCAATTGCCAGAGAAGGCGTCTATTTAGCTTTAGCCTGAGTGACTGCAGCGCTGGTATTATTAGTGGTGGTATAATAACGCTTTGTTACAATGTATTTTATAGAAGAACCGCGGTTAACACTATCCGTTAGTGTTAACCGCGGTTCTAACAGCTAGTCTTAACTAAAACACTGGAAAGTAGTGACGGGTTGTACGGCCTATGGGGCAAAATTTATGTGACAAATTACGTTTACAAAGTGTTGGCACTCAGCCTAATTTTAATAAACGAGGTTTGATTTTTTTTTAAATTAAACTATTGGAAGTAGAAAATAGGAATGACTCAATACAGTTATTTCCCTAATTTATGTTTGTTAGAATTTTGATTTGTCTATAGCTAATCGATTTGGATAAACGCCATGCTTTAGTTCTGTGATGTGTTGTACTATCGAAATATATTTATATGCTAATCCTACTAATATTATAAACGCGAAAGTTTGTAAGTATAGATGGATGTTTGTTACTATTTCACGTAAAAACTACTCAACGGATTTGAATGAAACTTTACAGTGATATAGCTGATACATCAGAATAACACAAAGCCTACTATTTGCCATGATAACCGACATATACGCGGGCGGAGTGGAATATTATGTTTTAAGGGACTTTTAGTTGCTATGTTAATAAGAAAATGCTACATTTTAAGCTTTTACCGTAGCCCTCATAAATCTATTTTAAAGTAAACCATGTTGCTTGTTTGTAACGTAATGGTAAAAGTATTTCGGATGAGTTTTTTCGGATATCTGACACACTACCGCCTTTTAGTCCCAAGATAAGCAGAGCAACTAGACAACTAATATAAATACTTATATATTTTTTGTAAATAGATACTTATTATATGTAGAAAACCCAAACAAATATTTGCAGATTATATAAACGTTTAGTCCGATCCAGAAATTGAACCCGAGACCTCAAGCACAGCAGTCGCATACGTGACTAATGCGAAACCGAAACAGTCAGGTTTATTATACATATAGCTGGCAAGACAAAAAAAACAACGGCCAGCATTAAATTAATAACACAGTTTTAATAACGTCACTCATATTTAATGTGTCTGGTCTTGTGGGTTCTCTTTTAGTAGTTAGCTCAAACGACTCCGGTTGGCTCCTGAATTACATGCGTCCATCATGGGCCGCAGTCGTTGCTCTCAGTAGAATAACCCGTCTGTTCCTAATACTATAACAAAAATGAATCAGTACTTATACGAGTTAATACTGAAAAGCGCAACTCCCATTGCCAGCAAAACGTCAGCAAAATTAGTTACCGTCGCTCATCGTACCAATAATGAATGGACATATTTCTAAACAGAACGCGCGTAGGAAACAGCGTACATAACTCGTTGTTCGCTCACTTGAATTTGTTCTAATTCCAACTGTGACGTGTTTAGTTATTTCAGCCCACGGTACGCTCAGTCCCTATACTGAAATGTACGCGATTTAATTCGCTGGCAATATTATTTTTTTATAGGGAAGTAGTGGTTTTGCTAAAGTACACATTGTTAAAAATGTTATACGTAGTAAAGAAATAAATGTAATACGCCTTTTAGTAGAAATAAGTAAAATCTTTTTAAAAATTTCTAAATCACAGTCTAGAAAACTCAAAAAGTTGTGTTTTCTTTGATTGACATTGATTTCACAGTTATAATTTGCCCATAAATATGACATTTATGTATACTACATACTTTTCGACTGCCTCGGTGGCGCAGTAAGCGACTGCTGTGCTTGAGGTCTCGGGTTCAAACACCCAAACTCCGAAACAAATATTTGTAGATCATGCAAACATTTGGTCCGACCCAGGATTCGAACCCGAGACCTCATGGACAGCAGTCGCGTACGCTACCACTGCGCCACCGAGGCAGTTATAATAATATTTACCTGTCATTTTATATAGTTGTTAAATACATTATTTTAAGAATACCTACAATAATGTGCTAGTGTTTTTTTAATGGACATTCTGACATTTAGAATATGTCAATAATTCAAGTGTTTTTTTCTTGTATGTCTGACTATTATATTAGCAATGCTAACCTGCAAATGTAAGGATTTATAAAATTCGTTAGTGTTTTTGTAATAGCTTTAAAAAAGAGTGAATAAATAAACTTACTATTATTATTGGTATCAAAAGTTTGTAAACTGATACGCTGCTTATTTTCCACTGCTTTTTAGAATAGAGATTCTCTAGTAGAGAATAAACTTTGCGTTCCATCTTTGATTATATTTCAGTGTACGAATCTTGATGTGATGTAATCAATCAGTACTGTTGAGTTTTTGTACGAGTGTCAAAAGGTTTTGCAAACGGTCAGCTATCTATGGTCCAATCTCACGCTATTGAAGTACCTACATATTGCTTTACCGCTCCAAATCTAAGTCTCCTGAAGACACGAACTCTTTTGTGAACTATGAGATAATGTTTTCCTTAGTGTAGTTCACTCACTGTACAATAGAACTATAAAGTAATTTACAAAGTGTCGTGTAATAACATTGGCAATGACCGTTAAGGTTTTTTCAATGACATCTGTTAGCAACAACCCATTAGTTGTTGTGTAAGCTCGACCAATTGTAAATATACAAACTAATATAGTAACCGTAAATATAGTTTTGTTTTGTTCATTAAACTTTTTGATAAATTTTTGACAATTTATACTCGCGATTGTCGAGACTAGGTGCAACTTGTTAAGATACATTTTAGAATTAAACTCACTTGTACTTCTTAATTTAATCCGCTTAGATCCTTTATTTATTGTATTTAATCGATTGAATAGTAGAAGAGTACAAGTCTGTTCAATTCTAGAATGTACCTATAGGTAACATGTAGAAAGTTCAGTAATAGTTAGCGTTGTGTCAAATTTTCGAAAATAGTAGGTGCTTACATATGAAATTGGCGTTTTGTATCGGAGGAATATAAGTTTGTTTCTTTGTGTGTAAAATATGATTAATTAATCAAAGTATGTACCATTGTTATGAACAAATGAATAACTGTTTTCGAAACTCAAATATAGGAGTTAAATGGATTGATAACTTTGAATTTGGAATTCTTAACCAAAGAGGATATATTTCAGATCTAAGTGGCCTCGCATTGGCCACTTAGATCTGAAATATATGCTAATTTGATATGTCATCATCATCAGCCTATCGCAGTCCACTGCTGGACATAGGCCTCTCCAATTTCACGCCACTTAGTTCGATCTATGGCTTCTCGCATCCAGCTCCTGCCAGCCGTCTTGCGCAAATCATCGCTCCACCTGGCTTGTGGACGTCCTACACTACGTTTGCCGAGACGCGGTCTCCACTCAAGAACTCGTTTACCCCAACGGTTATCGGTTCTTCGGCAAATGTGGCCAGCCCACTGCCACTTCAGCTTGCTAATCCTGTGGGCTACATCGATAATAATAATTTGATATGTAAGCACGAAATATTATTGTTATTAAAGGGAATGCAGATGAGATAGGGAGGCTATAGTAGGAAGTAGAAATGGATGGAGTACGTCAAGGTCGCATACCCAAAACAAACATGGGACGGGACCTAACCCCTTTAACCTAATCTATACAATCATATTATTGAAAGACTTAAGAAAAATTTAATTAACAGTTCTTTATTAGAGCATCTGCGTTAGATTCATTACAGTTTTTCTAAAGTAGTGAGCGTGTAGAAACAATTAATGAAGTAGTAAAGTTGTCAAGAATTTGTAGCCAAGGTCACGAACTCGCGTAGGTAAATCCCCGCTTGAAATAAGTAAAACAGTATTAAGTTCGTTGTACTTCCTCATTTCCCAAGGTTAATATTGCTGCCTCCAAATACACACATATAACGAGTGGCGAATATTTCTAATATTATAATATGGCAATACCATGTAATATTTCGTGTAGTGACAGGTTATGTAATACGGAGTATCACTAACTCTATTAACCTCGGTAGCGTAGTGGAAGCTGTGGTTGAGGTCTAAGGTTCGATTCCCGGGTCGGACCAAATGTTTGTATGATCTGCAAATATTTGTTTAGGAGTTTATATATTACGTAAATGTAGGTATGAATAATAGGTGGATATACAATATATAATCAATATATATATAAATGATCGTGTTCATCGTCGTGTGAAAAGTTTATCCTGTGTGGGAACGAACCCACCAAGACTAGCTTAGTAGACAAGACCACTAACTACTAAACCAACAGGCACGTTAAATAAGAAATATTTAAATATAAGTTAAAAGATATTCACTCATGTATCATACTCATTTGATCATTCAAATAAATCTTATTTCAACTGAGGAGACATTGATTATCATGAACTACTTCCAATACGTACGTACAGATTATTATCTTTATATGAAAAATGAAGATGATGTAAGTCTGTCCAACGTTTCATTAAGGTTTTGTATTACCTTATTGGTTCTTAAAACCTTATGCTATAAATGGTACATATTTAGGGGTGTCTGGATGTTGTAATAACAGCTGTTCCTGGATCACTCCTATCTCTGACGCAAAGAACACGTGACGTTTTAGTCGATCCAATCCCGAAATACCACCCCGATATTTGAGGATAGGAGATACTTCCAGACATCATAAAACAGTTCCAAAATAAATCATTATGCCTATTCTATCAACCAATCGCCGTCCACTGCCGAATGGAGGTCTCCCCCAAAGACCGCTAACTATCCCGCTCTTGGTCAGTCCGCATCCATCAGCTGTCAATCACTTTCTTCAAATCGTCAGTCTATCGTGCTGCAGGGCGCTCTACACTACGTTTACATAATCGTGGTCTCTCAAGCGCATTTCGGCTCTACGGACCATCGTGGGTTCAATTTGGAAAAACAGGAATATTACACATTTAAAAGCATTTTTATGTAACATTTCACAATATAACCTACATCAACATAACATTTTTATTTATTTTTTTATTCCTATATATATAATTTATATATTTAGACGTTAATTAATCTAATTTAAATTATCCTCTGTACGTTTCTTGGGGCGTAAAATGCAATTCATTATTCACAGAACCGTAACCACAGTATTGCGACATAATAAAACTGATTCTATTGATATGGTTCACTAACCAACAAGTTAAAGTACTAAGTTCTTATAATAAGACTCAGAAAAGACGTAAAAACTACATCAACGTCTGCTGA
This sequence comes from Hyphantria cunea, assembly GCA_003709505.1. NCBI lineage: Eukaryota > Metazoa > Arthropoda > Insecta > Lepidoptera > Erebidae > Hyphantria > Hyphantria cunea. Next base: position 1,243,641 of record PKRV01000576.1, read on the forward strand.
TAACATGAAGAAAGGTCATAATGGCAGCTTATTGAATCAATACAAAGCAAAGTGATAAGAGAATACATACCTACACATACGATGTACCAACCAGTAATAAATATTTTTGCATAAAATCTGCTAATTTTTGACTTACCTGAATTAGACTTGTTAATAACAAGCCCAACTGTTTTTAGGCGTGTGTTCTACCCAATAGTTTCGACCCGAACCCTACTGTTAGACTTCTGACACTCCTGTAAAAGTAACTGATGAACTTCTTCCATTTTTAGGTCTCTAAAAATAAAATTGCATTTATGTGAAAAGGAATTAAGAGTTTATAATAATTTAATCAGAAGTTAATTAGTCATAAGACACTTTTCCAAATAAAAATAAATTACTTAGTGAAGTTTTGTTAGTACATTACATATCAACAAAAGGAAAGAAACGTATAAATACCACAAACTCATAGAGATACAAACAATTGACAAATTATATACCGCAGCGGTGAAGAGTGAGTAACGGGTAATCATTTATTTGGTGATAGGTATATTCAGTTCTGCTGCGTATATTTCACTTGAGAGTTGTTACCTAAATAAACAGATGTGCTGTTAAAGTAGTACATTTTATGGGTATAACTGAATTTTCACAACCAGGAGACTATGAGAGGACAATACTGTGTGCTGAACCTGACACCATTGTAAAAACTCGTCAGATGTATACTCTCGATTGTCGGTACTTTATGAAACTTGTAAGATACATTCTGGAATTGAATCTCACTTGTATTTATTCCACTAAAATCCTCAGCGGTATCGTCGTAATTCAGACCCAGCCGGTCGGATGGTCGGATGATGATGATGGATTAAATCGCAAGTGGTATAAGTTTAATTCTAGAATGTGACTGTAGACAAGTTATACGAAATTGAACCATCAATAAAATGGCAACAGAACTACAATGCCTCAGCAGTCATGATTATCTGTAAAACCAGCTCCTTTGTTCTATCCGTTTACCTTTACCTCAATTTATCTTCTTTCTTTATACCCGCAAACAATCATATTTTTTGTGGTTCCGTTAAACAAGCCATCCGCCAGTTATAAGAAAAAAACACCCAAACGATTAACACACCTAATAAAGGGGTAGAATAATAGTCGTGAGAGTATTGAGTTTTTAAACCCTGCGGAACTTTACAAGATCAGTTGTAGTAATTATTAAAATGGAAAACATAGAATTAAAACGATATAAAATCAATTTAAAATGTTTCTATTTCAGTACAGCCCTACCGACCGACCGCAATGTTCATTAAAAACAATAGCAGCCCTAGTAAACAAAGCTATCGTGTCTGCATACAATTTCATCACAATAATTGCACATAAGTATTGGCGCTGCGTTTTTTCAATACATTTGTCTTTGGAAGCGTTCTTTGTTTTCCTGTTATACTGGCAGACTGCTTAACAGTTATAATTATCATTGTGAGTATATGTGCACCCATTGTATCATAGTTTTACAACTGAATGTTGAACAGGGTTGTTACCTTTTGTATATTTAGTAAAAATTTTTTTCTTCATATTTCTTTTTATTTTATGGAATTTGGAGCACACGAGCAGACGTATCGCCTGATGGTAAGCGATTACCACCGCCTATGCACACCAGAGGCATCACAAGTGCTTTGCCGTCCGAATGGGGCGTGGGGTTGGGGTACGGGCCTCCGGTATCCTCACTCACTCGGTGAAATATAGCGCAAGCGCTGTTTCACATCGGTTTTCTGTAAGGCCTTGGTATCACTCCGGGCGAGCCGGCCCATAAGTGCCAAATATCATATAATAAATCTATTGTACTTGATTAATAACAAGCTTTAGTTAACTAGGAAAAATTTAAAATAGAGAAGTACAATTGGCGGCCTCATCGCCCGGAGGCAATCTCTTACAGGCAACTATTTAGCTGATTGTTGTATTATCAATGGGTATAATATAAAAAAAGGTGAAGTTTGTGAGATTGTAAGGTTTAATCTCTGGATCTACAAAATCGATTTTAAGAATTCTTTTACCAAAACAAATATCTATATTTTGCAGGTATATTACATATCTGCATATGTGTATATAAATTAAATTTTGCTTTTTGAATGATATTTCTCTGTGTATTATGAACGATATGCGATTATTGCCAGATAAAAAATATCTGTTCTTGTAAATAAAACAAGACTTCTCGTTGATTATAAAGACCTTAGTCACTTTGCTTATTCTAAAGATCGCTATCAACTGTATAACTTACCCATTATTGTAAAACAAGCTTTGGGGTACTGCTTTACCTGCATCTACTTGCTAATTAGCAGGTTCTTTAAACGTTAGTAGGTTTCTATCATAAGTAGCATACAGTAAGTAAAACTTGACCACCATGAACACAGCCCTCAAAGAGGAATGGGTGAAAATAAAGTTCTGCTGACTTCTGCTTGTCTTCTTCAGCTTTCAAGCTTATTATCAGTTCACAGGAGATCAAAAAACGAACAAAGTATATATTTGAGGTCTCGGGTTTGATTTCCGGGTCGGACCAAATGTTTTTATGATCTCCAAATGTTTAATTCAGAGTCTGAGTGTTTTCTATGTATAATAGGTATATATTTACCAAAAAAATTATATAAATAAAATAACAAAATAAACGAAAAAATGGCTTAAAACATTTGCATGGAAAACTCGGTCGCTTTACATTAAATTGTTAACAAACAACAAAACAGATTTACAATTTACCAGCGCAGCGCCGAAAGGAAGTACAAATCGTCAGCGATTGAATTACCAGTTTACAAATGCGGTGTTAGCACATCTATTTTTGGAGTGTACATATACACTGTAGTTGTGAAGTGTTTCACAAAATAAAGCATATCCACACGTGTATTGAATTATAATAATTCCTGCATCGCAAAATTAAAGTTCTCACGCCAATTTGTACTCGATCGTGTAAGAGCAATATCGAAACATCAATTGTTGGGAAGTCTCTCAACCATGAACCGCCCTAGATTAGGTGATAGGAGATTGGTAGATCCTTATCGTCATCTTATTACAGCCCACTGCTGCACATAGGCTTCTCCCATTGATCGATTTTGGGCTTCTGGCAGTTAGGTCCTTAGCGTTTTTAAAAAGATATAAAATGGAATTATAACTACAGCTGAACACGGCTAATGTTATTATTGTGACCTGTGTTGAAATTTTCGAGATCAACATACAAGAGGTGCAAACGTTATGACCAACTTGGTCATATTAACATTTAAATTTTATATAATAATATTTATATATGAAAAAGTTAGGTAAACGATACTATATTCTATTACAACTTACCTATTTTCGAAAATGACTTTGACTTATTCAAAAATACATAAATCGCCAAGTGAGATCATATTTAACATCCGTTGGATGCGAGCAGCACATGTCCGATTGTTGGAGCAAGCCTTTATTAGATAGAGTCTGTCTATTGTCCAGCCGCAAACCTCTCGCGGCCAACATAAGGATGCTGAAATCACATCGTCTGTATTATTTAGAAGGGAATGTCACTCCCATTTGTTTTGATTGTTATTTTTTTAACTACAGTACCAATTTTTTTTAAAATACTGTATTTAATACTACTGTATACAATCATCTCCGTTCACATACTAATGGTGTAAATATTGTTAACAGATTCCGATATGAGTGCGAGGGCCGGTCAGCGGGTTCGATCCCGGGCGTCAACAGCACTTCAGAAAACAAGACATACCCCACTATCAAAATATACAATTATATTGGACAGGTTGTCATCGTAGTATCATGTGTCACCAAAGAGGATCCTTACAGGTAAGATATCAATAAAATAATTTCTTGTTTTTTAGCCAACACCCGCACTGGATATACACACCATTACAAAGGACTTTACAACATGAAACAGACACAAAGAACACCCAGACTCAGAACAACAATTTGTGGATCACACAAAGTGATGAGCAAACCCACTGCACTCAGCACGGTAGGAAGCGGCGTGGCGAACGCATAAACAACCAGGCAATAAAATAATTATTATCGATATAGTTTTTTTTATATTAACTAAAACTATCGTTAGGAACACAAGACGTTCATGAAAACGAGACAGAACGTCCAGATTCAGAACAACGTGAACAACTAGACGAAAATGTGAGGTCGAACCCGCAACACTCAGCGCAGTGGGAAGTGTTGCGGTGACCGCTGAGACTAGTACGCCACGCGTGACACTTGAAAAAGACAATATCGAATAAAAATTGTCTCATAAGATTTTCGATATTTAGAATGTGAATGCCGTATTTATTGTTTAGATAAACATATCCACTTATTCATTCGCAACCAAGAGTTGACACTTCGAGAGTTTCTTGTTAGATGGCTTTATAAAGGGACTGATGAAAAAGGCAGTCCTTTTTTTTCTTTTTTTATGATATAGGTGGCAAACGAACATATGTATCGCTTGATGGTAAGCGATTACCGTCGCCCATGGACACCCGAACACCAGAGGCGTCACAATTGCGTTGCCGGCCTTTTAAGAAGGAGTAAGCTCTTTTCTTGAAGTTCTCCTTGCTATGGCCTGTTTGATGATGACATTTTTAGTACCTACACCATTTCGGTAGTCTCAATTTTTTAAGTATATCGTCTATCAATCTATATAAATAAAAATGAATCATAAAAATGTATGTACGCGCATAACCGCCGATTGACTGCACCAGATTGGATAATTCTTTTTATGTGTTTGTTATTGTCAGGACAGGGATTGTATTTAAAAAAAAAAAAAAGAAACCGGAGGTGTTATATATACTACAGCTCAATGGGAAGTTGAAATGGGCTTAATTACTATAATAATAAACTTTTCGTTAATTTAGAAAATATTTACGATAATAAATATGTTAGTACGAAGTTCGCCGGGTCAGCTTGTTATATATCATCATCATCAGCCTATCGCAGTCCACTGCTGGTCATAGGCCACTCCAAATGCACGCCACTTGGTTCGATCCTCGGCTTCTCGCATTCAGCTCCCGCCAGCCGTCTTGCAGAAATCATCACTCCACCTGACCCGTGGACGTCCTACACTACGTTTGCCGAGACGCGGCCACTCAAGGTTTACCCGAACGGTTATTGGTTCTACATCAAATATAGTCAGCCCACTGCCACTTCAGCTTGCTAATCCTGTGGGCTATGTCGATGACCATGGTTCTTTGCCGGATCACCTCATTTCTGATAAGAGAAACATTGAACATAGCCCTCTCAATAGCACGCTGAGCGACTTTGAACTTATGTTATATATATTTATAGGTAATAAAAGAAATAATTATAATAACCGACAAGCCTGTGTGGGATGTGTCGGTTATTATTACTACCACATTATTTTATTAAACCGGTCGTGTCGGATCTCGCACTGCATCGCTTTTGGCCTTTACGGTGACCTAACTGTTGATAAACTCATTTAGCTACATAAATGAACAGTCCAGATAAATAATGTGTAAACTCGGTGCAAATCATGCTCAACATTAATTAATTCGGCCTTTTTTATGGAATAGCGTGCAAACGAGCAGACGTATCACCTGATGGTAAGCGATTAACGTCGCCCATGGACACCCGCAAAACCAGAGGTGTCACAAGTACGTTGTCGGCCTTTGAGTGATGGGAAACGGGATAGGGTATGGACCTCCAGTATCCTCGCTCACTTGGTGAAACACAGCCCAAGGCCTGTTTCACACCGGTTGTCTGTGAAATTATGGTATCGCTCCGGTCAAGCCGGCCCATTCATGCCAAAGCGTGGCTCTCCCACAATAAAACCTGAGAGAGAGCCGGTTGAAAACCACCATGACCTCGATAATTAAGTATTCAGATTCTGTTTTAGAACTGATATTAAAATACGTCTATTAAAATACTAGTCAGATCGTCGAATATGCTATTTTGGATTTAAGATACATAAGTTTTATGAATCAACAAAACTAGAGTAATCTGGTGTGATGTTTACTTAACACAGATTACACCACAAACCTAAGCTGTTAGATAAGAAATCAAACTGAGGTTTAAACATCAGACGTTGCGCAGACACACTTGTTTGGAATTCAAACTATATCCTACTAATATTACAAAACGCGAAAGTTTGTAAGTACGGATGGATGTTTATTACTCTTTCAAGTAATAACTAATACTAATACTATGAACAAAAACAATAATATAGCTTACATAACTACTATTTATAAAGATACAATTCACGCAAATCTTTGTCCTGCGGGTAACACCGCGGGGCTCAGCTAATGTTTCATATTGCATTATTTTGAGATAAGGAACAACCATTTTTTTTATATTTATGTGGTTCATCTTATATACATTTTCGATCCAAAATATGTTGTCACCTTATTTCCCCAGTTCGCGAGTTGTGTTTTTTATTAGAATTGTTAGACTAGAATCAGTTTTCTATTAAAAGGATGAACTGAAGAGTATACTAGTTTAGACTGCCAGGCTATCACGGCACTGAAGTTGTAAAATACAGAAGCTTTTCAGTGTGACATATTTCTTATCCCCTACCTCCCTGCAAACTGGATTTCGTAAAATTCTTTGAAAGAGAAGTACTTAGGTATATTTACTTAATACTCCGTCCCTTATCTTGTGGCGCAAAGAAGTAACAAGAAACCAGGAAAGCGCTAGATTTGAACTATAACTTTTGGAAGGCTGTTATAGACTACACGGTTGGCCTAGTGGTTTCAGTGGTCGCCACACCGCTTCCTACTGCGCCAAGTGTTGTGGGTTCAAATCCTACATGGGACAACACTTTGTGTGATCCATAAATTGTTGTTCTAAGTCTGGGTGTACTTTGTGTCCGTTTCATGTATGTTTGTAAAGGTCCCCGTGACACAAGAATGTATATTAATAACGCGGGAGTTGTCTTTAAAAAAAAATAGTTTACCGATATTAATCAATGTATTTTTTGTCGCAGACCGCACCCCCACAACTTAGTGGGGCGAGAGCGATGCGACAGAGGAGTGTGCACTGTACCCTACCGCATCACAGAAGAGTCCAACGAATACCAGTTCAAGAACTTGGGTATCCAGTGTGTGAAACGAAGAGATATAGCCGACGCTCTACGTGTCCGACGAGATTTACGAGTTGACCCCTTCAGGAGTGAGTATTTATTTGCAATCAAGAAGAAAAAATACATCTTCTTTCTTCTCAAATACTAGAATACGTTGACCGATGAAATAACTTATTTGTGTTCAGTAAGAAAGGCACGGCAAGGCTTAGGGTCAGCGCCGATGGACGGAGTGGTGGAGGAGTGATTCAGTTAAAATTCAACCTAAAGTTCTTTAGCATACAAAGGAGTTCGTTCTTGATTTTTAATTGTATGTTCACATTGCGATCGGTTCTCGGACATGTTGACGCTCTTGAATCCGTTTAGCTCTATTTTTGTTTCTATTTGAATTCTTTGTTCATTTCTAGTATTGCATTTCTTTATTATACTGGTTATTTAGGCACGGAAATATCGAGTTCGTATTAGTTGATAAATCAAACGTTGAAAACACGCGCTTATTTGAATGGAAGAGTTGCTTGGATGCTATTATAATTGCAGATCAGATTAAAATAAATATGAACGACTAAAATAAATTACGAGTTCCTTGAATGTTTGTTAACTGAACGTTCAACGCCCTTTAATAAGACCTGTTGGTTTTACTTCGCCCGTACCCATAAAGACCGGTTGTGTATCATTGCTATATTGCCAATCCCGTCCTCCTCTCCCTCAGAGTAGAAAACATGTACTATTCTACAATCGCTGGCAAACTGTTGTCTTCTACAGTCTACTAATTCAATCCAAACTCAATGTATATCTATGTATATACATATGTCATATATCATTATAGCCTTTATTTACAATCTATCAGCAGTCCAATAATGAGTACAATATTAATAAAAAATAGATGTCTTTCTTTAACATGTCGATAATTAGGATTATCTATTAAAATTTTCCAAATTTAAAAGTAAGAAAAAATCCACACACATGCATATATGTATTTACCTATCTTAGGTAAATGACTGTATCGTAATTAAAAACCGATGTCTCCTTCATTAAAGCGAACACTACAAAATATCTCGGAAAATACAATTATCACAGCTTTCCATTTCTATTACAAATAAACATTAAATATATTGCTGATTTGAGTTGTCTAAAACAGTGACGTCACAAGTTTGTATTTCGTACGTATTTCATATAAAGTTATCGTTTTGACAGATGATAAAGAGTAAATAATTTGACTGAGGTGTCATCTGCCCTATTGTAGCGAAGCCTGTATATAGTAGTAGACGTCTTAGATAAGATGATGATAATCTACACAAGTTTGCTAAAGGGTAGAGCGGCACCCTACTACTAAACCTTCGCTATCCGTCCCTCCGTCTGCCACCATATTGTATCTCATGAAGAGTAATAGTTAGACAGTTGAAATTTTCAGAGATAATGTATTTATGTTGCCCATATAACAACAAATACTAAAAAAAGAATAAATAATATTTAAGGAGGCTCCCATTCAATAAACCTGTTTTTTTTGCTCGTTTTTGCTCGATATTGATAACGGCTTGAAATGTATACATATGGTAGGGAACCCTTCCTGCGTGAGTACGACTCGCACTTGGCCGAATTTGTTACAAGTCCTCTGAATATACATACCTAAGGGCTCTTGCTACTGACCATATACCTTCAAAAGAACTTTTATATATCAACTCAAATGAAAGCTAAATTAAGTTCCCCCTTAGCACTTTCTACATCATTGTTCGCATACACGAGACAACTGCACTATTCAGTGAGCTGTATCGCATAATCGAAGCTCATTAAACCAACTGATGTTCAAGGCCGGTCATTGGCTCCGATGTATCACTTTTGCATGACTACTTGAATGCCTGTATTCAAACTCTCGACTGAATCAGACATGGAAACAGATAACACTAATAGGCTTATGATGACATAACCCGTTCGATTAGTTATTCTGGCAAAAAAGCTCGAAAAATTTCTCGAAATTTCCTTGAAATCATATTTGTAACTTTTATTTATTTATAAATCATGTACGAACTTAATACTTGCGGCATTATCTACCAGTCAACCATTGGGTGTTGCGGGGGTAACAAGAAGTAGCATTTTGATTGAAAAATATATTAAAATAAACAAAGTAAAATTTGAAATTTACTACAAACCTATCATCCACCTATCACACGTAGTGTAGGACGTCCACAGGCCAGGTGGAGCGAAGATTTGCGCGGGACGGCTGGCAGGAGCTGGATGCGAGAAGCCATAGATCGTAGTTCGATCTAGTGTAGTGGCGTGTTATTGGAGAGGCCTATGTCCAGCAGTGGACTGCGATAGGCTGATGATGATATCATCCACTAAAACCTACACACGTTATACATATAACTAAATACATATCCATAACAATATTATAAGTTTGAAAGTAGCTCTGTCTATCTGTAACGCTTTCACTTTTAAACCGCTGAACCGATTTGGATGAAATTTACAATGGATACCGCGATAACCGATATATATATACGCGGGCGGAGCCCTAGGCAAGAGCATCGATAAAAAGTTATCCTCTAACTTCAAACTAGTCAAACATAGTTGCACAAAATACTAATTTATTAATATTTCAAAGTAACTTTTCATGGAAATAGTTCGCCCCCGTGTGTTTTAAATATAACCAGCTGGTTTAGTAACCATTCGGATTGTGATGGGCTATAAACAATAATCTCAGTGTTAGTATTTTATTGAGGATATTAAATAAATATTATCGAACAAAGTAAAATTTATGGATCAATAAACTTTTGAAATTGCGTCTTCTGCTGAAATTCGAATAAAAATAGGTATGATTAAGAGAACAGTGAGATAAGTTGGTAAAGAAAGGAGTATTGTTATAGGAATATTATTTACTATTTTTATTATAAGGAAAAAAACTTAGGTAATATAGTTACTTTTACGTTTAATAACATAATCTTTAGTCGTAGTAACATATTATACCTGTATAATTAGAAAAAGAGTGTAGTCAAATAGAAAATAACTTATGTTAGTGACCAATCGCTTAATGGCAGTCTGATACCGAACTAAGCACAGTCTGTACTGTAATAACCAGACTACTGATGAATATACCTACTTAAATAAAGGGTGAATTTTTGTAATGCCACCTGAAGGTAAAGTACTCTTCTTAATACGGTAGTAGCATTACGAAATTCCACCATGTATATTTCTAAACACACGCAATTCTTGTAGAAGTGATTATACATGATACGTATTATAGATGAATTACACCGAAATATAGAACAAATGATCATGCTCATCACTTAATTGTCTTGAGTAAAATTCGAACCCGCGACCTCTGACTTCACAGGGTCATTAACCTCTAGACGAAATCCATAAGAAAAACACTAAAATTGTTTTCAAAACAGACGGTTCGGTAACTACATAATTATGTTATTGATACCATAGCGGTGTAATTGGAAACCCCAGCCAAATTGGACACAAGCAATGGACGCAGCCGGAACTATAGCCAACTTACTTAACTGCTTTCCTAACAAGCCTAGAATTGATAGCAGACCAAGTGCAGATATTGGTTTTTCTCTTGTAGGTGTGTAAGTTCCGGGAGGTCAATAGATTGCGAGATTGTGATGTTTGCGTTAGAATAGAAATATTTATCGCGGTAATTCTTCAAACTGATAAAACTTTTTTATTTGTCTATCGATTTAAATAAAATAAACACTAAATGTAAAGTGAATTATATCTGTTATATATATATTATGTTATATATATATATATATATATATATATATATATATATATATATATATATATATATATATATATATATATAGTAAGAAATATAATCACTACATTAGTTAAATAGATAAATAGATATATTTGGCACAACACTTTAACGATTTAAGAACCAAGTCTACACTCTTGCTGAAGAATTAACATGTACTAATTAATTGATGTCCTTAAAGACATTTATTTCCTTACTCTTTGGACAACCTCTTTAGATACTGAATATTTTTTTCTTAATTCTGTTAGAATTTATGCATGTATGGCTCTTCGACGAGCACTTACATGAGATTATATTGAGATACACACTTAGATAAAAACTTTTACTGTACTTAGTAATGTTTTAGTGTAATAACTACTGGTAAACCATTAAATAAATAAATAATATATAAGAAAAAACCAAATTAAAATAGTTAAGCCACAAATTCTAAATTATTATTTTACCTTGAGTTACTTCAGTAAAGACTAGGGTCTTTACTGAAGTAACTAACATACATCTTAGAGACTCACAGAACTCTCTCTATTAGTTTTTTTATGATGTAGGGGGCAAACGAGCAGACGTATCGCCTGATAGTAAGCGATTACCGCCGCCCATGCAACACAAGTGCGTTGCCGGCCTTTTAAGATGGGGTACGCTGTTTTCTTGAAGTTTTTCTTACAATTCTTTAATGCACAGACATCGACCTGTTGCAATTCTATTATGTATAGATATTGACTGTCTGTCGGTCTCGTTGGTTAGTGGCCCTTACCAGTCAGGGCTTCGATTCTCAACCAGGACTTAGAAATATACAAGTATGTATATCAGCTGTCCGGAAGTCATATTACAGGCTACTCCTAGTTGGGGATCGGACGATTGTGAGACGTGTTATATTATTATATCGAAAGGCGAGCTCTTAGTTCATCACCTTGGACTTTTATCTCTTATTGTTGCATATGTATGTATGTAAATATATATGTACTATAAAATTACGTGTTTTTATATATATTTCTGTATTACTGTATGTATTTTTATAATCAAGGTCAAATAAGTTATTGTAATAAAACTTCTGTCATTTAGTATTCGCCCGTTAAGTCTCTGCACTGCCCGATCGGACGACTGGCAGAAAATGCCTTAGGCATTAAATCCACCGATGCATATATTCGCGCATAAAGATACATATAAATAAAATATTTTAATATATGTATGTAAATGCTACTGTGACCTAGTAACTCTGACATTCTTATCTTCAGTTTGTTTTATCACATTCACGGGGTCAAAAGCCAGAATGCTCTTAGTTAAAGGTGCGATATAATAAAAAATATGTCGGACATCTCAACAGCCAGCCATAACGTGGGTCACGATGCTGCATTCTTGCATTGTCTGCATTCGTAATGAGTATGGTGACCACCACTTTTAGGTTCTGCTCATTCTTTCCATTTGGCAGAGTCACTTTGGCAGACTCATACATAACGAAAAGCAATATATTAGTAGATGAAGAAACTACTTGTAACCCATCTACAAACATTATTTGAACGGGGAAGTAGGAAAATGGGCAAAGAGTTGAAGTTTATATAGACGAAAAGTGCAGATAGCTAAAAAATAAAAGAATTTAATGAACAAGGTCGAACCGACCACTGGGTAACCACTGTTATTGACAAAATTACACTTCCCAGCAGGTCAACCATATACATTCACACCACAAATATTTGCACTGAGCGGTAGTCGATCCCGCAACTAATGACGTCACAATTCACGCACGTGACTTCTATTTACTTATGAGGTTGTAGACTTCCAATGTAAACAGTAAGAAGCTTTATTTGTCCTCTTTTCCTAACAACTTTTTCACAGGTAAATCATGTTTATAGAGTATCCTCTCAATTTACGTAACGACTATTTCATTACGAAGTCCAGCTTCTGGTTATATAAACAAGCGATATCGATGAAGCTAACCGATCGATTTCAGTAAGAAAATAGCACAATATACGGCCTGGCTACTAATTATAATGGAACGCAATATAGACCTTATCTCAATCTGTTAAGCTTGAAAATCATTATTTATTGTAGGGTAAAACAACGTTGGTACCAGAAATAGCTGAGCGACCAGAAATAACCAAAAACCACGCCCGGATCGCCAACCTATTAACCTATTTAGCCCATTTCCACACTAGCGACGAACAACCTATCTTAAATTTTAATGAGGCTCATAATATCGTGTATGATTCATTATAATTATATTATCGTACGTGCACTCTTTTACTTATGTTAATATTGACGTTGATAATGTTTACATTGGATATTAAATTAGTGTATAAGTTTTGTACTATGTCTAAATTATATTTTTACTTAAGACCCGATCTTATGGTCTATGTTTAATAATAAAAATAATAATAAATATATTCAGACATTTTAACACACAGCGCCATCTAGTCCCAAACTAAGCAGAGCTTGTACTATGGATACAAGACAACTGATATTAATACTTATATACTTTTTTTTTGTAAATACATACATATTATACACAGAAAACACCCAAACTCATACAAATATTTGCAGATCATACAAACATTTGGTCCGACTCAGGAATCGAACCCGAGTCCTCTAAATAAACCTAATCTTCAACTGATAAGATGCATACACTATGTAATTTGTTATGGTGTCCTAATGAGCTCTCCGAGTTGCCTCTTAGTTTAAACTAAGAAAAAACAAATAAAATGTAGGTTGACGTTGGGTTGTTGTATATTTGCTAATCGGCGCGAGAACTTCTATTGCGCGATTTAGGATTGGTAGTGTCTTCGTTTCCTAGTCCTTCGTCCGTAGTTCAACGTATCTTCGGTAAAAGGCGATGTAGTATATATCTGTTGCTCTATATGTGGAAGTCGCCACAGTGGTATCTATCCCCGAAACACTTGTCTACATTAAAAGAACATCTAACCGTTAGTGTGGATCACGCCTATTGTTCTCTTGACAACGGGTGAAACGCTATCATATTTATACAGATCTTCATTATATGTTAGATATTTAACGAAAGGAAAACTCTCAGCATCAAACAATCTCAAGAAGAAGTGCTTATCATAATGGTTAAAGTTTGAGATGTTTCAAGTGATTGATAAAGTTTTAAAAACATTAGCGGGTTTTTATATAGCTTTACGTACCCTAGCTTTTGAACTTTGTAATATAAATTGATTAATAAACATGCAAAGAAATTAAATTATCTGTAATATCTGAATATCAGATTTTAGACATGTAGATGGTAACACGGTACATATAATAAACACGATGTTTATTTATCTATTCCAGAACAGTGGGATGAATTCCAGGGTTTTCACTGTTAAATAATTGCTTTTAGACGTCGGCGGGACCTAGTCACTTGTATATTTGGTAGTATATGTAGTACCCTAGCTCTTGCCGTAATTTTGCCATACATGTAGTGGATATTCATTAATATGAGTTAGATTAGCCATTGTTTTTACTTACTTCAGTTTTAGCAAGTATAAAGTCGAGATGAGGGATATAACTTGAATAAGAAACACATGCCAATATGAGTAAAGTATGGCGTAGTAGATCTTGTTGTTAACTACTAACGACCTTAATTCTATCCCTCTTAGTACATATTGTGAGAATACATAGGTATATGAAAATGTCATCTTGTATACAATACGTGCACGAGCACATTCGTTATATGAATGTAATATAGACTAACAGGAAAATATATCAACAAAACTGTTGCGGGAAAGTGACTCCTTTCGGCCAATGCCGTTTCACATATATTTATGTAAATTGAAAGCCGGTTTTATAGCCTAACTTAAGGTTGGGTCTGACATCCTGCGGATGCGGGATAACGATTCGAGCTGTTGTTAAAGATGTAAGCGGTTTTCACTTTTGCTGTCAGTTAAGTGCTAAGCGCAAAAGCGGTGTTACGCTATATCTAATGTCATCTCGCAGCAGATAAATCCTATCCGGCCGTTAACCCACCGGGCTTGAGCTATGAGTTCTCTGCCCCTAATATAGGAGGGATCCAGGCACAGATGTTGTTAAGACATCTAGACCCGTCTAGTGTCTTTTTTTTTTTTTTGACGTTGTGGAATGCCTTTACGCACTTCGCTCCCCCCCCCCGCGGGTACGGGGGGTTCGCTTTGTGTGGGATTCCTGACTGACACCAGCCAGACTACCCACTAAACCACCACGGTGTGCCACTCTGCGCCTGAGACGGGAGAGATCCGGGTACCGCTTTCTTACGCCATCCGGACCCCTCCCAGCGCCAGCCCGCACTGAAGCGGGCTCCGTCGTCTGATGTTAAACTCTTAAGGTGGGCGACGTACGTCACACGCGTAACGTCGCCCCCCTCGCGGGTGGCNGCCAGCCCGCACTGAAGCGGGCTCCGTCGTCTGATGTTAAACTCTTAAGGTGGGCGACGTACGTCACACGCGTAACGTCGCCCCCCTCGCGGGTGGCCTATGTAGCGGATGGGGGGAAAAACCCGTCCCGCCCATCCGCGGCCACACTCAGGGCGGCATGAGGCGCTGGTAGGCGCGCCTCCGCCGCCCGGTTCGCCGGCGGCGGATCGGGTCCGAGTGGAGATCGTCCTCCCGGGCCTTCTCCGCCGCCTCCTTCTGCGAGATGACTTCCTCGCAGAAGGTCGCGATCGCGGTAAAACTGCTCTCGCCGCCGGCCATGGATCGTACGACGGCCGGCGGCGAGAGATCTCCTCCGAGACCCGTCTAGTGTCTATCCTAACCTTTAATACATTTAGCTCTTAGTTATTACCTAAGTTTTCCTTAATCTGTACTGAAATGTTTTAAACATTTGTACCTAGCATTAAATAAATGCTCGCGAATTATTTCGAAGTAAAATCATAGTCCGAGTTACAAGGATACTTTCATATAAAACTCATTTTTGAAAAACCTTACGTTCGAAATAAACTAGTTATATTGCTACCTATTTGTAACATTTCGGCCTTCATAATTCCTCTTCTTATTAAGTCTTTAATAGTGTACTACAGGACATAAGCCTCTACTTAGAGAGGAGATTTTTGTCTATTATAGCACACTAGCCAGACAGATTATTATGGGGTTCGTGCCAAGTTTTTCTTCTCTTTACCGCGCTGTTGTAACGCGTAGATTACTCCCTTAATCGGCTCTTACGACACAGTGTTCTTAAACCGTCACCAAACGGATAACTTCTGCTATAAACAAAATCACTTTTTGCCAAGCATATTATGGAAGTGTCTAAGAAACTTGTTGTAATTAAAATATTAAAATTATGTCTATACAAAGTTGATGAAGGTGTCAATTTTAATTATAATAATAACACCTTATTTAGGAGTTATTAGCTACACAGAAAAAACGCGTGAGCACGCCTATATCGACCATCGATATGGTCGATACCGGCGTACTCGATGCGAGTGAGTCCTCGGTCAACGACCCCGAAGAAGAAGAGAACTAGATTGTGGTCTCCATGGACCGGACATCGATCGTTATATAAAATCCTTTGCTAAAACCTGTATCGTTGCCGAGTTTTTCTGGAAGATTGCATTGATTCTCTCTTAGGACAAGAATGAATAAATAACTATCATTACAAACCTATAATAAAATATGTGTCATGGGAGTAAAACATCGACAACTTATATGTTGAAATTGATCCAACGTGTTTTACAATTCAAGAAAAAATCTTATAACAAAATTTGGGAATTGGAAATTGGGCAACTTATCATTCCCTGTAGTTTCCCCTGGATTTGGGCTGCTCTACTTAAGAGCCTTAGGAGGTTTCAACAAATAACTCTTTCCAACATCAAGCTTTATTATTGTTAAACATAATAAATTTAAAAAGAAAATTTTACGTTTTTAATATCATGTGATGTTCATGCGATACATGTTGCGTCCATGTCTCTATTGTAGCAAATTTATGCGTAATTGTCAGCTCCCGCGTACTGTTACGGCACAGAAATGTGCGGCGGCGCAAGCGCACAAGAGAAAGTACCCGTTTGCTCGGGAAACCCCGGCTACAAATATGATTCTAATCATGACATCAATACGTCCAGTTATGCACATATACTGGGTTTTTAAAACAACATAATATCCGTTTTTTCTTTTTTTTTATTATTTATATTTGTTAAATGATTTGACTTTGGCGTTAAACCTTTTTGGTGCCGTATAAATTTTGTTAAATTTTATTGATGTAATTAAAAAAAAACAATGCTTAATGTACGTCATAAAATACATAAAAATATTTTTATGAAGACATAATGTATTTTCTCGTAAAAATAAAATTTATACATATAAACAACTTATACATAGATGTATATTTTTGAGATGCATATATTCTGTATTTTGTATTTAAGTATGTGTAATGGAAAAATATGACCATTTAAACTTAAAATGGGAAATGTTAAGTCAGTCAGATTAAGTTAAAATCTAATTTTGAAATTATCTGTAATATACTGTACTAAAATATACATATTTGAAGTTGTATACATTTACTTTTTTTTGGATAAAGAACTGTTTCTTGGAGTCCTGGAGGAAATAATTTTATATGAGGAAGTCCGGGTGAAACAGTATTGCCCACGCACAATACTTACCATAACACGTCTCTATTCAGCAGTCTCCAACCCCCGCACTTGGCCAGCGTGGGGACGTATGGCCTTAACCCTCTCCTGAGAGGAGACCCGAGCCCAGCAGTGGGACATTATGGGTTGTTGATTGATTTTTTGATTCAGCAGTAGGCCGAACAATATACAGTTCTGACTGAAAAAAACTATCCGGAACAAGAAACTTCTTGGGATTGAACAACTTTATTACCTGAGCCATAATATTTACCGCTAAACATAAGCTTCACCTAAAGGCCTGCTGTCTTAACCCTTATACATTTTAAAGAAACCATAAACTCTTTCCAGCTGGCTTCGGTCACATGGAACAGCCGCAAAGCATCGACTTGAATGCCGTCCGACTCTGCTTCCAAGTGTTCCTGCCTGACGCCACAGGACGATGCCGTCGACCCTTAACCCCCGTGATCTCCGACATCATCTACGACAAGAAGGCTATGAGCGATTTGCTCATAGTCAGGGCCAGCCACTGTTCTGGAACTGTCCGAGGTGGCACGCAAGTCATTCTACTGTGTGAAAAGGTTTGTAGTATTTTACATGTATTGAAAAGAAAATGTTTTTTCTGGTTTGGGGATAAACGAGCTTAATAGTTACCTTTGTCTATGTGATCACTTGACTTGACAAATTCCGGAATCTAAGTTCGTTGCCGCCTTTCAGAGTACCGTTAAATTTGATGATCTGCCTTACTGGACGAAAAGTAACGAAATTATTGCTTAGCACCGATTTTGATCTCCGATGGGGGAAAGATTATGTTTAAAGTATGAAGAAAATACAGAAACAGCTCAAGCCCTCCTGTTGAATTACCTCTCTTTCTTGGTGAAAACCGCAATAAAGTTCATTTCATAGAATAAAAAATCTAAGTGTACAAGAACGGGAATTCATTTTATACTATGTAAAGATTTATTTATGATGTTTTCTCTATAACGAGTATGTAAGAGGGGGTGGAATCGTATAAACTTACATGAGACGGACACGAAGAATACACACAGAACAACGATTCGTGGATCACACAGTTCTGTCTTATGTGGGGTTTGAATCCGCAACACTCAGCGCGTTAAAAGCGCCAAGTGACCATTTAAACCACTTCCATTTTTTTTTATGGAATAAGGGGCAAACGAGCAGATGTGCCCCCCATGATAGCGAGCGATTACCGCCGTCCATGGATACCTGCAACACCAAAAGCGTCATAAGTGCGTTGCTGGCCTTTGGGGGATGGCAAGGGGCTTGGTATATAGGCCTAGGGTATCCTCACTCACTCTGTGAAACACGTCGCAATTCGCTGTTACACGCTGGTTTTCTATGTGCGGCCGTGGTGTCACTCCGGTTGAGCCGGTCCATTCGTGTCGAAGTGTAGGCTGCCATGATTATTGTTAAAAAAATAATGAGAATACATATAAGTGTAGCTTAATGTAAAAGAATGAAGATTTTAAATAGAGTTACATGAAGTTGATTAATCGACAGGTAACGCGAGAAGACACAGTAGTGGTGTTCTACTTGGAGGAGAATAATACGGTGGTGTGGGAGGAAGCTGCCAACACGATCCTCGTGCACAAGCAGGTGGCCATCGCCTTCGAGACGCCCGCCTTCAGGGACCCGCGCACCAGTGAACACGTTACTGTAAGATATTTCAATGATTGTTTTAACATCTGGATTAAAATTTTGCGTTACCCCCTCCTGATAGAAAAGAAGTTTTACAGATCAAATGGTAAATCGATTCAAAATTCCTGTTAATAAATACTTTAAATACCTTTAATGAAAGACAGAAATAATAATTATATAAAACGTGTGGTCCTTCAATATGAATAAATTTCTGCAAGAAGTTATAAAAGTATAACAAACTTAACCGTAGAAGACTAACCGATTCCTTTCTTCTTTACTTTATACTTAAATCTAATAGATATTTAATTCCTATGCTGAAAACTTTTTGTTTGTCTTCATTTCCAGGTGCGTTTCCAGCTAAAGAGAGTAACAGACAACGCCCGTAGCAACTCATTGCCCTTCGAATACACCCCCGAATTCACAGGTACTGCGCGCAAACCTCTTCCCGACCTTTCCCTGTTCTCCCTTCTCCTCTCTGACAAACGAACCGACACCAATAACAACAAGCAGGACAAAACAGAAGTCGTTTCGTCCACAACCGATACGGTTAGCGTTTCTGAAGAAAGCGGATCCGCGACGATTACCGACGTGAACGGTAACACGCAAGGGGATGTCGTAATAGACACCAATGAGAAAAGTTTAAACGAACTACTCGACCAGGTGGCCGAACTAGATGAGATATATTCGGAGAATCGTACGCGATTAGAAAATATCAGTTCTCTGAATAACAATAGCGTCGACGTGGACGACTTCAACGACGCCGGGACATATACTAGTCTGCAGTTAGCGTTCAAAAACCCCGTAGCGATAGCCGAACCGGATCCCATGTCGTATGAGGACGTTCAGGTCCAAACGTTCCGCGGTCCTATCATAGAATTCAGCCCGCTAAAACGCGACACTGACGACGAACGCGCCCCTCCCTTGCCCCCAAAACGCGTACGCAAAGCCACATCCACCGAACCTTTTAAAACTAGTCAGACCTCAGTCGACAGCATTCTAAAACCCGGGCGCCAGTTAGCGGTCACGCGCAATTTGGATTCGCTCAAAGTGACAGAGAAACCTCTTTCCGTCGCGAAAAGCGAACCCGCCCTGCCGCCGGTCAAGAAACGATCTTTCTTCTCTCGTCTGTTCCGTAGAAAGGATAAATCTCCCGCGCCTAGTGTCAAATCCGAGGGTAGGAAAGATTCCAAAAAGAGCAAGCCGGTAGGTCGGTCCGTGAGCAGTGTTTCGGGTCAGCGTCCTTCCAAATTCAAGTCGTCTGTATCACACACGTCCCTGAAAGATAACGCGTCAGGCACGGGCCTGAGTTACGCGGACAGTATCACTCACATCTCGCTGCACGGGGACGACAATGACAAGTCGGCTTCCCAGTCGTCTTTACGTCGTCCAGCCAGCCTGGCACCGCTACCACCCACGGACGGCGGGACCATCCTCGTTGCAGAAAGCGTGCTCGCTCTAGATGCCAACGCGTTTAAAAAACTTCAGGATGACTTAGACCTGACCGATGCGGAACACTACGCGTTGTACATGGCGGTGGCTCCGCACGCCACTGTTTCAGAATTTGATGAAACGAGTTGCTATTATTCCCCAGTAGATGGCAGCAAGTTTCAAAATCACCAATAACGGTTTCATTTGAAATTTTGAGGACGTTTGAACGTTTTGTACGATTTTTTAAAGGTATTATTGCTGGATGGCGACATTTCAGTCGAATTTACTTTCGGTGAAAACATGCGTGAGGCCGAACGAACGTAGCAACCTTTGTGTATATATCCGCCCGTCATGCCAAATTTTATTACATTTTTACACATTTTCTACAAGTTCTTCTGGTCTGTTATGATATTAAACTTTTTTATTCCGTATTGCACAAATTACAAAGTATGATAAGAAAAAAAATGATACTCAATCAATGTGCATTTTTTCGAAGTAGGAACGAGACAGCGATAAAAGAACGAATTTGTAGAAAAGATTTCTGTTGTGTGGTTGCTAAATCTATAGTTTTTATTGTTTGGGGTGCAAAGAAAACATTTTTTAATCCATTGTTACTTTAATGCCTAAAATATTCACAACAGATTTAACAGACATAGGTTTAATTAGGCCTTAATATTTTTAATTATAAACTTTCTATAAATAATCTTTTAAAGATTGTGGTAGATCTCTAATGAGATCTACCATATTCTACAATCGTATTATTGGTCATCGCACACTGCCTGTACAGTGCGATTCAAGGGGATACGGTATAATAAAATAATAAAGTACATAATCTAATATGTCGACTTAATGTTTTAGATGTGCAATATAAACGGAAGAAAGTCTCGAGTTTATTGCAATCCTACGATAACGACAGTAAGTTGATAATATATCCATTATTGTATACATTTATTTATAATCTGTATTTTAAATTGTGTCTCTGGTTTTGGTATATATTTGTTATGGTGATGGGTAGTTATCAAAATAACTATCGGTGTTTAGAAAAAGATTCTATGTTATTTGCTGTAAGTAAGTGGGTCTTTTCTTTCTAAATAGATAAAAATTAAATGTCTATGCTCTATGACCATAGACCATAATGCTCGATGACCATAGATTTATGCCTGGATTGTATCAAACTTAAAATTAATTAGTATAATTAAATATTGTTTTTTTAAAGTGTAATGTAGGTTAGGTCTGGTTTTGTAACGATTTTACTAACAGGTTCTTATTAGTTATATATTATAGTGTTTATTATATGTAAATTAACACTATTTTATGCAATGTGTGAACTTTTGAACAAGGTCTTGTCAAAGTTAGCTGATTGAAATGATGTACTTATTCAAGATGAATAAAACTAGTCTTTTTCATTTTGTTATAATATTAACTAGTCAAATTGTTGATTAATTTTATTACATATTTAAAAAAAAATTAATTTTTGAAAAAAAATTTTTTTTTAAGAGTTCAACTAATTGGTTATTGAAAAAAAAGTTTTTTTATGTTTCAAAAGTTGTATCTAATACATAAAATACTTAATTTTATGAACAGAAAGTAGACGACGCAGTATTAATTAGGCTTGTATTATATGATCGGAAAGGTTCGCTATGGTCAATAGCGATAAGCTTCTTCTGTGTCTAGTACAAATATATTCATAGAGCTAATGTGGATATGTGTGTCTAATGAAGGCTACAAGTGTAAAGCTTGCCATTGTATGAAACACTACAAAATTTTGATAGGTCTATAATAAAGAATCTGTATTATAGAGTAAATACTGTATTGAAATTTAGACGTTCAAAACGCACTGCTGCTTTTAAAACACGGACAGATAAATACATAAAGAAATATATTCAAAAAGTTCTGATTTTATCATATCAAAGGCAATTTTGCTACACAGGTTTTAGAATCGTTGAAGAATTGGAGTATTCTTTTTTTTATAGTATAAAGGACAAACGAGCGGACGTATCGCCTGATGGTGAGCGATTACCGCCGCCCATGAACATACGCAACACCAGAGGCGTCACAAGTGTGTTACCGGCCTTTGAGGGATGGGAGTTGAGGTAGGAGAAGGGGTTGAGGAGGACCTCCGGTATCATTACTCACTTGGTGAAATACAGCGAAAATGCTGTTTCACACCATTTTTCTGTGAGGCCGTCCGATACGGTCGAGCCGGCCCACTCATGCCGAAGCGTGGCTCTCCCACGGTAAACGGCAAAAAAGTTTTAGTATGTTGGTTTTTTTTTATTCCTATTCCGACAATATATAATAATAGCTTTCCGTTCTCCGCTCACCAAGTTACATACAATAGGGAATATGCATGTTTTTTTTTTATTTCTTAATCTTATCATGTACATTTCTATAACATAGAAAAAAAAAATTAGGTTTGAAAATAGTCAAACTAATTTTTAAAGTGAAATTTAAAACACTGAATAAGTTTGCGCTATACAAACGGCACCATTTTGCGCACGCTTTTGACACAGCCAGTGACGTCATTTTCTTTTCGTGTTTGTTTACTGTTCTTGAATTTCATTCCCTTAATTTTCACTTTTTAATTAATATTTTCTAGGTTTTAATAATCATTAAAAAACGCTTTAGGTATACTGTAAAGACAATAAAGAATCTAGAAAAAAATATCGAGACAAATAAAAATTTCATGCATATTCCGTATTGCTATGCACACGATTTCTTTGGGCTGTTCGCGGTTATATACACCGAAAGAGTTTTAAAAATTAAAATATTTTTCTAGTTAAAGATGTATGTATAACTATTCAAAAAAAAAAAAATAGAAAGATACTTTGTATTGAGATAAAAAAGCAGTGGGTTTTTGGTAATCATTTACTTGTTCAAAAGATTAAAATAATATTAATATTATCAAGGCTATATTAAAATTGAAAAATGTATTTTATTATTTAGAGTATAAAATGACTTAAAAATACTTTGTGTAAGTTTTGCTTGTTATAACTGTTAGGATATTACATATCTTTTTGACTTGTATGGCAAATTTTAGATGAATGTTCTCAAAATTTTTATAAAACAAAAAAACTAATATCAAAAGTGTAATGTTATTGTTTAAAAAAAGGTCTAAAAGTCGAATTTAATGCAGCTTAGCTGACGAGTGACGAACTTGTCCCTAATCATTTTGAACGACTTTGCATTTGTAGTATTTTTCTAAAATTATTGTTGTAAACATATGTTTTTTAACGTTTTATATCGATAGTAAGGTTCAATAGCGAAGCTTGATTGATGCGAAATTCTATATTAATATGCTAATAAAAATCTGTGGGTTTTATTTGTTGGTTGTGGATCCCTAAGCTCTAAAAGACGCCAGAGGTACGAACTCTACAGTTTGGCATGGTTGTGTTTTCATTTTATTTTTGTCGTTTTTATTTTTAAAAACATTTTTAGTTATTTCTTTAATTTTGTTTTTTTTCACACATATTCATGTTAGCTAGTACACGTTATTTTATTTATTATTAAGTTTGCCTTATTTTATTTTTTGCAACTGTGGTCGTGTGTGTTTGTTTGATTGTTGTAAAATCTGTGTAGAAATGTCTGATAATCTAATATTAACTTTAAATAATTAGTATTAGTTTATTAACAAAGACGGTAAGCCAGAACCTGTTCTAAAAACTGAATATGACAAATGATTTCAAGATATCCGCAACTGATCGAATAGACGAATATTGAGTTTGACTCAATTTTGGATAAATGAAAGTAGAAAACAATTTCTCTAATATACATACGTCATAATTTATTATTAAATGTATAATTTGGTGGAACATAAAAATTCACATTATGAATTAATGTCAATTAATAAATTGTAACGCGCATTACTACTCAGTATTAGAGATATGCTACATCCTACACTTATAGTATATCTCAGACATTAAAGAAACAATCGAAGCAGTGTATATGTCGGTTTTCGCAATAAAATGTAGCCTATGTCCTTCTCTAGGTCGTCGTTCGTCCTTCCAAGGTTCAATCTATCTCGGAATATATATACATACAATACGGAAATCCATACAAATCGGTACAGTGAGTGGTTTAGCCGTCGAATCGAGATACTTTCGAATTAACAGGGTTACCTCCGAATTTATAATATAAGCGTGGATGTTCAGATTCTGGCTTAATGAATCGAGTTCAATAAAATGCGTTAAGGTTAGGTCAGACAGCTGACGTCGGGTCCGGATAGCGTAAGAAAGCGGTTCCCGGATCTCTCCCGTCTCAAGCGCAGAGTGGCACACCGTGTGGTTTTAGTCGGTTCGATTCCGAAACACCGCCCCGCCGCAATCCCCGGTGGGGTGAAGGTTCGAGGGGGTTTCCACTCGTAAAAAAATATGGCCGAATACCGCTTGAGGGGTAATAAACAAAAAAAAAAGACAGCTGACGTTGGACTGTGATGTAAAAGCACGTCGTCTTGTCAAGTACATTAATATAGATATCTCAGCGTGGGACGCGATCATCTTAACCGTTATAAAGTACCAGCGCTGACTTCGATAGGTAGCGCTGGTACATTTTAACGGTTCGGGTGCTCGCGTCACTTAACAGCCCCTTTCCGTTCGCTGTCTGCCTTTATCTTATACAAGTATAGAGTTGTAATTAGTTTACTCATCAACACAATAGCAACAAATTTTAAATAAAATGTCAATTCAGTTTTAAAGTTAAAAGTTAACAATCATATTACTGCTCTATTCTTTATCTCTCTACTGAGATTTGTAGACAAAGGCGTATCCGGGCTATTCATTATGTAGTGCGTTCGATAATCTTAGTCTAAATAGTAGTTTATCCTTTTGGTACGCCCGTGTCTAACAGTGAAGTAACAAAATGCATGTTCAATGTTGTGTAGTGGTTTTTCATAATATTATATTATAATTATTATAAAAAAATGACCATACTGATATGTATTAATGTGTTCCAGGAATGATGTATCCGCCAGAACAGAAGATCAAGTCGGAACCAAGTAAGTTAACAAATATTATATCGTCTTAAGAACTTCCTTCCTTTTAAAACCAAGGTCACGCTAATGCAGTCTTTAATAATTCGCTTGATGGACTATGGGTATGTGTGTTATTTTGACCTGAATGCAGACCTCCTCAATAAACTAGACCGTCTTCTCAATAACTGCATTCGATTCGTCTTTAATCTTCGCAAGTATGATCATGGGTCTGCTTTACGTTCCCAGTTGCAATGGCTACCAATTCGGCAGCGCCGCAGTCTACGTGCCCTGACTTCTCTTTTTTCTTTTTTGAACTCTCCATCATTGCCCGAATACTTGGTACCACATTTCCGCTTCTTATGTTCCAACCACGACCGAAGTCTTCGGTCAACTGACAACCTGCTTCTTCTATGCCCCTCTCACACCATTAACTTTATCAATAGTTCCTTCTATGTGCAGTCAGTCCTTCTGTGGAATGCACTTCCTACCGAAAAAAGGATGTCTACTAATCGTCTTACATTTAAAAAAAGAGTTCGCGAACTTATTCTGAGTGAATTGGCAGTATAGTCTCAATACTAATACCCGTCTATATATGTATAAATATATGTATATTTATGTGTATGTATGTATGTATGTGTATGTATGTATATATGTGTATGTATCAGTTTTATATGTAGTAGTATATATAATTGTATATGCTTATCTAGTATCTGCATAATTGCTATTAGTCCGAGTTCAAAATTTTGTCCTGGCACCTACCGCATCATATTTCTGCAACACCTGTAGGTTGACTGGTAGATAATGCCTAATGGCATTAAGTCCGCCTTTGTACCTCATGTGCATTAAGTCAATAAATAAATAAATACATATTTTAGAACGTATCTAGTCTGTTGAGTAAATAGAATTGCTTAAAAAGTTTTCTTATTTTTCGATGTGAGATAGATATAATCCATGATTGTTTGTTCTTTCTCAAAGCTAGCCCACTTAGGAAAGGTTAAACTTACTTGTTCTAAAAATATTGGCACACAAAATTATTCCTGTAAACTATGTCGAGTCCAGATGTATATTTAGACATTTAAAATGAAAATTTAAAAACTTGTGGAAATACTTGTGAAGATTAGTTATAAAATAAAATAATTTAATTATTTTTGATGAAAAAGAAAATTATTATTCTTGACTTTCACGCAAATTATGGGTACCCATAAGGGATGTTTAATATACCAATTCGATTAATTTACGCCCATTATACCGCTGGGATCTAATCGTGAGCAAGAGAGTCGTTCGTAACATTTTGTCTATTTCAAGCATATTTCATTTTCAATAATATCTTTTTGTTACAGATAAAACACCGCCTTATGGAGTACCACAGTATGGAGAACAGGTATTTTATTTATATATTATGATTAATTAATTATGGGGAATTGGGCGCTTACTATACTACCTGCTAATCATAGCTCTTTTGGTTACTCTGTATTATTAACAATAATTATTTGTTTTTAGTGGTTAGCAGATAACATGCAACGCGGTCTACAGATACCAGGAATTAACACCCAATTCGGTCAAGAAATGTGGGGAGGCCAATCTTACGTACACCCTTCCACTTCCCCGACTCTACAACCGTTGTCCCCAGCTCTCCAAATGGGGCAAAACTTACAAGTGATTGGCTCTTCTGTGCCCGCCTTGTCCCCCAACTTGCAGCCCATGTCACCGAACATGCAGCACGGGCAGGTTATGTCTCCACACGGCCAAGTAATGTCCCCACACAGCCAAGTGATGTCTCCTCATAGCCAGGTGATGTCACCTCACGGGCAGGTGCTATCGCCTCACGGGCACATGTCCCCGCACGGGCAGGTGATGTCCCCGCATGGGCAAGTGTTGCCCCCGCACGGGCCGGCGATGTCCCCGCACGGCCAAGTGATGTCGCCCCACGGGCAGTCAATGCAAAACCTACAAGTCATGTCACCTCAACATCAACCTAACTTAGGACACATTTCGCCTAACTTGGTGCAGCAAGTGCAACATGTGCAACCTAATCAAGCACAGGTGAGCTTTTGATTTTATTAAAACCACAAAACGACTATAAAATTTGGAATTTTATGATAAATGTAGCCAATACATGCGGACAATATATCGAATATATCAATAAATTGGCTATTTGTATTGTATAAAAATTTTCCAATTCACAAACTGGTCAAAATTGAAGTATTAAAAATAATCCTGGTAAAAAAGAGCCTTATCATAATTTAAATAATATATACTTCTACATCATAAGTTTACCATGTTAGTAAAGAATTTGAAGTAGTTATAAAGACAGTTTTGTTAATTGAATCGTATCTCTACTGTAATAGTTTTTCGTACAAATTACGAGTTTCTAAGTTCATTTCAATATGTGTAAAAATTTTTGCTTACTGGACTTAGATAAGGCTAACTTCAAAAATGTTGATATTTTAAATGTTTGGCAATATCTTTATAACAGAGCTTAGCAAAAAGAAAGACTTTTAAGTTAAATTTAAGTCAAATGTATATAAAGTATCTAAAAATAATTATCCTACTGATAAGCATTAGACATTTAAACGTTAACTTAGATGTGTACAAACTGTAGAATGAATTATTGACCAATAGAGAACCGGTGTGAAACAGCGTCTGCGCTGTGTTCCACCTAGTGAGTGAGGATACCGGAGGCCCATAATCCAATGGTGGAGGCTCCACGTGCTGGCTTCGCCACCGTGGAGGCACTCCAGCCGGTCATCCTCGAGTGGGCAGGGCGGCAGCACGGGACCCTTTCCTTCCGGCTGACGCAGGTGCTTTTCGGACACGGTTGCTTCGGGAAGTATCTGCACTCGGTCGCGCGGAGGGAATTGAGCCCCGCCTGCCACCACTGCGACTGCAGTGAGGACTTAGCGCAGCACACGCTGGCGGTGTGCCCCGCTTGGGCGCCGCAGCGTCGGGCCCTCACTGCAGTCATCGGAGGAGATCTCTCGCTGCCGGCCGTCCATGTCCGGCTCCATGGCCGGCGGCGAGAGCATTTTACCGCGGTCGCGACCTTCTGCGAGGAAGTCATCTCGCAGAAGGAGGCGGAAGGACGATCTCCACTCGGAACCGATCCACCGCCGGCGAACCGGGCCTACCAGCGCCTCATGCCGCCCTGAGTGTTAACGCGGATGGGCGGGACGGGTTTTCCTCTCCATCCGCTTCACAGGCCAGCCGGGAGGGGGTGAAGATACGCGTGTGCCGTACGTCGCCTAAATTGAGAGTTTTACCATCAGACGACGGAGCCCGCTTCACTGCGGGCTGGCGCTGGGAGGGGCCCGGGTGGCTTAAGAAAGCGGTTCCCGGATCTCTCTCGTCTCAGGCGCAGAGTGGCACACGTGTGCTTTTAGTCGGTTCGATTTTGACACACCGCCTTGCTGTAAACCCCGGTGGGGTGAAGGCCCGAGGGGAATTTCACATGTAAAAAAGAGGCTCAATCGCTTACCATCAGGCGATACGTCTGCTCGTTTGCACCAAATTCCATTTTAAAAAATACGACCTTCAAACCTTCAAGAAAAGAGCGTATTCCTCAAAAAGCCGTCAACGCAGCCGTGACGGCTCTGGTATTGCGGGTGTTCATAGGCGACGGTAATTACTTTCCATCAGGCGGTACGTCTGCTCGTTTGTCCAAAATTCCATAAAAATTAGATTAAATTTTTGAAATTAAATTTATTTCATGAAACCCATGGTAAACAAATTATTGTTTATTGCCCCCAGATGAATCAAGGTATAATGGAAACAGACAATAACAGCACTCCATCTCTTTCTAACCTGCTACTGGACCGCGGAGAGGCCCTGACGTTGTACTCGGGCGAACTGTCCGCGCTGCTCGGAGACTAACTTGTCTAACAGTGAAAGTGGTTCTAAAAGTTTTCACATTAAGAACTCGGCCTACGAAAGCCATATGGCGGGTCACACCTGAGAATATGGTAGCATAAATTATCACATGAACTTCTACATTACAAAATGAGTGAATGAAGGCAACAATATACGTATTGTTGAAAACATTGATACCATAAGGAAAGGAAGATAATATCAACAAGTGTATTTTTCTCATCTTTTAATAAGAAACCATCCTTTCGTACTAAAGAATGGTGTTACGTAGAATATGCTAAATGCTTTAAAACAAGATAGCGAATCACAGTCGGGAATTTCAATTTTATCGTTTGTCATTTTATTATACCGAAACATAATATAGAAATGGTTTACAAATATACAATGTTTCATGAACATTGCACCTTAAATTACCAAAATAATTTCTAGACACTGATTTTACGGCAGACAAATTTATAACATAACCTGTACATACATGTTTTTCTTTCCGATCAAGTTATGTATATTTTACGTTACATTTAGATAAGACATCCATATTTTTTTTCTATACTCTACATAAATTTTACTTTTTTCATTTAATAATTAGTTTTTTTCTGAAATCTTTTTTTTATAACTAATACATGTTTTATAAGTATATGGACCCTCGCATAAAAAGCAGAATATTAGCAAAGCTTTAAAAATATATATTTGATATTTCTCGTGAGTGGGGTGGGGTTAATATTGATTTTGCATTTTGAATTGCATTGCAATAATCATGAAAACCATTAAGAAGTAATTATACTATCCTTGATCTCTGCTTTATTATTTTATGAGTTTTTTTTTAATTTATAGTCCAGATTCAGAGTAAAATTTTAAAATTATTTTAAACAATTAAATCGTAGTTTCTGAAACTGGTAGAAATGTGACCCCCAAAAGATTTTAAAGACACTTAAAAGATGCAATAAAATAATTATCAAATGATATATAACACATATGTCGAGTTTTAATATAAAAAAATAGACATCTTTTGAGATTTTGCCTCGACTTGTGTTTTTAATTTAGATTAATTATCTAGTTCAGTGGTTTTCAACAAATCAAATTACGATATATCAATGATTACAAATTTCAGCGCAGATATTTATGTAAATATTAATCTTAAATGTATTATGTTAGGATCTTATAAAATTGTGGGTACACATAATAAAATTAAGTTAACAACAGGAGATTTAATTGAGAATCAAGTCAATGACCAATACCGCTTCTACTAGTTAGAAATGACTATATGGATTGACATAATTCTATTAAAATGTAATATTTCGTGACAAGTCATATAAAATGTATTACTAAAATGTTTTACAAAAACATTGAAAGGTAATTAGGTATATGTGATTTCTTCAAGAGATTGCAGCTTAAGATTTAATATTAAATTTAAATTAAGAATTTGTATGACTGGGCACACCTAATTATGGAATATAATCAATAGTATGGGTCGCATTTAAGCGATATTTAACCTTGTTTTAATACGACTCTTGCCTTATTTACTGGGATTTAAAAGTCTAGGTGGAATAGGAAAAGCTAGCACCAAACAGATTGACCGAAAGAAAGATCGAAAGGAGCAAAAGAGATCCGTTGTCGGGAGATCGTTTTTTCTTTTTTTCCAAAGACGGTCCCCATTTCATGTCATCCACATTTTTTATAATTTTTATCATTAATTTCATCAAGACGAAGACTTGAGGACTCAAAGACTTAGAATTGAAGACGTTAAATACTTGACATTGGCAGAAATAGCTGATCCGGCTGGTTGCCATCTTACCAAAAGAAGAAAAGATCCGTTGTCATGAGGTGAAGCAAGCGATGAGTCAAGCGCGTCACATTTGGCTTCCAATAAATAATGTCAATATTTTTATTTACAAAACATTAGCTAATTTGTTTTAAGCTAAGTAGACTTTTTAAAAGTTTTTTTTTAATATTTTAAATATTAGGTGTGTTCTATAAGATCCTAAATCATCTCTTAGCCTTTAAAGATTTTACTCTTTTTTTGTATGTAAAAAATTATGAGATTTTATAAATCTTAATTTTAATTAATGACGGTTTATGTATAATTTTTGCTACTCATCTAAGATTGTTATTGAGATAATTTTTTTATATATATGAGTCGTTACCAAATTGCTTGTAAGTAGTTTCTAAAATAAAAAATAAGTAATTGTTTGAATGTGGAACAATGAATGAGTGAAAATTAGTTGATTTTTTCTTATCGTAAATATCTCTACGTAGATTGTCCCTCAACAGAGAACTTGGGTTGCCATCACAATGTTAGTTTATTTTTAGACCTACGTATTTGTAATGAAATGAATCTCTGAATAAGTTACTAGTTCAAATGAGTGTACCTATTTATTTTTTTCAATCAAAAGTTTTGAGTTTGTATTGTATATCTTTATTACTAATTCTCACGTTTTCCTCCTAATGTGTTTCCAGTATTTAAATTCCTCCGCTAGTTATGAGTTATTTTTTGGTTCGATCTTAGATATTCGGGTCCTTTATAAGTTCCTTTACAGTAGGTCCTTAGTAAATTTAACTTGGCTCCAAATCTACTTAATCTTTGTAGACTTGGATCACTAATAAGGCTAGATAAAGTGCCTCACTACATTTTAGCTTGAAACAAATGAACTTTATGCCTGTTGGCGTAAGAGATTGCGTTTTAGACATGTCAAACGTTGACAAATCGTCTTTTTGTGAAAAGTGTGCCTGTGCATTGTGGCCAACTGTTGGCCACTTCAGCTTTATCTAGACATTAGTGATCTAAATCTCTGGTCTTATAATTTTGAGATACCACTGTCTAATTTTCACTCATAAATACTTAAAAATCCCGAATGAAATTATAAATCAAAGAGGTATTGTTCACTGTAAATCTTAAAGATTTGTTCGTCAATTACAAATTGTTTTGTATTAATTTTAATTTGTTTTATATAAACGACTTCATTTGTTTTTATGAGAGAAACATCACAAAGTTATAAAACATGTAATGATGTAAAATATTTTAAGAACATGCATTCAAAATGTGTGAACTTTGTTATATGTTTTTGAAAAAAAATTAAAGTATATTATTTGTATCTGGTTCTTCTTTTATTTGCCTTATTTTAGAGAGTAGATATGGTTTTTTTTTCTAATCGTTAGTTGCTCCAACGTGCGCTGCAAGCTGTAAGCGATGCTTATCTGTCAGTAATTAAGTCTAACATACCTTAAAATCTGTATTTTAATGTAGTGTTAACAATATATGGTAATAAAATAAAAAAAATTAAAGTAAAAAGTGGAACCTAAATAACTAGATTGTCCAAGCTACTCCGTTGTAGTAGAGGAAAAAACACACAACTTTTTTGTGCTACATAAGTATTTAATAAATGTTCTGTTCTGTGGTCCTATTACAATAGACCTAAGTTATAGCGATGTAAAGGTATAAAGACGATATAAATTGTTCGTCTAACGTCATTCTGTAACTCTGTTGCGAGCGCCGTACGCGTGTGCCATACGTCGCCTAAATTTAGAGTTTATGGTAGACTGTGCCAGATTCAGTGCGGGCAGACGCTGGGAGGACTCCAGATGTGTCAATAACAGCAGTTCCCGGGTCCTTCCCTTCTCAGGCGCAGAGCGTCACACCATGTGGTTTTAGTTGATCTCATTTCTACACAACACCACGCTACAAACTCATAAGGGGTGATGGCCCTTTTTTTAACTTCCAGTAACAAAAATAGGATGATAACAGGGCATCATAGAGAATCGGTGTTACAATCTTAAAATTCAGCTTAGTCACTATCACAGTTGTATACTAGTATCATTTTAGAAGAGAACTTACGAAGAACATTTTAGATGTGAAATTTATACTTATAATGTATTGCATTTCATCTTTATAAATGAAACACCGAAATGTACGCACATAACTTCCCATCGCCTGCACTAAACTGAATGATTCTTTTTTTATATCTCTGTCAGTCAAGATCCGGACAAGGTTTGTATAGAAGAAAACTATAATGAAACCGGAAGGCTTACATTTTCTTTATCCGCGACTGTCCACAACCCGTGGAAATCTGAGGCGTACATAAATTAACACAAGTTTTTCGGAAACTAAGGTTTGTATAGAATTAGATTCCTAGCTTAGTCTTTATTTTCTTGTTTTTTTGGAGGCACAGTTGCAGTTTTTATTTTATGTTTCTTTATTATCTTGTTGAGTCTATTTCATAAAATAAAATAAAAATATTAAGTCAGCCATCAGGGTGGGCCTGGAGATCTGTCACACAGGCTTCGAGTCTAGCATGGACTCCGGCTCTCACTAAGGAATTTTAAAAAACTGTTATAGATCTCATGAAACTTAAATTGTACCTTTCCTGTGAGAGAAAATAAAGTTTTAATATTTAAAAAAAAACAAAAAGTTATGTCTGAAGTACAGTAGTTTTAACAACCTGATTGATGTATGGGGCTATATTATGGTTACAGGCAACGATTATATTGTATGTAGTTAGCAGTAGTACTGATAACAGAGATAGTGTGAAAAAAAGCAGTTATAAAGAATTCATAATAGAAAAAATACGTGATTTATCAATACAGTCATCACAGATTGTGGTAACACAGGCTACAATTGTCTTGTCAAAAATGACATTTCCTCCTAAGACTTCAGATTTCACGTTTCAATTCTTTGATTTACAGTAGGAGATATTTTAAGCATTAATATAAAAAAGATAAACACAGCAATATACAGTAAACCAAAAGAAGGCAAAAAATGAAAATATGTTATGTTTACTTTGACAACCGAGATTTGAGTGTCTTAAATGTTTACGATAAACAAAACAAATAATATCTTTAGAAATTAAATTTGATGAAAATTGTATAAAATTACTTGGTTTTGTTTTAACTATGAATGATCCTAGTTCCAGTATGCCAGAAACGAAGAAAGTCGGTGTATGGACTGAAGGCACGCATATCGAAGCAAAGTAATATTAAAAACCAATCTTTTTTTTAATGTGTCCTTTTTTTAATAAAACTACGTAGCGTCACCGCTGCTACCCATTTTATAGGTGTTGAAAGAGCCGACTAAAGGAGCTAACTATTGAGTAAAACAGCATAGAAACGAGAAAAAAAACTGTATATAAACCCATTCATCTGGCCAGAAAAGTTCAGTAGGCAAAAATCTTTTTGTAGACAGGCCTATAACCAGTAATGGACTATAGAAGGCAATTATATAATATATATACTCTCAATTATAATCTTTTTATACTCTTTTTTCCGATATATTAGAACTTCAAATGTAATTTCTACTTAAATTGGCACACATTGTGTTATCCGAGGTGTGTTTAATAATTTCCAGAGAATTTATGATTCCCAAGAAATCACCAGATTCTAGTGATGATATTCCAACCATACCAGACTTAGATGATCTACAAGACATATTGGAGAAGGAAATTTCTATACCACCAGTGTAAGTTATATATCTAATTTATTAAATTCATTACATCATCAACAACCCATAATGTCCCACTGCTGGGCTCGAGTCTCCTCTCAGGAGAGGGTTAAGGCCATACATCCCCACTCTGGCCAAATGCGGGTTGGGGACTGGCAAGAATACATTGTGGCTAAGTATCTTGCCGTTGGATGTTTTTAATACGCTGGAAGTCCTCCGACTAAGCTTCACAACTGTTATTGTACTACTTACCCTTGCTGATTAATAACAATCATGACTGCAACTGGGCTATGAGCGCACAATGTTTATAGATTTAAGCAAATAGTGTTAATGGTGTACTATATAATTTTGAATTATACTCTTATAGCACCGTAAGGATTATACATTTGTCGTTGCGAAAGTAATTAGGCTTATTTATAATTCAGATAACAATTGTAACCATCAGTCTTTAGGTTTTAAAGAGTCAAGAATTTAAAATTCATTGACACATACAAATAAATAAAATTGAAGGTGTAATGACTGCACCATCATTGCTTACCCTCAGTGATGTTTCCTAATCACCAAGTGCAAGTGGGCTATGAGCATCTCTCTATGAAATAAAATCTGTATTTAGGTAATTTTACAAACATAACTAAAAAAGGTATGACCAACATACCTGTGCCAAGTTTCTGTATGCCATTTCAAGATTTGAAAAGCCTTTGCAATATCTTCTGAACACAATAGCTAAAAACATCTTCAAAAAGCTGCACTGCACAATTTGGTTACTAAGCACAGATATTACTGTAGATGCATGTTTCTTACGGCCATCTGCTTGCCAACATTTATTTATATTTAAAAATTAATCATTGTGAAAACCCAGTGATGAGATAACCTTTAGGCGGCGACTTCAACAGATGTGGAGAGCGGGAGCGACTACTAAATATTTATGATATTTTCTGAAAAAGTCGTGGTAGGAAGAAAAAAGTTAACCATGTGCTATTCTGTCCTTTTTTGCTCCACATTTCATTCGGATCCGTTAATCCTTTTTGGCGATTATTTGAAACGTAAATTTTCAACTTTATAGTACATAGATTACATAATTGTTATGCCTGTGGATATTCGTAAGAATATAACTTTCCCGCTCTGCCGCCATATTGATAGTACGTAATTATGATTAATTTATATCAATGGATATCATATATTCGTAAGGATTTAACTTTACCGCTCTGCCGCCATTGGTTATGATCAAGAACGATAATAATAACTGGGAAATCCAAATATATGCAAATATATTGTTTAGGTACGAAATGTAGGTAATAAATGTACTTAATAAAGTGTGCATTAGCTGCACTAGGTTTGTGTATTGCCGAATGTTTAATGCTAAATAGTATTTACTACTTTGTTTAAGAAGTTTCATAAAGTTATTCTATTGACAATAGAAGTATTTCAAATTAAAACAAATTGTTTCAATACGTACACGTAGAAAAAGAAGACGAAAAAAAAGAATGTAGAATATCATGAAATGTTTACCCTTTGTTCTTTTTTTGTACCATCAACAGTTTATATTATGATAGGTAACTGCCAGTATGTTTTTAATAATTGCATACTATTTTGTAATAGTTACAAAGCATTGTAGTTTTGGTCTTTTTTCCTTTTCCTACGTAAATCCCATTTGATTTATGACAATACTTTTTAATTTAAAACTGTGGTATATGTGTATGGCTGGATAAGGTGTCGAGATTGGACTGCATACTTACGAGTATACAAATAGTTTATATAAATAAAAATCAATCGCCAAATGCATTGCTAAGCGCTAAACTCGAGAAGTCGAGAACCGCTCGATCAATTCGCCTACTTATTTATAATATCTTCTTTGACTTCACAAGGAAGGTCCTTAGGGAGAGAAGAAACGCAAAAATTTATAAATATTAATAACTTTGACTTCCTAAATGGTGTTAGACCAACTTAATCCTGCTATCGGCTTCCCTCTCGAAGTCGTTTCTAACTAACTGCATAAAATGCCCAAGATAGATATATTCCTTTACAACTTTGAGAGGCGTGTCATTAATGATTACTTGTACCGAAACAACCAGATCATATCACATACATGACCTGCGTTTTGCTCAGGTTCATTCGGAATCCAATTCGTTGGGAGGCTTTTACGCTGTGCAGCATCTTTCGAACTTCCTGCAGCGATTCTGCCATGACAACGATATCATCGGCAAAACTTAATACTCTAAAGCATTTGTAAACAATTTCAGTTATATCACGCCCCCTGTCTTACTCCTCGATGCAAAGCAAATTCTGTGAGTCAATTCAGTTAGGCTGGGCAGCGTTTAGGAAGTTAAATCACATATTTTCGTCGGAATTACCACAGAGCCTGAAGACGAAAGTGTTCAACCAGTGCGTCCTCCGTGTAATGACGTACGGTGCCAGGACGTGGACATGGTTTATGGGGCTAATCTATAAGCTTTGAGTCGCTCAGCGTCCCAAGGCGTGAACTATGTTTGAAGTCTCTCTGAAGGACAAAATTCGCAACGAGGAAATTAGTCAGGGCTGATCACATTTGTCCCAAAACTGACAACCGCTGAAGAAAGCGCATTCTGGAGTGGAGACCGCGTCTTGGCAAACGCCTTCTGGCCAAATGGAGGGACGACTTCCATAGCAGGGCTGGCAGCGACTGGATGCAAAAAGCAACAGACCAGGCTTTGTAGTGTTCCTTGGGAGAGGCCTATGTCCCTCAGTGGACTGCAACGGGCTGATAATGATGAATAACTTTGATAGAACAGTCTGTCGGGGAGATTAAGAATGAGTTACAAAAATGCCAATACCTCCTAACCGTAGTAAAACCAACAATAAGGTGTATTGAACTTTAGTTATCTCTGGTACCGTGTTTTTATGACTGTTAAGAAACCAGATGTCGTATTTTCGATTCCCATCCTGGATAAGTAACTGTATGATGAAAACGATTGTTTTTAGGTTTCCGTATCCAAAGGGTGAAACGGAACCCTAATGCTGTTTGCTGTCCGTCTTCTTTCTCTAGGCTGTATCTCATGAACCGTGTTAGTAAGGCTGTTGAAATTTTCACAGATGATGTAGTTCAGTTGCCGCTATAACAACAAATACTAAAAAACAGAATAAATATTTAAGGAGACTCCCATACAGCAAACGTGATTTTTTTGCTCGAAATTGATAACGGCAACAGATAGACAATGGAAATGTATAGGTAATGGCACGGAACCGTTCCTGCGCGAGTCCGACTCGCACTTGGTCTTAGGTATTATTTTTCAAACTAAGACGGAAGCTACAAAATGCATATGTATGTTAACAGCAATCTTATGTTAGAAGAGGTTTATGTACAGCTGTGGACTGTAAACGACTGTTAGTGATGACATGAGCGACACATACCAATAACCAACTTTTATATAATAATATAAATGTATGTGAATAAACTCCTTCTAAACGGCTGAATCTATTTTAATGAATTTTTTTGTGTTTTATTGGGTGGATTTAAAAACAAATTGATCCGACCCGCGGGGTTACCTGTGGGTGAAGTTAAGGCGCCAGGCTCGTTTACTAATCTGCATAGAATGAAATTAGGTGTTTGCCTATGAAATTGATATTTTTTTGTAAACCAATTGTGCCAGGGGGTACAAGTGGCCGCCGTTATTGCGTCTCTTTCTGCAAGCAAGTTATGCTTGCAAAGGAGATGGGAAGTGAGACTGGGAGAGGTTTAGTTTAGGGCCTGGTGCCGCAGACGACTCGGGCATCGGAGATCGCTACACGGTTTCCGTCCCCTATAAGCGCAAACCTGGGAGTGACGGGTGAGGCCTCCAATCACCCTAACTTCTGTTTTTCTGTGCTTCTGCATGCCTTGCGCCCTTTTTCTCAGTAGAAAAGATGCAACAGAGTTCCTACACAAGACAGGGTCATCTACAAACCTTAGATGGCTCAGGTCGGTCGGTCGGGGTTCCAGAAATTTCTTAACGAGGGTGCACCTAGTTCCCCGGCTTCTAGTACCCGAGACGGTGTACGTTTTTAGTCAGTTCGAGTCCGACATGTCACCGGTGGTATCCGACGGGGTTTTCGCACGGCGAAAAAAAACCTCCCGGCGCACATGGATGATGACTTTGAAAGTAAATTTTACTGATTTCAGTTAACAGACAATAATATTCTGTTCGTCATTGACCGTATTTTTGATGCGTTTTATTATTTTTGATTGCAGTAGTGATCTCAAAGACAGGGAAACCGTCAGTGCTTTATCAGAAGTAGGCGGAGGCATTTCCGGCACTGCAGATAGCATTGAAGCTGTGTTAGAAGTGTTGAACTCATACATACCTGAGGAAGAGATGGATTCGGCAGACACAGTGTGGACAGTCGACTCTCTACTACAAGAATTAGCTGAGGATACGCAGGAACCGGTCTTGTAGAGACTATTTCTTAGTTTTATTTACAAGATTTATTAGGTTCAGATACGTAGACAGACGTACATACACAATGTATATTATAGTTCCCTAGCGACCCGGCCAGGCTTCGTCCTTCTAGGACTCTGCTTTGAAATTCTAGGCTTTCCTCTGCTAATAATCCTTTTCTATTGAATCAGATCTATTGCTGAAAACTGTATTAAAATTCTTTGAGTAATTTAAAAGATCTAAGAGAGCAAACAAAAGGATAGACTATACCTACATGGTATCAAAAAACAAGTTTCTGTTCCTAGTGAGTGTATTTTTACAATTAGGTATTTATTATCTGTATAATTAAACAAACGTCATTTATTAACCAACTTCAAAAAGGAGGAGGTTATCAATTCGACTGTATGTTTTCTTGTGTTCGTTACCTCAACTTTCGGCTGGGTGAATCGATTTTGATGATTCTATTTATGTTAGAAAGTTGGTGCTTCTCGTGTGGTCCCATTTCAATTTGGTAAAGTTCTTGTAATCATATTTGTTAAAGTTTGTGGTTAAGTGGAAAAGTACATATCTAGTCTTTAAGTTTTTCACATAGTTGTCAAGCTTTTGATCTTGAGTATATTGACACTAATATGGGTATGCACAATTTTTCATTTTTTTTATTAAAAAAGACAACTCCCGCATTAGGAATATACATTCCTGTGTCACGGGGACCCAGACTTAGAACAACAATTTATAGATCACCCAAAGTTGTCCCATGTAGGATTTGAATCCACAACACTTGGCGCAGTAGGAAGCGGTGTGGAGACCACTGAAACCACTAGGCCAACTGTGTAGTCTTTGTATTTGAATATCGGTTAGAAATTAGGCTTATGGTATAATTATGGAAGGTCATTATTCAATGGTGTCGATAGTACCAACATCATACAAATAACCACACACAGACAGGAGAGATGACCTTTTAGACGTAATGAAGAAAAGAGCAAAACTGAAAGCTTTAAATTATTTATATTGAAATAGTGAATACCGATTTACTTTATCATCGTTACGGGGTATACCCCAGTCATTTTCACTCATAAATCGGTGTGTAGTAGGTTCGAAGCAATGAAAACTGCACAGATGACTCGCGCGAGTTGAAGATTTATGGATGTTTTATGAGAAATATCTATATAAATCTCGGAAGTACAAAATGAAAACAACAAATTATTTTCACAATTTAATATTGTATAAAACGTTAATTTACTATTAAATACTGTATTTTACAGTTAACGAGTTCCGTCCGATTAAATATTAGACTAAGGAATGATTGTTCTTACAATAAATTAATACACCTGAAAATCATTGTTTTAATACTACCTACATTATTCGTCATTAGAAAAGCCATCTATAAATTAGCTATTTTATTACAAATAATGTCTAAAGCGGCACTTATTAAGTTGGATAATTTCAACCAAATAGCTCGATTCGCATTTTACAACATTTAAACGAAATTTAATCGTTTACACAGTTTTAAAGTCTATATTAGGATGCTGAGCACATCATTATAACCGTGGGCGTTCCCCGTTATCACAGTATAAGCCCAAATGGGCCTACGCATTAAACTGTTACGACATAAGGAGTGTATGTATGTGTGAAATTGAAAATGTTTTATTATAATTATTATGTGTGAATTCATCTTGCCAGCCAATTATTTCTTTAGGTGAGTCAAAAAAACGCTATTATTGCAAGATGCAAAATTCGAGAAGAGTGTCAACTCTCTATGGCGCGCGTCAACTTCGACACGCGAATCCCGATTGGCTCGGTAATGTTGCCCTCGTATCCGACTGGATCTTTTTCGATGCGAGCTGTTCGGTCTAAATCATCCGTAAATAATTTATAATCACAGATTATTTTTTTCAAGTCGCCAATAAGTATGAGTGAATAAACCTAATTTGGCAAAGTTGTACTATTGATGGAGACAGTATTTTTATTAATGAGTACAGAACAAATGGTTATGCCGTGGGGACACGTTTTTAATAGATGTATCCACAGTACAGCTAGTTGTGTTAGAATAATTTGTACACTGGAACTACAGGCAGATTAAAATCGGTTTACACATATATAAATCAAAATTCATCTTTTATGCTTGTTTGTTATTTAACAAGTTATTTGTCTGCCGAACCTTCGATAACTATTCCATAATTAACTTTTTTTTATTGTCAGTTTTACTTGAAATTAACAAAAAAGAATTTTAGTAATGCCATAGAGCAAATACTTAGATTTTTTTTTTAATTTTATAAATTGAATTTTGTCAGTCCGTTAAGTTTTGTTAATTTTTGACAGTCGAAGCCATTACTTTGACCAAGAAACAAAAATTCTTATTAGTTTGACATATGTTATACACAAACTGAAAGTATTCAATATTTTTTTATTGTCAAACGCATTTTGTATGGAGACTGACAATTTTTATTTGTAACAATACTGAACTAAATATTGCATACATCCAAATTTTTATTTGTAACAATACTGAACTAAATATTGCGTACATCCAAATTCTGATAAGTTATTTTATGTGTTGTTATTAAGATACAGGTTCAGCCTAATTTGAGATCGGATTGCCGTATGTCTTTAGTAATTAATTTTTAGTGGCGAGTTCGAATCGTGGCGGAACGAACACAACACACTATTTATGGAAACTAAGCTTATTGATTTATGGATATTACTAGAATTTAAATTCACAAGGTATATATGTATGAGCATGCCAAAGTAATTTTACTCTGCCCGATGAAAAGCATGAAAAGGGTTCAAGAGTGGTAGTCACCAAACTCATTGCGAATGCAGACATGCACTATGACTATGTACCGGAACAAGGGCAGAATTAAAGGCAAATTCATTCTCTAACAGGCAACTTTAGAGTGACAGAGATTAAACCGCCACTTACAAAAAAATGCCTCGAGGGATTCAAATAAACTCAATACATATATATATTTAGTTCTATGACGACCTTATGGAGAAAGTCGCAATAAAGCTTTTGCCCGAACCTCCAGCTGATCTGAACGCGATATAAGCTGTTATGACCAATACAATATATGAGGGTAGAATAGTTGCCGCATACAACTCCCTATTGTTCAACAAACTCAATCCAGAAACGAGGAAATGTGACACGATCACCCATCCAACTTTGATGTAGTTCCTGTCATCGAATCCACTGAAGAATATGACACTCCAAAATGTGTTCAGAAGAATCATGCATAGCGTCATCGCGGCACTAGTTACGAAGAAGTACTCCGTGCCACTTCTCAATCCCAAAGTGCCAGGCCCGATCTGGAAAATAATTTGTTTATAGATAAATACTAATAATAATATAAACAGATAAAGTTTATGAGTTTGTAAAGTTGTTGGTGATAATCTCTGGATCTAGAAAACTGATTTTGAAAATTATTTCGCAATAGACAGTCTTATTATTCGTGAGTCATAGGCAAATTAACTGGAAAACTTATTACCGCGAAGTCGGACCTACACGCGGTTGGAGCAAAAGTTACTTACTGATATAAAGTTTAGCATCTGTATTGTGCTATAATTAGGCCTCAATTGGGGTAGATTTTTTAACAGAATTAATTTGAGAAAGTATCAATTATAGCTCTTAAAAACAGTAAAATGATCGTCGATTATATCCCAACAAAGTGAGTTTTATACATAAGTGACGTAACTCGCTCGAAATAGTGTTCAACTTAACACTTACTGTATTTTATTTTTGGTTATTAACTATTAATCTCACTCTAAATATGAAAATAAATACGATTTTTATAATCTATGAACACCATTTCATTAAATAAATACATAATTTTAGTGGTTATTGGTAACTGTCTTCATGCCTATTAAAATATAGTCTTAACATATTGTCTTAACTATATGCACATGTAATTAGCTTTTGCCGTTGGTTCCGCCGATGTTTATATTGGTAATCACAGTAACAAGTAGTCTATGTATTTCTCAAGAATCAAAAGAACCTCCATGCCAAATTTCATTGAAATCAGTGCAGTGTTTTAGTCTTGAAAGTACAACACACAGATTTACTTTCGAATTCATAATATTATTATGGAAGTATGAATTATAATATGGATTATACTAACAGAATCGGCAAGCACATTAATAAGTGCAAAGGCTCCACTCATGGTGCCAAAGCCAAGCCCTGACACATAAGCCATCTCCAGTTTGTTGGTACCAACACTGTGGTTCTCCGATATCTCCTTGAGGCCTGCCTCTGTCTTCCTCAGCAATACGTACATGCCGTATCGGAATAATTCCTGGAAGCAATATAAAATATGATGTG
The DNA here is from genome assembly GCA_003709505.1 of Hyphantria cunea. Taxonomy (NCBI): domain Eukaryota; kingdom Metazoa; phylum Arthropoda; class Insecta; order Lepidoptera; family Erebidae; genus Hyphantria; species Hyphantria cunea. Next base: position 1,286,981 of record PKRV01000576.1, read on the forward strand.
TAGAAAAATGTTTCAGAAAAATCTTACAATAGTAGCATTAAAAGGTATCAAATGGCTCCGATTGAAATAAAGACTTTCTTATAGTTGAGGTCATTTTTTAGGTTGGGGTCTTCAATAAGTCTACAGTAACAATAATATTTCAAACATCTGACACTGCCAACTAGTCCCATACTAAGGTGAACTTGTACTATGGGAACTAGATAACTGGTATAAACACATATTACTATTTTTGTGTAAACACATACATATTTTACATAGAAAACACCCATAAAATCTAGAGTGGATATATATATTAAATTATATCAAGAAAAATTGATTAAAAAAAGTTTTTGATAGCTATTAGTATTAAGTATATGTAGGTTAGCATAAGCAACTTCCAATATGAGGTATTTGTGTTTGATACCTTGGTGGGCCAAAGTGTTGTCGGGTTTTTCTTACAAGAACACAGTTGTACCTGTAAGAGCATGTTAACCTGTTGGTCTCCATTATCATGTACATCTATGGCAACCACAAATGGGAAGTCAGTGTCCTCAAATTAACTGGGTTGTAGAATCAACCGGTTCAGGTTCAGGTAAAACCGATGAACTAGTAGCTAACCCCAAAAAATATTGGGAATAAAAAAGACTATGAAGAAGAAGAAGAATAGTTAGTCTATATACATATTATATAAATAGTTGGATCTCATACGTTTTATGATTTTCAATCCAAAGTCAGGAGTTATTTTTTTAAATTAATATTTGTTATAATTATGCTAAGATTAACGATATGTTTGCTATATCAAGTAAACATTACTTACTTGGAATATTATCGCAAACACCATCCCGAAGGCCAGGTATGACCGTAAAGGATATACAGCATACCAAACCAATGATGACAATAGAAATGACAACAGCCACCCAAACGCTGCTGCAATCATGATGATAATGCGCACCGGATCGTTAGCTATCGTAAGTGAAAACATCACCAGAGGAGCTCCAAACGCCAGAAGCGAACAACTAAAGAATTCTGCGAGAGTCATTTTTTTGCTGTTAATAGTCCTAAATTAACAAAACGTAACTTATACTATTATAAAAACAAACACCACATAACTAACAGTAAAGCTTAAAGTAAACACGATTAAAGATATTTGTAGCAAGTACAAGTATTTGTGAAATTTTTGATAGCAAAATGAAATGAATCACAACGTATGTCTGACTTGACGTTAGGTACAGACTTACTTTGACATCTGACAGTAGAAACGTATAATTGTAGAAAAAATTAGTTTTTAGAAATCGGTACAATTTTGATGACTATCAAATCAAAATAAGATGTCGTGAAATGTTAATTTTCTTAACGCACAAATGATAAAAAATAAAGAGAATAAAACGATGATGTGAATTTAAATTATGATGATAAACAAAACTAATAAACAACACGTTTTGTTCGCAATGTTTATTATTATATATGTCAATTCTCACATGCAACAGATTTTATTGATCTTACTTTAACCTAATTTTGGAGCTTAATTTTACTAAATTCACATGAACCTAATAACCTAAAAAATGGCTCCAAAAGCAGCTAAGAAGACTCTTTGGGTAGATTGTGAGCGGTGTAATTCTACTATAACTTCGAATGACAAAATCATGCATCTTGAGTTAAACTGTAAGAGAGATCAGGTAAAATGTCCCTATATAGAGGATGGGAAATTGTACACTTGGTTGGAAAGGTCATTGGGGTCGCCTGAGGGTACCCCTAAAGATTGCGTGATGCTGCACCCAACAACTGCTTCAATGATAGGTGCAGTTATTGGTTGCCCTATTCTCCTTAGCCGTAAGGATGCTCCTACAATTGTCAAACGTATGTGGCCGTCCAAGTCTTCAGCTCCAGCAGCCGTTATATTACCAGCAGCAGGTAACTGAATTTTATTAACTTAAAACTTCTTTTTTATTTTTTTTATTTTTTTGAAGATCCATACCAAATGAAACAACCACAAATGGTAAGCTGCATGGCTGATACAGTGGTTTAAGTGTTTACTTCGATGCTACCTACTATACTGGAGCCTAGTGGCTTAAGCGGTTACCACACCACTTACTCCTGCTGGAAGTGTCATGAGTTCAAACCACAAAGGGACAAAACTTTGTGTTATCCATGAAATGTTGTCTGAAGCATCCCATGACCAGTCCCATGCAACACAATAAATATTTCAAAGGCGGGAGCGGCCTCTTTAAAATAACAAATAAAAGTTCTCCACATCAACAGAGAAACATTCCTTGTACCGGCTTTCTTAATATAGAATTCTACGCAGTTGAACTTTCTAATGACATTAATTCATTTATCAATCCAATAATGAATCTATTCTCTAACTTACTTTTATCTTGTTTAGTATTGTGTTATAGGTTACTTTGTCTTATTGCTTTCTAGAACTGTCAAACGCATGGAGTAATGACAACAAGATGGTCACAGTTTCTGTCTATCAGGAAGAGATACCCATCGCAACTCGGATCAAAATTACAATCAACAATTGTAAAACTGACAATGATATTTGTGATATTTTGAAACACACTTTTTACAGTAATTATGTTTGTATCGGTTGTATTTTAGTTTACTATTACTTTGGTAAGAGATTAGAAATAGAAGTTAAGGATCTGAGGTCAGATTCAATAGATAATAATAAGGAATGGTATCTTTTAAGTGAAAAAACAGCTTGGATTATGCAAACAGAAGAAATAGTAGCTAAGAAGAAAATGCAATGTCTTGGTGGATATGATAACATTTTAGAAGAAATAACAACATACATAAATATGATATTTAATGATGGTATAATGACCACCAGCTTTCAGCGTACTAGGGGACTTCTGCTTCATGGACATTCCGGAATTGGGAAGACAGCTATATGTAAATATATAATAGAATGTTTTAGTTGCTATCATATTGAAGTTAATGGCTCAGCAATTTTCAGCAAATATTTTGGCGAAACTGAGAGCACCACAACATCCTTATTTGAAAAAGCTGTTCAAAATCAACCCAGCATTATATTTGTTGATGAAATAGAAACTATATGTCCTAGACCATCAGCCAACAGTACAGAACAGGAGAGAAGAGTTACTTCAGCTTTTGTATCTGCTCTAGACAGATTACATGAAGATAATCGCAAAGTTTTCATTCTCGCTACAACACGGAAGCCAGATAGTGTCCATCCAATGTTACGGAGATTCGGCCGACTCGACAAAGAAATAGAAATTCCGATACCAGATAGAATAAGAAGGCGAGAGATCTTGTACAGTCAGCTTAAGGATCTCCCAAACAAAGTATCTAATAAGCTGGATAGTATTGCAGATTTGGCACATGGATATGTGGCTGCTGATTTAATGAACCTTTGTTCTCAGGCGACTATGAGGTGTATAAAACGTTCTAGCGAGTACATTGAGCATGAAGATTTAATGGCTGCGCTGACAGTGGTTCGTCCAAGTGCAATGAGAGAGTTACTCATAGAAGTACCTAACGTGAGGTGGTCAGACATCGGCGGACAAAGTGAATTAAAGTTGAAATTGCGTCAAGCAGTCGAGTGGCCTCTAAAGCATGCCGACAGCTTCCGACGGCTTGGTGTGAAACCTCCTAGTGGAGTTTTACTGTATGGGCCCCCAGGATGCTCCAAGACAATGATAGCTAAAGCACTGGCTACTGAAAGCGGCCTGAACTTCTTGTTAATTAAAGGTCCTGAATTATTTTCGAAGTGGGTTGGAGACTCTGAACGTGCTGTTAGAGATCTATTCACGAAAGCTCGTCAAGTGGCGCCCTCTATTATCTTTTTTGATGAAATGGATGCCATTGGAACTGAGAGGGGAGGTAACGGTGACAGTGGTGTTCACCAGCGAGTTTTAGCCCAGCTTTTAACAGAATTAGATGGTGTTGTTCCTTTGAATTCTGTTACTATTTTAGCGGCTACCAACCGACCAGATATGATGGATAGAGCTTTGCTGAGACCTGGTCGTCTGGACAGACTTATTTATGTACCATTGCCCGATTATGAGACAAGGTTGCAGATACTAGAGTTGAAATTGGCACAAATGAGTACAAGTCATATAAATACGGACAATCTTGCGGCTAGGACTGAAAAATTTTCAGGAGCAGAACTGGAAGCTCTTTGTAAAGAAGCTGCTTTGAAAGCTCTGGAGATTGATTTGAATTGTAAATATGTCACCATGGAACACTTTGAAATAGTTTTAAAGGATTACAAACCAAGAACCCCTGATTACTTGCTAAAAATCTATGAAGAATTTGCTTTGGGACAGAGAGCTTAAATGTTACCCTGAATATTAATTAAATATACTGTCTTGTTTTTGAGCGATAATGAGCTAGCTCAGAGGGAAAGATTCCTTTTATCCCCTCTCGCATTATGTTAGGCAAGTGTGAGCAATTCACGAAAAATTGCTTGTTGACAAAAGAAGAATTAGTGAATTGAAATTATTTATTTTTAAAATAAATTATTTGATGCTGATATATCTAATGTTATTAGGACCATTCTTAAATGTGCCAAAATATATTTTGTATGTTGTGGAAAATCCGCATTACCATGATGGGGTTGATTTCGCCGAATTACCATCGTTGTGATCACACTACCACACGATACCCAGTTCTACATTAAAGCCTTACCCAAAAATAAAAAAATGATCAAGCGTGATTGTAACTGCCGACAGTTGCGCAGTCAACTTCATACACCTACTGCAGATGATAATGTAGGTTTTCGGTCTTTAGTAAATGAATTATTTACTATGTATTTCGACATATATATTTTTAGACGTCATGATAGGACATTAAAATGATTTACATCTATTTTGAGTGAAAATTTATTTTTATAAGATTACTTACAACTAAAGTGGACATAAATTAAAATTTAACTTAATCCATTTAATCACAATGTTTGATTATATATGTTATAACAGTAGTGGTTGGAACAATAAAATTTCCACTTTCTGGAATACACTGATGTGTATTATTTAGTAATATGAGGGTTATGACACTAGCGTAAAGTTTTTATCGCAGAAACCAGTAAAAATTTTGTATTGCTCAGAGACATTTGCCATTTTTGTTAGATTACAATTATAAATTGAATTTATCTATTCCCTTTCGATTCTCATATACCAATGTTCTCCATTACACTTCCAGACCATTTTCAATGTTCATAGAGTGTAGAAGTATTTGAACGTCTATTTTCATAGGTAGTTTTAGAAATGTGGATTTTATCGTCACACAAAACTCAATTAAAAAAAGAAATGCGCACTTATAGTTCAGTAATTGCTGAATCAAGTCTTTTACTATTACACTCTTGAAAAGATCGAAAAATATTTTCCTAACAAGATACGCATAGTAAACAATTTCGGAGAAATATAGTTACTATCCAGAAACTAGAAATTCTACATAAACCACTGTCAGGGTACATAAATACATGAACAGTCCCAAAGACAATACAAACAAATTAATCACTTTCAATTTGCATACATTGGTGGAACTTACATTTCGAGCTCTTTCAATAAATTGGACCACGAAGTACGAGTCCAAATAAATGAACAATATGTGGCCAAAACCACCATATTTTCTAAGAGGTAGGTAGTAGTAGGGAACACGTGCAATGAATGACAAAAAAAATTGTCACTAGACCCATAACCTCATTTATCCATTTATATTTTTTATCCTTGTAACCCTCCCCGACTTTGGCCGGTTTCATTATAGAAAATGTAATAGCCCATATTTCTCTGAGATGTGCAGCTTATTTTTTTCGACGTCTTCATCAAATATAACATTTTAGTCAATAAACTCCGAAATTTCATAAATTTTACTCGAAAACCTTCCTCAAGAACCATTTGATCATAAGTAAAAATCGTATAAAAATTCGTGCAGTAACTTTTGAGTTTATCGCGAACACACAGACAGACGCGGCGGAGGACTTCGATTCTTAATATATAGTGATGTAAATTTACTATTATTATTATTATTAAATTTACTGGACTTAACATCATTAAGTAATAGATATTACACACATGACTGCAATTAGCTAGAACTTGAATTAACTGATGGAAATATAAAGCCATTTAAAGGAAACACCAATCTCGTCGACAACCTTTAGAAGACTTGGTCTTCTATACCAACGTGGCATAACGTAGTATACAAAATAAGGGATACAGTCATTTCCTGTACATAAACATGATTAAATATAGATCCATTTAGTTTTTGAGGGTAGTTAGATTCAGTGTCTCTAAATTTGATTTGTGTCATTTAGCAATTGTTCCTACTACTACCAGTCTTTATGAAAACTGTTTTCCTTAAATGCAAAATTCTTTTAACATGGTACTTAAGTTGCACCAATGTGCAATTATTGTAAATCACAATTTAAATGCACTTAAAAAGTATGTCTACTTCTTAAATAATTCTTGCGTCGATTCTATAATCGCTATCAAGATCCAATATCAATATTCAATCAGAATAATATTACTAATTACTTTTGCTCTTTGAGTTTCAATTTCTTTGAAAGTGGCCAGATGGATATAAAATCGTTGTTGCTCATTTTCAAAGCTATTTAATGTCATATCAAAGTGATCACTAAGTAATTACTTGGATATGCCTAACGAATCTTTAAAACCTTTCGATATTTTACCAGTTCAAAAATCCCCCACCACACATTTTCTTGTAAATTTAGACAGATAACCCTAATTTGGCGACACAGCCTAACATCTGACCACAGATAACGAAAAAATTTTTTTTTTATAATTGTCGATTTTTCAATCAGTCTTTACTAAAGATGATATCGTTTATGCCGATTAGATACCTACATGTCAGCTCATACGCGACCACTACAGCTTTAAGTAGGTTTGAAAACTTATACAGCAGATGTAATGGCCTTTTCCAGTACAGTGCGACAATAGCCCGTACTTGGTTACAATCTAGCGGATCAAGAATGTTTCTTTTGCTATTGCAATTCTTGTTATAAAGCCCCTTTTATAGAAACTGATTTAAAGAATTTTTTTTTAACCTAAGCCCAGTGGTTTAAAGAGATGAGCTTTTCCGTATTTTTATATTGCACACACTACAAAACTATTGATGACTTTGTGCTAAGGCAATCATTAACATGCCTGAAATGCGATGTTACCTAAGCATATAGTTAGTCAGTCAGTCTTTTAAAAAAATACGGAAAAATTACTACGGTGCCTACGGTCTCAGCTTCACCAGTAAATTGATGGAACTTATAACTAGAATCCATGGTTTTATTCAAATCAATGTTTTGACTTATTTTTTGCTCCAGTTTTCAAAGTCGTTTAAGATACGTTGGGACTTTTTCCTGTGTATATGTATCTTTGATTTCATTCACACAAACTCTAACAGAGTTGAAAGATAAACTCTTATTCATTTATCCAATATAACCGAAAATTACAAACACATCGTCATAAACGGCGAAGTATTTTTTAAATATTTTGCTCAACATCTAGCACTATACATAGGTGTACCCAACGTGTCTAATATACAATGAGATAATATCCTACATATTCCGCCATACTGGATAAACATTGTCGCACTATATGTAGTTATGAAATGCAATATCTACCCACACCACAAACACAGTACAATCTATAAAATCACGCTACAAAAAACCACTAGTGTAGATAACACGCACACGACTGAATACTTTTTCAGTTACACACTTTTCCTTACTAAATGATGCTTGAGAAATTTTTAAACGCATTTCCCAGAGTTTCCATTTTATAGATAAAACTATTCTTTAACTCTGCTCTTTTAAAAACTCCGATTTTAGATTAGCATGCTTTAAACCCTTTTTACTTACGAAAATTATTTGAGATCTTACACTACTGGAAGTCACTCGGGTAATATCAGATATTAATGATATTAACTGCACGAAGCACAGTAAAATGGCCGAAAAATCTCAGGACGTAACGCAGAGTAATTTTAAAGGACATTCTATGGTATGGTTTCAAGGGTCAAGCAAACAACTATTCCAGATTCGATATAACAAAATACTAGGCGAACACCGATAAAAATAATTTTATCATCACAATTTCAGTTAACAATACTACTGTCATCGATGTTGAGATATATCGATAAAAATTCTTCAATCGATACTTTGATATATCGATAAAAACATTTTAGTCGATATTTTATCGCTATTTCTACCAGAAAAAATAATAACATAATTATTAGACTCGCAATATTTCCGTGTGCCTGTTGTAGCAGATGGCGATCCAGTCAGGCTGAGTAGCGCCCCACTGAATCTGGTTGACCTCTCCCTCGGCCGCGGTGTAAGCCAGAATTGGGTCCTCGATCGCCCGAGGCATCTGTTGTATGTCCCAAATAAGAGCCTGGTGGTCATCACCCGCTGTGCAGATATGGCATGAGCTAGATAAACAAAGGGGAATACATATTTCAGTATCAATCAATCACGAAATTGTTAGTAACACCGACCTATCTTAAATAATGTTGGAAGGCGGAGACTTGGCTACACACAATAGCTTACATTTTTCAAATTAACTGTGTAATTATTTTTATCTTTTATTCCTTTGACTTTATATCGTAACCTATCATCCTCTATCAATGCGTATGAGTAATCTTTACAATGACTTTTGTACAAAACGATTTTCTTAGAACTATACTCAGTCAGGTCAGTGGTACTTGGTCGAAGCGTCAACGTTTCCTTAACGCGAATGGACTATAATTATCTCATCAATAGTCTTCAGTAGTCAGGTTATGTCTATTTCTTATTCTGCGAGTATAACCAAATAATAGTCTTTTGGCCGGAACTCCACCCTGGGACCTGGAGGCGGCTCTTGCGGACCGGACCGGTGGCGCAAGGAGGCGCGGAAGTTGGGTACGAGTCCTAATACTAGATAAATAAAGGTTCCTAGTAACCGAGACGGCGAGGGGTTTTAGTCGGTTCGAGTCCGAAATGCTATTGGGTTGTGGTATTCTAGGGGATTTCCGCACAGAAAAGAAATGTGTATAAAGGCTTCCTCTTTTGGAGATTTATACTTCTCAAATCACGAATATTAAATTTGTTTCATTAGTACTTTGCCTGGGACGTCTCGACTAGGTGTGATTGTGGCCTTGGATCCTGGACAACAGGACACACATTGGTGGACCCGTGGTCCTGTAGAAATAACGAGTTACAGGATGAGTCTCTTTTCGCACTGACCTGTGTGGAGCCCATGCAATGCCGTTGACGCAGGCGCGGTGATTGTTGAGGCGGGCGACTGGAGTGCAGGGCACCCTCACGTCCAGGATGATCACCTCGCACGCGTCCATCGCCACCGTGGCCAGGTAGTTGGGGTCCTGCTTGTTCCACGCCAGCCTGAGCAGGGGGGTGTGCTGTGGATCCTACAATACCACATGCGAATATCAATTTCTGCAAAATAAAGTCGTAAACATCTTTCGTAACGTCAGGTGTCAGAGTCATATGCGGTAACCGGGCACGTTAAGAGCCTGGCGGATCAAGAGAGATCTTAACCTCTCCCAGTCCTGCTCCACCGTGGAGGGAGCGCTCCATGCGTTTTCGATCTGTACCATGGTCGCAATGGTGGTAACGAGCGAGAGAATACCCACTCTGATGGTATGTTTGTGTACCCACTGTAGAATTGGATAAGTTGGCATGGGTCATTGGCGTGGTAGTCAAGTGTTGTTTGTCAAATATAGTTCTTAAAATATAAAACAGAAACAGAAAAAGAATTCTCATGGACAATTTTTAACAGTAAACTGTTGGCCATTATGGCTTCGCTCGGAAAGGAGGTTTTGGTCTGCTTTAGCATATTTACACTGGTCAGACGGATCGATATGAAATTGCTCGGTGTCAGTTTTTCTTCTCTTTAAAAAGTAAGCTAGTCAGCAAATTAAAAAGTATCTTAAACACGGTGTATCTCTAGCAAAGACGATCAGTGAAACCATGGTTTTGAACCATCGTTTTATCATATAACATTGTGACCAGTGTCCAATGATGCAGGAGAATGTGACCAGTGTCCAATAATGCAGGAGAATGTCACTAGGCGACCATAGCTGGCTGGTGCAGTGGTAGCGTATGCGACTGCTGTGTTAGAGGTCTCGGGTTCGATTCCCGAGTCGGACCTAATATTTGTATGATCTGCAAATATTTGTTTCGGATTGTGGGTATTTTCTATGTATAATATGTATGTATTTATGAAAAAAAGTATATATGTATTAAAATCAGTTGTTTAGTACCAATAGTACAGGCTCTACTTAGTTTGGGACTAGACGGCGTTGTGTGTTATAATGTCCGAAATATTTATTTATATATGAGTATGGGGCAATGCGGCAGGGCGGTGGGGGCGGTACCTCGTAGATGATGGTGGAGTGCTCGAGGTGGCGCAGGTCGAACATGCGCACGGAGCCGTCGGCGCCCACGGACGCGAACATGTCGCGCCCGCCGCCCGCGCGGCTGAACGCGATGTCGTACACCTCCTGCAACACCACGCGCACGCGTCCGCGCACCCGTCCGCTGTTTGTATATCTGCATATATTGGCTTATATGCCCATAACACAAGCTCTGCTTAATCTCGACTAGATGGCGTCGTGGGTTAAATGTTATAAATATTTATTTATTTATCGTAATTCGGATATCTGGCACGACGCCATACATACATACCTACAAACATATGGTAAATTTTCCTCCTAATTAAAATCTAGCTAGATCTGTTTATTGCCTCCGAAACCCCTACATACTAAATTTCATAAAAATAGACCCGTTTCCAAATTTTGATCAACAGGTTAATTACAATTCGCCAGCTCTGTACGATTAAAGATCAAACTTCGTGTGTCAAATACGACCTGGATGTATGTTTAATTACTTATTTTTATTTACAGTCTAATATTATTATTCCCCTAACGGCTTCAGTCGTTAATATAACTGCATATTAGTCATATACATATAACAAATTCAATAATGAAATATACGTAGTAGTATCGTTTTTACCTTATCATGAGCAATAAGCTGAGTTTTAACATGACCTGACACCTCGTTCACCCTTCCTAAGACTTGCCCAGTCTCCAGACCCCAGATGGTACAAGTAGTGTCAATGCTGGAGGTTCCGATGAGATTGGGGTCTACTTCATTCCAGTCGAAGGATGTCAGAGGTGCACAAAAGTCAGAATTTTTGTTATTATTCAATACACACTCAAAGAGTGTGTAGGGTTCACCGGCTCGCCAGATACGCAAGTAATCACCTGAAAATATATCGCAGACAGGTTACACACATTTAAATGGCACAGGTGGCTAAAATTTGTATTAATAAGCTTTCGCTTTAATCCAATATATCAGAAGTAGAGTAGAGTATGTCTTGGTTATTTCTTTTTTTTTCAATAATAATATAAGTAAATAATTCCTTAAAACTTTAAAGTAATAAATAATTACAACTTACTGTCAAGGACAAAGTATAAAAAGATGTGGTTCATTCTTTCACGCTAAAAACGACTTAACGAAAAAAGATGAAATGTGACACAAATATCAATTTTTAGTATGGAATAGCATATAAGCTGCTTCCACGTTTCAGTGTCTTGTCGGAAGAGCGGGGTACACCAACAATCGCAGGTAATACCACAGTAAAAATCAGAACACGTACCACTAGTAGCTAACAAGTCTGGGTACACTCCTTTGCTGTCTGGGATCCACATAATCTTTGTAGTTGGGTACGGATGATCAAAAGTACTCTTGGCGCTAAATTCACTTGACTCTTCATCCAGCGATATAATTTGTACCTGAAATAAAAAATCTTGTAAGGTAGGTGTACCGAAATGGCATATAAGTTAAGCGCAAATGGAAAAATAAGTTCCACATAATTATAGTGGATATATTAACTGCTCCTGCTTAAAAAATCATTTATTATTTTAATTAGGATAGGATAAAGAAGGAAATGTTTAAGAAACTTTATCCTAATTACTTAATAAAAAAATTTGGTAAAATTTATATAGCCTATGTCACCTGGGTTATTATAACGGATCTATTGATACCTCATTTATTAAAATTGGTAAAGTAGTTTAGGCACTTCCGTGGACTATACAATCATACATATACTGCCAAAAATTATCCTTCTGTTGGCTTCACCATAGTCCAATAAGCGAACATCTAGCACCGGCTATTGGCCAGGTGAAATAACGCGTGCTATCCCTAAATCACTAAATAAAGAAATCAGTAACTAATATTGCAGGAAAATATGGAGAAAGATTTTATACATCAATTAAATCTATATATAAACTGATACCTTGTTGTTGTATTCCTCTACAAAGCTGCCAAGGGCGAGACGAAAGCGCTTATCAGGCCGTACAGACCAATTCATGGAGTACAGAGGCCATGGTGCCTGGTATCTGAAATATTATAAAACAAATTAACTGATTGAAGGCTGCTGAGCGATCTCTGATACAACTCCCAGGTTGGACCAAATAAATCTTTGTATGATCAGAAAACATTATTTCAGAATTATGTATTCGCAAAAAAAAAAAGTACATTATATTCATCAGCTGTCTAGTACCAATGGTACAAATTCTGATTAGTTTGGGACTAGATGGTGTTCTATGTCACATGTACGAAATATTATTATTATAAACTGGCCGACCTGGCAAACTTTGTGCAAAATTTTTTTTCTTGACAATAACAAACACATCAAACATAGAACTAGCCAATTTGGTGCAGTTAATCAGAAGTTAGTTATTTATGCGGCATAAATACATTTTAGTGATTCATTTTTATTCATATAGATTAATAACATATCAGTTTCCACTGATGGATGCCGAATGCCCAAGCCCAGGATAGTTGGGGCGCTCCTTGGGCGAGGACCTTCGTTCACCAGTGGATAGATTGATACTTTCAGATGCCACATTAACTTGTGGTAAGTATGGTATTGTTAATATGCACAACTCACAGTGCATTGGTAATATCTGCTCAGACTATTTGACTGCTAGACTGGTGTAGTGGTTTAGGGGCCATGTCTTCACTTTCCATTGTGCTAAATGTAGTGAATTCAAAACCTGTTTCATGTATTTTCGTTAAGACTCCCGCAGTGACAAAGAATATATGTTAATTATTCTCTTTGCCTAGCCTACCTCTAGCCTTTAAGAAAAACATAAAAAATGCTATAACACCAAAACATAAGAGTTTTCAGAAAAATTATACACCCCATATCACACTGGCCATTATTACAAATATATTTATAGTTAATTCATTAAGATCTAATAAGTAGTTTAGATGCTATGGTGAAATATATATGAACTGCAAAAAAATATTACCCGAGGGGAAGGGAATATTCCTAGTACAGAAGTCTTCATTTAAACAAAAAATAATATAAAAATTCCAGTTCAAATAAGAAAAACTTAGAGGTTTCATATGGAGTGGTAAATGTAAAACCTATTTTTACTTTGAAGGTAAAAATGTATACAGTGCAAAAAATATTACTTTAATATATGGCGTTAAATTCATTCTATTTTATTAACTTTGCACAATGATTCCATTGTAAAAGTAAAAACAACAGTGAAAAAGTGCATTTTTGAGAACACCTATCATCAATCTTTACAGTGGGTGATTCACATAAACGTATTTACTATGTAATAGCTTAGCAATTACAAATAAATAGTGATTTTTGACCATCCCTGCGCAGTCGACGCCGATTAATGAAGTCTATTGTTTTGTTTATATTGCACACTCATATGTACACATGCTAGTATGTAAATGGTGTAAAATTAACTTACTTGTATATCTCCTTGCGTTTAGTGCTGGAACTCGTGGTGCTCGAGCTACTATGTGGCATAGACATGATGTGTTCTTCTATCACTAATTGCTGCTAAAAGTAATTAACATTTTATAATTTATCATCAACAACATTCACCACCGACTTCCACTACATTTAAGAGCTAAATTTATGTAAGAAAAAAAAGGAATCATCGGTGAAATCGATATGTTTTGAAAAATTTTGCACGAAATTTGGTCAAAATAGAAAATGGTAATGTTGTACGCATACCTAATCGATGACTTTAAAAGGTCTTTGTGGTACTGGTACAGCTGAATATCTGCAGTGCAATCAGTTACATGGAAAGTATTTTACAAGAACTAATTTGGTTTAATACTTTATTTGTAAACTTTATTCTTGGAAACCCGAAAGCATTTTCATATTTGACAGAGTTTGACAGATTTAAACATTAGACAGGGCTGCTAGCCAATGGGCATAGTTTATATTAAACCACAGAGTAATAAAACTAGATGTAAAAAGAACTAACTTGAAATGAATTTAGAAAACTTTGTGATGCTATAAATTTTAAGTGTATAAAAGCATTCATTGTATAGAAAACAAGATCATAAACTATAAATCATCCTAAATTTATATCTACTATCATAATTGTAGGTTAATTTCTTTTTAGAGTTTATTACGGAAAATATAATTTGACGTCTTACTAGAAACTATTTTTATGCAACCTATAAGAAATATTAACTTAATATTAAAATTATTTATTCACAGTAAATAAAAATTTGACTGAACACAAAATGTGTAATATCCACAATACTTAATACAAGTAGTGACATCTAGTAGCGGTTTCCCAAATAGTTTTAATCTAAGGTCCTCTGTAGATGTTACTGTTTTTGTGTTTGAAAGTTAGGAGTTTGTACGTACTTTTCCAAACAAAACCGAACCTGTTTGTCAGCGCAATAGAGAATCAAGGCTTCGATTTACCAACAGTTGTATGTATTTTCTCCTTTGACCCTCTCTTTAGAACCGCGCCTGCACTACTGGGCATGGCTCTCTCTTTAGAAAGGACATTTTGATTTGCTATGCCACCCTGGTCAAATGGGTTGGTAAAGGGTTTGTGTCAAGTTTCCCTTCTTTTTTTTTTCTTTAAAAAGAAGGAATACGAGATGAATGATGTTAATTAGACGACAGTTACAATACCCACGGGATGAATATGAGTGGTGCCACCTCCTAAGCTTAATCGGTCACCACAAGCAGAATTAAAATAAAGGATTAATCATAGCTATTACAAAATCAAGATGTTGGCAGCTTTTAGCTATATTGCATCATAGTGGCATTGAATCACAGCAAGCTATTGGCATGCTGATAAGTATTTGAAATAAAATGAATAGCTGGACCTCCCTGCGGACCTCCTGAGTTACTTAGTATTCATTATATTATGCATTACGATAATGCGTCGAGCTCATTTGGAAACATACTCTACTATTGTCTAAAAAGTTATTGCCTAAGCTATAAAACTGTTGAATCACAGAAATGGTTTAATTTTGTGTCTACCGTGGAAGAGCCACGCTTCGGCACTATGGACCGGCTCGAACAGAGTGATACCACGGCCTCATAGAAAACCGGTGTGTAACAGCGCTTTCGCTGTGTTTCACCGAGTGAGTGCGTAAACCGGAGGCCCTTTTTTTACGTGTGGAAGCCCCCTCGGTCCTTCACCCCACCGGGATTTGCGGCGGGGCGGTGTGTCGGAATTGAACCGACTAAAACCACACGGGTGCAACTCTGCGCCTGAGACGGGAGGGATCCAGGAACCTCTTTCTTACGCCATCCGGACCCCTCCCAGAAAAAACCCATACCCCAACCTCTCCCTCCATCCACGTCCCCATTCCCCAAAAGGCCGGCAACGCATTTGTGACGCCTCTGGTGTTTCGGGTGTCTATGGGTGGCGGCAATCGCTTACCATTAGACGATACATCTTTTCGTTTTATAGTTTATTTACGGCTTAACCAAAAGGAACTGTAATAGTTTTTGCCGTCTATGTATGTATGTTCCACCACAGTCTTAACTCATATGTATCATTCAATAATATTATTTAATATCCTACTTACTCGTAGTTATACAATCAAGATTCGAATGCAAATCAAATACCTATTATATTAGTCATAGCTCTATTAATCTAAATTTTGACCTACATTAAATTATTTTGGTAGCGCACCTCGCATTCTACATTGTGGGCACGCACAGAAAATGTTGCCAGCATAATTTTGTTCACTCTCCCAGATACGTGGTAAAACTAAAGGAGTTACGTAGGACAACATCATCAGAAACAAACCTAGCACCAACCAGTTTGGCCAGCGTGATATAGTAGGTTAAATCCTCCATTTTAAGTAGAAACGTATGTCTAGCAAAAGACTGTTAAAGGATTAGGCTAGGGAGTTTTGGTACAAATGAGGCGTCTTAATCAGAGTGATCTAGCCAGCATTACTGAAAACCAAGGATAATCAATTCTGTCGTTGCTTTTTACCGAGTGACTGAGGGTACCGGAGCTCAAACTCAATCCTCGCCCTGATTCTAGAGTTACTAACTCAGAAAACGAAAACACATTTCTATCGCTTTAGGTAAACGGTGAAGGTAGTTATTTTCTTTGCCTAGTCGTGGCTTGATTGGCACCCTTGGATTATAAAAAAATCGTTTGTAACTTGCCTTTCTAGTTGTTGTTAGCAGGTAAGACGCTGTACTTCTGGAATAATATATAGCTAGACAGGATTCATCCATTACTCATGCATTCAACTAAAGTTACAAACAAGTTACAGCTGCTTTAGTTAGAGAAGCGATAGCTGTTAGAAGTATTACTGTAGATGCTCTTCAAATTGCTACTAACCTACTAACAGGCGACGAATAAAATGAACAATTGTAATTGAAAACAAACAAAAATAGAGATATTTAATATGGAAATTTTAATTTGGAATCTGGCAACACATCCAAATCCGACCTTATTTAATTCATTGCGCAGGCGCATAGCTCCGGTTAAGGACATCACTTTCTTTCTTACGTCAATATTCGCGTAGGGACTAGTGATTTTATTAGTTGAGCAACAATTGGCCACAGGGCGTTTCATTTTATGCCAGCTTTTGACAGTGGTTTCGTTGAAAGTAAAGTTTTTTTTATGAAAGTTGTAGGGAACACAAATTGAAAGAAATGCTCAAGTATAAGAGCAAGGCCGACGTACCAGTCTCATTAAATACTTTTGTAATCACTTGAGAAATTTACGGTTATTGCGTATACATAAGTTAATTTTGCTCCAGAAACCGTCTCTGAATAATAATATACCCAAATACATCGACTTATGAGCTTGTGTTTAGTGAAGCAATAATTAATTTCCTGCAATTCATTAGTGTATTAACAAAACTATACTATTAACTGTATCATCTTAATCTTGTTTATAAAAATACTAACGCATTTTTGGTTATCATCATTGTACGAGCAAAGTCGTACATTTGTAATAGTTAACGAAATTACCTTACATCAACGTATTTGTATTGCACTCACATTATGCACTTACTTTAAACACATACTTTTGTGCATTATTTAGTAGCAATAAAACCATCATTCGGTAAAGTTGTCGACTCATATACCAAAACAACTATCAGTAATGTTAGGGAAACTACCCCTACAATTATCAAGAAAAGCCTTTCACAGTCTACTGATGGACATTGTTAGACACAGCTCACTAAGACCACCGTTGTGATGAGTAACCAAAAGTCCCTGACGTTTCCACTAAAGGTCTCAGCTGCCCAACTCTGTGGAGGATCTGGACTAGGTGATTATAAGTTGTCCCAAATCGATGCCGTGGTTAATTGAAGTCGCTCGTAGAATTTATTGTTGGATTTTTCTTTTGTTGCCGGTTTCAAACCTCTTTGGATTTCGGGCTCCTTGGGAACTCAGTTGTCCTGACCGGAGCATGTAATGCTTCCCTAAATACCGTCCTGACGGTAAGTCTCAGGTTTTCACTTTGAGGTGTACACGGACATTATCGATATACCTAAATGTGTACCAGCAAAGCCGGCTTCGCACGGAAGGCTTTGAAATTCTCGAATTGCATCTACTGTAATATTCATGTATTAAACTTATAAACCTTCCTCTTGAATCACTCTATCTATTATTAAAAACTGCAATAAAATCCATTAAGTACTTTAAAAGATCTAAGCGATCCCACCAGGATTAGTTCGGAATAATTATAAATAGGATTAGAATAGGAATAATTAGTTTTATATTATGCAAAGATTGACTGTTTATTAGCGATTAAAATTGGATTTTACAGCAAAGGTCATGGTTATTGCAAGGGTTTTATAATAATGAACATTATAAACTAAAAATATCTATTAACTGTGCGTTTATCATTCTACTGCTTTTTTTATTGTTAATTAATCTTATCATATAACTGTATCAGTTTCGAGTATAAATAATTAGCTATCTGGATTTTATTTTATGGTATCTTTCGCGTTATGTTAAACACTGCCGATCCACTTTAGTTTCCGTCAGGACTTGTACATTTCTTTGTGGAATGATGAATGATGAACAACGCCTACATCATTTTATGACGAATTGTATAGAATTAAAAAAATTGTTCAAGTAATTTATAAAAATCAAACGTGAAACAGGCATCAAAAATAGGGTCAGAAGAACAGACTATACCTTCCATTCCCCAATCCCCATTCAAGCCAAAATGCCTGAAGGGTTGGACGTGATATCCATGTGGATACTATGGTTTGACAGAGCTGGTTCCGGGTTGGTCAAGGTGGCCCATTTGAGACAAAACATGACTCTCTCGTGTAAACTAAAACTACGGGTTCAAAAACTAACTACCTATAGTTTTACGTGGTGCCATACTTGTACAGCATAAAGTTCAATTGACCACACAACTATTTTTAATTGTAAGGCCAAGGTCTCAAACAATTAATGGCGGTCTTTTGCGTCCGTCTACCATCTGTCATGTTTTGACAGCGCCGTGTTTTGTTAAAAGGTTAATTTTGAATTAAACTAGTTATCTTGTCGCATTGTGTTATGTTCTATGGCGTATTAACCTTCGTGAGTTGTTATGTTATATGTATATATATTATGCCGCATGTTATATTATATACATTTTGCGTTAGCATTATAGCTGATATTATGCACGACTATAGCACTATAATTAAGAGGTCGATTAGGTGTTGGAATGACTAGAAAAGACAATTACTTGAAATACGAAAGGACTCAGGACCATTATTTTAGTACAAAACACTCGGGATCACTATAGTTAGATATATAGACACTAAAATACCTTTTTTATACAGTTGTGACTGGTAATCTTTGGTTACAAATCTAGCTCCTAGCTTGGCTTTGCTAATAGTCAGTTGGGATTTGCTGTAATAACCTAATTCTATTTTTATTGCTGATATTTATTTGAACCAGAACATTATAAGAGTACCTGGTAGAACTAAATATTTGATTTTTCATACAGTTAGGAAATGCTCTTTTCCAAGTGGACGGCAAGTGGTAATATGCCACAGAACCTTATCTAATATAAAGTAAACGAACGTAAAATGAAAAACTAAACCACAAACAATTTCTGACTAGATTTAAATCTGACCTGTAATAGTTTTTTTTTTAAACCGGTAGCATGTTTATTCTGTGCCGGCAGTAACAGGATATGGTCTATAATACGAAAAATTCTAAGTGACGCTTGCGGATACCATTCTCTAGACAGTTTTAAAATATTAATAGAATTTCTATTGACTAGTGGTCGACAAGCGCCTATAATTATTTTTTAGCTTTATGTACTCCTTCTCCATTTAAATTTAAATTGTCCTTTACATATTTCTCCGTTAGAATAATTTTAGTAAAAAGGGCACAAACCTTTTGCTTCCAAAAATGGAATATATCAGTAGTAAGTATAGGTAAATAAGTCCTATTAAAGTGAAATTCCTAAATATCTCCCTCTTCTGTAACCTATATCGTACAAAACTTAATGAACGAATAGATCTTTGCTTCACTGCCAGCTCAAACGCTCTATATAGTACCCAATATCTGAATTCAGTCCGACATTTTAGATTCGTATTTTCAAGAGTTTTATCGACTTCTCTACAAATTCATAACCTTGTGACGAAAAAGTGGTTCAGTTATTCAAAAGAGTTTCATTATCGATTGTCAATCTATTATTCTTTAGTAGATTGTTAATGAAAGTGTAAATGAAATAATAAAAACCAATGACAGTAAAACAACTGCAATTATATAATTATATTAGATTTAGGCATGCCTATAAACGGTCACGGAAATCTGATAACTTACGGCCGGATTGAGATTAAATTATTTAATAGGATACAAAAACGTGACCACGATACAAGAAATACTTCAAACCATTTTATTCTTTATTCCATTTTAATGTTGCCAGATCAATAAATTTGACAGACGTAGTGGGTTAGACGGTTACTTTGTCACTTCCTACTGTACCTAGTGTTTTGGGTTGGATCTCCACAAGGGACAACACTTTGTGCGCTCCACAAATTGTAGTTCTGAGGTTGGGTGTTCTTTGTACCTTACATGAATATTTATAAAGTCCCCGCAAAACAGGGTATCGCGTGAGTTGATTAAAAAAACCAATAAGCTCAGACTAGTAGCTTTTTAGTCTAAGAATGATTATAGTAGAACTTGCCAGCGAAGCTGGTAAGTGATCAGATTATTGGAACAATGGCACACCTTGACCCGTTACCTTTGCGTAAAAACAATTACACGATAAAAGACTCGCTGACTGACCATTTTGTTAGATTGTGCGATAGTGAATGAAGGACTTGGGCGATACTTGGGAATATACATGTATTATGTATGTATTATTCTAATGTATCTATGATACGAATCAGACCGAAAAAACCACTTTGTAATTGCTTTTGTCCGTGCTGTGACGGATTAGGACCACGAAGTGTCACCACCAATATACAAGTAGCAGTATATTATTAAAAATGATTGATTGAGGATACCGGAGTTCCATACAACAAATCCCACTCCCATCCCTCTCCATCTCCCCATCCCCCGAAGACCGGCAACGCACTTGTGACGCAACTCTTGTTGCGATGCTCAGGAGATACTGCTCGTTTGCCCACCTTGCATAAAAAAATCTCATGACCAGAAAGCCGGCCTTTTTCTAGCACAGAAAATGGGCTTTGCAAGTCAACGTGGCAATGCTATTAGTCTTTTGGGAACGCTGCCAGTTTTTTGATTGCTTGTATCTAAATATTGTTGTTATTTAAATTATCATTTCCTAGTGTTATAATTTAGTTAAATTATTTGAAATTATTATTTTCGTATACCCTTAAATATAAGTAAGTAAATTAATGTTTTTTCATCTTTCATTAGGAATATACAAACGTACATGAAACGGCGCGCTAAGAAAACGCAGATTCAAAACAAAAATTTGCGGGTAGGCTGTTTCATGTGAGATTTGAACCCACAAAGCTTGGCGCAGTATAAAGCGTCGTGGGTCCGGATGGCGTAAGAAAGCGGTTCCCGGATCCCTCCCGTCTCAGGCGCAGAGTGGCACACCGTGGTGGTTTAGTGGGTAGTCTGGCTGTTGTCAGCCAGGAGTCCCACACGAAGCGAACCCCCTGTACCCGCAGGGGGGAGCGAAGTGCGTAAATAGATTCCACCACGTCAAAAAAAAAAAAAAAAGTATAAAGCGTCGTAGTGACTGCTTAAGCCACTAGTGCAACCGTGCAGTCAATCAAAATCATGCATTATTATGACACGATTGATAACGCAAAGATGGTAATATTTAAACATGAAGGACATTAGAATTGCGTTATTGATTCTTGAGCTGCCAACTTGCAATCCATAAATAAACCAAACAGAATATTAATGTTCAAAAGGAGGTGATACATTATAACGCCTTCTTGTTCATTAATCATTTGCTTTCTATAGCAGTCAAATTTTTATTATGGTAACACTAAATTAGAATTATAACATAGTATTGCGAATTGTGCAAATAACCTGCATAGATATTAAATACTATTTCATGCCCGCAGACTCGCTGCTTTAACATAACTCAATTTCGTCAAATATCTAAAAAAGTGTATTTCGTATAACAGTAGTTACATTCTTTTTATCTGAATTAAAAGTACCTAAGCTATATCTTTGACATGTGTGTCAAATTTTATGAAGAACAGTTAAGCAATTATGCCGTAAAACCATTACAAAGAAACTGACATTCGTATTAATTATATGAGTATTCGTTAGTATTTATTAGTAATTGATCGGAATTGTAACATATTCGATGACTAATTGCCTTGCCCTCGCACTAAATGTTCATTGAATCATTTTGATATACTTGATTTAGCAAGACTTTGATTCGATGTTTAGAGTCTGACACGTATGGTCTGGAGTTTCATTTAAAAGCTATTTTTATATACTTAGTCTTTCCATAAATATTGTTACAAAGAAAACAACATTTTTTTAATTGTATGTTTTACTATTGCAGTGTATATCAGCTTAATACATGAATATAAAACCATTAAATATATATATATAGCTTATTCGAGTGGTCGTTTAAACGTTGAGGCCCGGTATCAATAGCAGCACCCACTTTTTCTATGGGAAAATTCTTCACTGCTAATCGTATGGATCGTTTCATGGACTCCAAATTATCATGGCGTTTAGGGCAAGCTCTCTAAAACTAATCATAAATCTTAATCCAGTGGATTAAAGTCAGATGAGGGCTAGTCTTCGGCTCTGATGAAGTCCGGAACGTTCATTTCTAACCAAGATTGGGAGGATCGAGCTTTATGAACAGGCGTCGAGTCTTGCTGAAAGGACTATTCTTGGGTATTGAACACGGTGTTATATTGAATATATTATGTATTGATTGATACATTTGTGCCGTTGTTTTGATTCTTTTGGGGCAAAAGCCGAAAATCGAATCAAGTGGCGTGAAATTGGACATAGGCCTCTCCAATTTCACGCTACTTGACTCGATTTTCGGCTTCTCGCATCCAGTTAATGGCAGCCATTTTGGGCAGATTTTTACTCCACCTGGCCTGTAGGCGTCCCACACTACGTTTGTCGAGACGCGGCCTCCACTCAAGAACTCGTTAATTCCAACGGTAATCAGTTCTGAAGCTAATATGGCCAGCCCACTACCACTTCAGCTTACTAATCCTTGTTATGTCAATGACTTTGGTTCTCTGCCGGATCACCTCATTCCTGATGGGATCCCTCAGAAAATCGCCGAGCATAGTCCTCTCCATAGCATGCTGAGCGACTTTAAACTGGAAGACTAGCCGTGCCGTAAGTGTCCACGTTTTGTCTGTGTGGTTTAGTAGGTTCAATTCCGACATAACTCCTCATCGCAAACCTCGATGTGATGACCTCTTAAAGAGGGTAATTAGCTAAGGGAGGACTTAATAATAATACAGTTCTACACACAGTCGCTTTTTTATATATAATAGTACATATGGTTTATATGTATACGTTAAACCACCACATTTTTTAAAACTAAAATATTAGCTCTATATCTTCCATCTATTTATACATTCAGTGGTCGCCTGGCTGTCGAAATTTCATTTTCATTTTTTAAGCTTTCTGCACTTCTCCTCGTTGCAAACTTACATACTGTATCAAATTTCATACTCTTCGAATAATTATCGTAAAGAGGGGTACAAAGGTTTTGTTTCACGTTAAGATAAGTATGAACCATTTATTCCTTGTTGATTGGTCTTGAAAATATTTTTAAGCGGGCGAAAGCTTTCTAATAATAGTATTGTAAAGCTTTTTTGGAAAATAATCACTGCACCTATATCATTATCAACAATCCATGACGTCCCACTGCTGGGCTCAGGTCTTTCTAAGGATAAGGTTTTTTATTTTATTTTTTACGGAGACGCTCATGGCATCATGCTACTAGCGGTAACCAATCCAGGTATTGACCGCGCCGTAGTTGTTACCCTCGTAGTAATCACTGAGTGCAACTGGCCCATCATACTTCATTTAA
Source organism: Hyphantria cunea (assembly GCA_003709505.1). NCBI lineage: Eukaryota > Metazoa > Arthropoda > Insecta > Lepidoptera > Erebidae > Hyphantria > Hyphantria cunea. The sequence continues at coordinate 1,310,717 of PKRV01000576.1, forward strand.
AATGGAACAATAATTATCTATATTGATAGACACCAGTGTTTAGTACCAGGATGTAATCATTTTATCACAAAACTTCGATTTCAATCTTTGTACAACACCAAGGCTATTTCAAAACCGTGATTAAACACTCCCAAAAACCCATAATTTTTGGCAACAATCACCAAAATTGCAACGTTCGAAAGGAAGTAACGAAATGTTCCTTCATAGTCAAAACAGTTTTTTTAAACCACAATAATTACGCCATTAAATGCCTTTACCAGGTATTTAAAGTTCAAGGCGTTATATGATCTAATCTTGTATGTTTTCAATGCTTGACTACAAGATAAAACATAGTAATTAATGGTGTACACTTTATTTTTCAATAGTGACTCAACTTTTAGGCATTTCCTTTTAAGAGGCAGAAGTCTCACTCAGTAAAATGTGATGAAGTTGCTCGATACTTACGAGGGTCTGTAGTGATACTTCTCTGGTCAGTCTTGTCTGTACCGAAGCTTAGCTCTCCGACAGTCGTTCATAGCTATGCTATTTAAGTCGCTTTCTAGTAGAGATTTCTTTGCCTTTTTGGCTGTCTTTTGAATATAAAAAACATCAGTACTCTCATATTTCTTCTCAAAATTTTTACTAAACAGAGGTAGCATTCTATAATTCTATATTTTCTTTTAGAAGCTTGTTTATTTTTGTGCCAATTTCCCGATTCTATTTGGGGTCATCGTAATACTATAGTTGCAGGCAGAATGTTTAGTTAGTTTTTCATTGTAAGCCTACCAGCGTCAACCCTTCTCTTGGTAATGAAATCTTTTCAGACAGGAAAAAGAAAGAGGATAAATTGAGGTGAGAAATAGATAGAGAGAGAAAGCGAGTGTCATAGACTGTTTCTGAATATGAAAGAGTTGTTAAGCTCTAGAGATAATGGTTGTCTACCCGTACGTTTTACCTGGAGGATCAGTGAAACAGGACAAAAACCAGACAATTTACAGTTAGTATGTACCCATAGTCAATTTACGGAATTTCGCACGCTGTAGAAGAGTATTATTATACCTAGATGTATTTATTTATTTGTAAACTTTATGCAGTAAGTTTTTGCATCGGTGGACTTATGCCCAGGGTATTCTATTCAAGCCAACCATCGGGTGGCAAAGGATTCTTGAAAGATAGATGCAAAGAGGTTTCATACATATTATATAGTCAGTTAAAATGTAAACAGTTCACAAAACTTTAAACATATATATGCTTACGCAACATCATTTAAACCAGACAGGTGTCTTACTTCATTGACATATTAAGTTCGTACTTGTCGCTAAAACACAAGGTTTTGAAAATAGCATTTCTATTCTATCCACATAAGGTGATAAATACCTTGCTTTATGTGCAAGATCGACCTTAAGTAGACATGTCTTATATCGTTGCAAAACATAGCACAATGAGGATTGAATGTTTTGTATCGTCTCAAAGAAAGCAGGATCTGAATGCTAAACAACAGTTATACATAGGCCCTTATCATTTTCAACACAATTTAGTACAAAGTAAAGCAAAGGCATCCCCAACTATCATATATAAAATCTTTCAACTCTCAAAAAAGAAATTAAAACAATTTGTCAAATTTTTATTATATTTGAAAATTTGTATTTTGGTTGTATGCTGTGTTTTGCAAATAAAGTACTACTATCTACATTGTCTTGAGCAGTAAGCATTCATCTATTGCAGTCGCTTTCCACAAGTCGTCGGTCTATCTTGCCACAGAGTGCCGTACATTATACCTTTCACACCCGGCTTGATAATCCGATAATAAAAAATTGTAATAAGGTGATCAGAATGATAGCAAATACATAGAAATTTCATTTAAACACAGGACACATCACACACATTTATTTGTCCTGGCCAGAAGTTTAAGAGTTAGGATCAGGAACAGCTAGATCAACAGGCCAGACAAATAAATAAAGACAAGGCATACATGCGATAAATCAAGGAGTTTCATCATCAGTATTCATCTTGTGGGTGTCCTAAGAGCCCATTTAAGGCGCCAACTCTGCAAGTATGTGACTTGCAGGGGTGGCACTCTGCAGGGAAGCACTGCAAGAAGAAGGAAATCTTGAAACGAACTCTATACCAACCTGACAGGCCAGCGTGGTATAATAGTGAACCAAAACCTCCTTTCTATGGAGAGGTCTATATCCTGAAGTATAAAGCGGGGTGCTAATGATGAAGAAAAGTAAGAAATTCTTTCCTCGCAAAGATAAAACTCATTGATGTTACTCTTTGATAATTTAAACATATATATTATGTATAAATATTTATTACACTGACAAACTTATTTTCACATTAGAAACAAAATTGTTAGCTATTTTAGTTGTTGCAAACCTGTTCTTGGCTCAGCTGCAATGTCCTAACTCGCGGAAAGAATGGGAGCATGTGTCAGTACGCTACAACTCTTAAGCGATTTTCTTCAAACTTCAAGTATACTGTTCTCAGTACCAAGAGTATAATGAAGAGCAAGCTGGTTAATATTAAAAGGGTAGAAGGCCGTATAGTGAAGTATTGAGAGCGGCGTTCGGACCTTTTTGGTTCAAATATTCTTCGAAGGTGGCTGCGTCGGGCTCGTTTCCGAAATAATAACATTTGGAGGTTAAGACTTTTCTTAGTGTATCAGCAAGGTTGCCGTACGTTGCTCCTCTGAAAAGTAAATAAGATGAAAGGAATACAATTTAAATACCATAGTTAATATAATTAAAAGTGAGACAAGAGTCACCACTAGCGTTGGGTCGGTGCTTCTTCTTGATCACCCGACACCCTCTTTCACGCACTCCTTTATTTAACTGCGAAATGGTTTAGGCTTTTCTTTGGTGGACGGCTGTCTGCCTGGTGCGAACACTCTTTTGGAATATAATCGATAATGCATAGTATGAAGCGACCGATATCATTCCAAACACAGCTATAAGTTTTACCTATTGTCAAATAAAACAGCCTTATATAACTATTTCTCCAGTGCAGTCTAGTACATTACATATTGCGGTTCCCTAACGTGTAGGTTTATTGATAATTGATAAAACCATTGTTCTTCTTAATTAACAAATTGAATTCTATATGCGCTTGAAAAGAAAAACATATCTATTAAAAAGTACAGTAAGATTTTTTGAATTTTAAGAGATTTTTTTACGAATACTGTGGTAAAAATAAAGTAACCACTTTTGTTATCTTTATAAAATCTAGAAAATTAATTACACTACATCGATTGAGGATGCTAACGTCGGTTATTGTCGAGTATTTCAGCCTGAGAGAGAAATAATAGTGAAATGTTCCAAGTTCTACGTTCCTCGTGCCTTTTTATTTCTCTAAATAAAGGAATATAGTACAAAATATGAAGAAAGTCACAGGCTCATACCTCGGAATTGTCCCGGAAATGGTACATTAAATACAGCGATCTGAAAATTACAACGGCAACTGCCAGAGCTCCAGTCCACGCCAGCATGTCCCCGAATCTGCCGATGCCGTATCTTTTGCGATGTCCAAATCTGGGCTTTGAAACTCTAAACACTTGATAGCATTGCTTAAACATTTCTGGCAAACAGTTGATTCCTTTTGTGTATTAACATTACCTCAGAAAAACTGAGTCATTTATTTCGGTTTAGCATTTTTAGATGTTGAATAACTGTTTTAATTAAATTGTACTCCCCATGGTTTAGAATTACGTGGTTTAATGCAAGGTTTATAAAAAAAAAAGTATTATGACATACTTATCTGACATTAACTTGTGATCTCTTTTATGTTGCAATAATTTTTGGTATTTTTACAATTGTCATTTAAACTTACAATAACAACCTTTATGGTATATTTATCCATATCTAGTAACTTTATCTGTTTATCTACCTGTCTGTCTATTACGGCTAAACCAATGCACCGATTTATAGATATTTTATTTTTTTAGATAATCAAGATATAGGCTACTTTTATTCGCGTTAATGATGTATATGCAGGTTACGGCGCTGGCAAGGACTAGTTTGACTACAGCTTTTTTCGTATTTTTGGATTAATTTATGTATTCTTTTTTATACATATTTTTATTACTACTTTACGCTTACCGTGGGAGAGCCACTCGCTCGATCGGAGTGACACAGCTTCACAGAAAACCGATGTGAAACGGCACTTGCGTTGTATTTCATCGAGTGAGTGAGAACATCTGTGGTCCATACCCCAACCCCTCCTTCATCCCCCCTTCCCATCCTCCAAAGGCTGGCAACGCACTTGCAACACCTTTGGCATTACAAGTGTCCATGGGTGGCAGTAATCGCATACCATCAGGCGATACGTCTGCGAACCGATCAAAATAAGACTTTAAATCCAGGTTGATAAAACGACAAAAAAGAGTTGTTTTGCTCCTCTGCTTCTGGAAAAGAGTCTCAAGGGATGTAATAACAATACCTTAACGAAAGTAAGAGTAGCCACTAAATCATGTTTATTATTAAGTTCTTTAATGTAACGTTAATAGACTTTAATAGTCATAGGAAGGACATCGGCATCGGCGTCGCCAAGATCGTTTTTACGGAAATCTACATATACTATATCTTTCTATCTACATACAATATATTGGGTCCTTACCTGTGAAATTGCCGTTTTTATATGAACTAGCCGTGCCAGGGGATGCAAGTTGTCGGGGTTACAGGGATTACACCTCGTTCCACGACTTCTAGTACTCGAGATGGTGTGCGGTTTTTAGTCGATTTAAGTCCGTAATAGCCACCAGTTGGTGGTATCCGAGGGGATTTCCGTACATTATAAAAAAAAAGAAAAAGGGTGTGTAAGGGAGATGCAAGTGTACCTCCTTGCACCACTCTTCCGGTGCCCATGGAAAGGAGGCTATGATAGCTAGGCATAGGTCTCCTTTACCACCCTGACAAAATTTATTTAGTCAATAATATAGATGTTAGTATTTCTATTCTTCTCGCTTGTAGTCAATCAATTTCGCATAATGTTTTCGTATATTGTCAAAATAAGCAATACGTGACGGGTTTTTTGAAAAAAGGTTTGGGCTTAGCCTTATCTAAAACCCGTAAACTACGTGTCAAAAAACTAGTCAAAACCAGTAAAATAATTACTTTAAAAAAACCTACCTCTATTAATACAAGAAATTGTGGTAAAAGAGGTCAGTGCCTGCTGTCTATTTAACCATAGATAACATCAAGAAAAATCTTTATAAAACTGCTTCTAATACCATACTTTTTCGAAATATTTAATGCTAATCTACAGTGAGCTACTATTGTATTTACAGTCGTATTTAAAATGAATTTGCATTTTAAAATTACCCGCATGAGTGACTTACTAGGTCGTATAAAAATACTATTTTTTTTAATTACTCTTATGAATGATCTATAAACACAAATTTTGTGACATGGTTTTATTAAATGTACTCATCTTCGCAGAGTCCACAACTATACATACTAGCCAACTGGCCAGTCTCTATATATGATCTGCTTTTCTCTTTGGACTGTCATGTCATGCACAGGTTACTCTCTTACTCTCACCCGCGTGATGCACAGGGTTGGTGAGATTCCCTTAATCCGTTATCACACGAAGAAAGATTAAATTGTTTTCACTATTTATGATGTAGTAGTCCTACTGTGGAATGCACTTCCTACCGAAATCAGGACTTCTACTAACCGCCTTTCATTTAAGAAAAGAGCACGTGAACTTCTTCGGAGTGAATTGGCAGTATAGTCTCAACGCTGATACCCGTCTATATATGTATATATGTGTGTGTATGCATGAATGTGTGTATGTTTGTGTATATTATGTATCTATTATATATGTAGTAATATAATTGTATTTGCTTATCTAGTATCTGGATAATTGCTATTAGTCCGAGTTCAAAATTTTGTCCTTGCACCTACCACATCATATTTCTGCAACACCTGTAGGTTGACTGGTAGATAATGCCTAATGGCATTAAGTCCGTCTTTGTACTTCATGTGCATTAAGTTTATAAATAAATAAAACCGGCTACTCGAGCTCTCATGTGTCCTGTGTATCTTGCTCTATCCTGGAACAAAATTCTATACATTTAGAATTATAGTTATATTAGTCTAAATATTTATATAATTATTCATTATACATCATGCACTTAACGTACATTGGCGGACTTAATTAGGCAATCAGTGGCATTCTCTACCAGTCAATCCTTAGGTGATGCAGAGAAAATAGGAAGTAGGTGCATTTAGGTTTATTTGTAAAGTATCAAATACACATACATATATAAACATACCATAAACTACCATAATACATAGATGATAAATAAAACAGGACCAATTCATTCTACGATCTAAATTGGATCACTAGGTGATCTTTATTCTACAATAGTAATCAGCGTGGTTGCCAGACAATTCTATTTCGCTTTTTTTTGATAATGCCTTAGGGGGACACCGTACAGGCTTAAAATTAGTAAAAAGTGGAAATCGAATGGAAATAATTAGTGGAATTAAGTAAATTTAATTCTGGAATGCAGTGGAAAAAAACAAAGTTTATCCGAAGGTTTATCGGCATAGTTTACAAGATAAGTATTGGAAGAAAGTATTTTTACAAAACAACGGTCCTTGACATATCTGGAACAAGTCATACGCTGTGGCAACATGCATGCGAGTTTAAAACCTTACATGATAGGAAAACTTACTCTATTTCGACTCAATAAGACTTGAAATCAGTGTTACAATGTCAATTGTACAAGTTTATTTGTGATGCGGCCCGCGGCTAAGTTATTCGTTTCGGTTTCGGAATGTACCTACATTGCCGTAACATTTTACTGGCTGAATAACCAATGCGTCCCTTGCCTCGATTTGTTTGTTTGACATGTGTCATTGGATTCGCTCATTTTGGCGCCAATTTCTTCATGTTTTTTTATTTAGATTGGAACACGTAATACATTCGGTTCAGAATTTGAACAGAATCTTATTTACATAATTATATTTTGCCTGAGAACTTGAATATTTATACTATCCAGTTGAATAGTTATACAATTTTATAGTGTCAATATCCCTTTTCATCTCGTGGGTATCGTTAGAGCCGACTAAAATAGCAAACTACGTAAGGCAACAGCACTGCAAAGATAAATAAGGAAACTTGACTTGAGACAAGGGTTTGTGTTATATCAAGTTTAATGGACGTGGTACAGGCCTACTACGGCCAAAACCTCTTTTGTAAGGAGATAGGCATATGTCCAGTAGTGAATTGTTAAAGTATCATGTATTTTTTTTTATTTATTAGCTTTTATTCATTACAGTACAGTCTGTGTACCTGTCTGCCTGACCTGATAGTGAGAAAGCCGTGAATTTATATGTGTTTTAAAGTTTATGACGTCATTAAAGCCGCTGAGCAGTTTACGTTACGATTACCGCAATTATCATAATAATCTGTGGCATTAGGGAAAAATAACAATTAACACTGCATACTTTTGTTATATAAGTTCAAACTTTCATTTTACACTTCTTAAACAAGTATGTCTTCGTTATATACTTATTGTATAATATTGTTCCTAATTTAGCAGCCAGGAAAATCGCAGCGAGTGTTTGGACGAATTACGACTAATACCGCTCGTAACTTCCCGCCTTCCGTCCACGGCGCAATGCTTTCATATCTAAGTGATGGGGCACTTAGTTAATGCACAACCAATCTACGGAATTGTCGGTCATAGTTTTTTATTATGACCTTGCCTTGTTACAAAGGTAAAGTCGGTATTTTAACATAACGCTTCGTATTGAATGGGTTGGCTCGACCGGAGTGATACAGCGCTTACGCTGCTTCACCGAGTGAGTGAAGATACCTGTCACCCTCGCACCCTTCCCCTCCCATCCCCCAGAAGCCGGTAACGCACTTATGACGCCTCTGGTGCGATTACGCGGCGGTAATCGCTTACAACCAGGTGTCAAGTCTGCTCGTTTGCTCCCTATTCCATAAAAAAATCTACATGAAAATGACAAGGAAGTTTTTGAAGCAGTGTCAACAGCTTTATAACATGGCGGTAGTGGATGAACTTGGCATGGTTTGATAGTTTACAAGACGATGATAATTGGATATTGTTACTCCTAATTTCTTGCTAATTCATGTTTTACGGAAAAGAGGAGATGAGTGAACTGTTAATAAAGTTAAGCCATTAAAATCAAGAGACACAACTATATCGAAACTACAATCGCAACATAGATGAATATCCTTCTTGGAGATCACATTTCAGAAATTGTTTAAAAAATAATCATTTTAATATACTAGCAATTCGCTCCGGCTTCGTACGGGCTCTTTACGGAAAATATAATATAGCTAATGTTACCCCGAGAACATGTGCGTCTTAATATCTACCGACGTCTTCAACAAATATTGTTATGTTTTAGACAATATATTCATAAATTTAACAAGCTATATACCAAAACCTTTCTCAAGAATCACTCTATCTATTAGTAATAACCGCATTAAAGTAGTACGAAATATAATAAAGACTTATACTTCGAAGAAAACAATATAGTATTATTTACTTACAAGCATATTTCATTTGTTTGTAGTTTCTTAAAAATCGCCAGGTGGAAACAATTTTAAAACAAGTAATGAATTAATAAAAAAAACCGACTGTATACTGATATATAATATTCGTAATCAACGTTAAAATTTATTTATTTTGATACCACACTCGATGTATTTTGTAAACATATTTTTTACTTTTTGGCTTCATAAATCCTAAATTATGTTTATTATTAATTTTGATATACCCAGTGTCACTCTCGCGACTAAAATGAATCTATTGACACCACTCACATAAAAATACGACAAGCCGTTTAGGCTTTAGGGCGTACCAAAGAAATATACATCTATAAATACACCCGAAAACATAACCCTACTTCTTTCGCAGTCGGGTAATAAACTTAAATAGGTACGAAGTTAAAATGTCACAACAGCAGTATCCTGTGATACTTTCATATATAAAGGGTGAAAGGATTTTATCATCAAGGATATTCTTCACGTGGTTTCGGATTTGTTCTATTCATTACGTGGGTGCTGTAGAACGCTATATCTATGAAATGAGAAAAGAAAGAAAAAAGAGATGTAAGGATATACTCTGTCTAAGGGGCCGTGCATTATTCAAGTGATGTTTTTTTTTGCATTTTTTGATCCCCTCTCCCCCTTGGTGATACGCGGCTTAAAAGTAACACCCCCACTTAAAATTACGTGTATTTATATATATATTATCTTTAAATACATAAAATGTAGGCATAAAGTATAATCTAGTTTTATTCTGAAATTAGGTACAATGATAAAAAAGTCTTGACCGAAAGGTTGCAGGTTGTTTTGACTGGTATGAAAATAATACTAAAGATATTGTATCATGCGAGAAACAAATTTTGTACTAGTATATACTAGTATATAGTACAATACGCGGGGAATCTCTCTCGGAAGAAATATAAAAAATAAATACACGTGATGTTTAACTACACTCCCCTCCCCTTGTGATATTTAGTGATTTTTGCTAAACTCTCTCCCCATCCTTTAGAACCTCACATGATTAATGGACAGCCCCTATAAGATATAGAAGACCAAAACTTCCTTTCTATGAAGAGGTCCATGTCACTGTTCATTCAGAGTGATGATGATGTGCTCCTAGCCGATTATGGCCACGGCAGTCAGTCTCAACGGAAACCAGCCAACTACGCCGGAGATATTATAGTAAACAAGTGTGTGCGCAAACACAGGTACACTATCTGTTTTTTCTTTCTCATAATCCGATGGGAAGTTTAACCGATACGACCGGGGAGAGATCAGGCGCAGGACCGACAGCTTTACGAGCTCTCCGAGATACGAGACTGCCTCGTTGGCGCAGTGATAGCGTATGCGACTGCTGTGCTTGAGGTCTCTGGTCCGATACCCGGGTCTGACCTAATATTTGTATGATCTGCATATATTTGTTTCAAAGTTTGGGTGTTTTCTATGTATAATATCTATGCATTTAAAAAAAGTATATGTGTATTTATATTAGTTGTTTGGTACCCTTGACACTAACATTGCTTAGAAATATTTTTTATTACTTATTGGTTTGGTGACTGTATACCACTCCCTCTTGAATGTAGTAATTTACGATCCGAGCCGGAATCATTGCCCTCGAAGTGTAGTAGCCTATCTTACTCAGTACGGACACATTTCTTATAGTTATTGTAATATGTCGTATAGTAAACAACAAATGATTCATGGAAATAGATACAAATGAACCGGATTTAGGCGGCCTTCAAAGGCTATTGCTGTTGCACAGACATATTCCGTTTTGGTTGCACAGTACTTGCCGGTTATAGCACCTTTACGCTATAGATATCATTCCTAAAATATTGATATTGAGCGGTTTTTATATATATATTTTTTGTTTTTTTTTTACGTATGTTACAGTCTGAAGTCTGCCAAACTGTAGGACAGTTTGTCGGCAGAAGTTCTCTTAAATATACATTTTATAGTTTTAAATCACTACATCAAGAATATTAGTTGACTATATTTACAAGGCAATCAATGGCCCATAAAAACTAAAAGAAAAAGATAATGTTTCCCATCAGTTAGGGACATTGCGAAAGGTAATATTTATGAAGTTCATTTTTGAAGTGCTTTTTCGAATGTACTAGTTTTATTAGCTCTAAGGGTAACTCATTTAATAACAATGGTATTACATATCTACTTGTTCGTTTACCAAAGTAGTTGGTGATTTTCAGAACGACAAGTTTCTTCTTTTTGGCTAGATGGGTTGGGTACATATGTTCTCGTTGAATTTTATGCTCTGCGTTATTAAATTGTGTAACTAAAATTTTAAATTTGACTTTAAGACGGACCGGATATACACAATGGAGCGAGAACTTTTAATGTGCGATATAGACCTCTCCAATTTCACACCACTTAGATCTTTCCTCGGCTTCTCGCATCCAGCTCCTGCCAGCCGTCTTACGTAGATTATCAATCCACCTGACCTGTAGACATCCCGCACTACGTTTGCCAAGACGCGGTCTCTACTCAAGAACCCGTTTACCCCAACGGTTATCAGTTCTGCGGCTAATATGGTCAGGCCACTGCCACTTCAGCTTACTAATCCTTTGGGCTATGTCAATGACCTTGATTCTCTGTCGGATCACCTCAATTCTGATACGATCCCTCAAATAAAAGCCGAGCATAGCCTTCTCCGTAGCACGCTGAGCGACTCTGAATTTGTGGATATAGGATACTTTATTTTTTTTAGCTTGACTTTTCTTCGGTAGATTTTTGTAGCTTTTGTCATTCAGAATTTAAGACAAGGCTGTCTTAAATAAACATGATAATGTAGAAATTATAATTTTAGATAGCTCAAACACAAATTTGCTGGAGGCAATAGCATGTTAACGTGACTGATGATAATTTACCTAAATATATAATAAAAAAAGGTGAGTAGCAAAATAAATGACCCTGTCAGGTCCACTTCCTAGTAGACTATCATCATCTTCCTAGCCTTTAATATTCGCAAGATTTGGGGTCTGTTACTAGTTTGGTGGCGCAGTGGTAGCGCATGCGACTGCTGTTCATGAGGTCTCGGGTTCGAATCCTGGGTCGGACCAAATGTTTGTATGATTTGCAAATATTTGTTTCGGAGTTTGGATGTTTTCTATGTATAATATGTATATGTTTACAAAAAAAAGTATTTATGTATTCATATCAGTTGCCTAGTACCCATAATACAAGCTCTGCTTAGTTTGGGACTAGATGGCGTTGTGTGTTAGATGTCCGAAATATTTATTTATTTAATTCAACCGGTTTTACGGCATCGGACCGAGGGTGAACTAAATTCGAAGGTTGAACTAGTTGTCAGCATATTTGAGGGCACTAACTTCTCAATAACTATTACCATAGATGTTCATGACAACTGGGACCGGCGGCTTAACGTGCTCTCCGAGGCATTGATCTAATGCCTATGCGCTCATAAAGTTATTATAATACAGTGTTGAAATATCACAATTAGAATTACTTCAATCCCTTTAGAACTATAAGATAATCTTTCTTTCATACATTAATCAACTGAAAGTATTGACTCGTTCAGAATATTTATTACCTAGATTTCTATCTTAAGTCTATTAATATTACAAAGTGCATCGCAAAAGCAATGATAAGAATTAGATCGGTGGATTATTTAAATATCGACTACCACTAATGTTATTTACATTCAACGATGCAAGTCAGGACTACTTTCATAAAACGGTTAAGAAAATTCTACATAAAATATTTGTAGATGTAGGGTCCAGTATGATAACTAAAGTAATAAGGGTACCTAGGCACAAGATTCACAGCAAGGGTAGGTCTTTAACTAAAGTGAAGAGTGTGTGATACACATGGGCACAGAAGTGTTAGGGGCGCCGGCCGTGGCACCTTTAATGAAACTGCGCGCTTACTGAAGGACGCTAGAGTAATGATTGCACACGGGCGCTTCTCAGGCTAAAGAAGCCTCTGCCTGAGGGCGGAGAAATAACCAAAACCAAATATTATGCAAACTAATCGTCCCGTTGCCAGATTGACATGCAACCTTTTTGACTACCGTCTTAGTTTTCTTTCCTAATCAAAACGAAAGTTTGTCGGTACAAATACGGTGTCAATGATGTTGTAGAATAACAGGCGAAGAACAAAAAAAAAAGATAGGACCCGAGTCACAATATGACTGATGCAGTTTCAAATATTTGAATTCCTTTCCTGACTGAGGAGTTTTTGGACTATTACCTAATAAAGATTTGACCTTCCGAAGATATAGTTAACATACTATGATTAGTAAGTCATAAAAACAAGTATTACGACCTTCTAATTATGTCAGAGAATTACACGGTGACGCTCAGACGAAAGAGCAGGCGACCTTGCAACTTCGCCACGCCCTGACAGAATGTTGAGAAAAACTGGGCCAGAGTTATAATTATTGCATCAAATTTATTGTGGCTAAGTGCAATAAACTCCAACATGTCATAATGGAAGGGGTACGTAGATTGCGATCGAGGCCTGAACAGGTCTCTAAATAGCTTGGCTTATAAGATCGCTGACTTCGTAAACGACAAGAACCAAATAACTAAATATCTACTAAAATATGCTTAAACCATTGAAAAAATGGTTTTTATCATAATATTAGTCTTCATCTTTATTTAACCTTCTCAGATATTTTATTTACTTTAAAGAGAATAAACTAGAGTGGAGGACCGATATCAGATGCCAAGACCTGTCAGAATACTCGGTACTCTGTTAAGTAATGCTTTTTCATTACACCGAGTGAAAAAGGTCCTGAATTCCACTCGGATGCCACTACCGATTGGTGGCTATGTCGGACTCGAACCGACTAAAGACACCGTCTCGGGTACTAAAAGCCGGGGTACCAGGTGCGCCCTCGAAAGAAAATCCCTGGAATCCCGACGTACCTCGGGCCACTGACGGTTCGTAGATGGCCCCCTCCTGAAAATGATCCCTCTATTTAAACTTTTACTTAAAGGTAGACAGCCGCAATGCAATAAACGCGTTTCTGTATTTATGGGCCGCAGCAGTGTTACCATTTGCTAACGGATAAAGGTTTGTGTCTATGTACATTCTTTAAAGTTACAGACGGTAGTGAGCGGTGGGTCAGGTTCTGTTTGGTGTTTTACAATCAACATTTCCAATTCACCAATTAAGCGTGGAAATCATTACATAGTAACAAACTTCAGTAATTAGACACAATTGTTTTTGATGTTCTTGAACGAATTTGTAATCAGTTTTGTTCTGCTGCCGCTCCTCAAAGTTACATTAACCACGATGTCGGATACTGCTTCTGTACATTAGTACTTTTGACTTTAATTTGCTATGGTTTCTGCTAATAATAATTATTTAATGAGACAGATAGAGGATTTTACAAAAACAAATACAGTTCACGGTTTCTTTAGAATTGTTTCAGATAGTGCTTATAATGTGTTTATGTAGTCACGAATTAAGAAAAGTCGCGCAATGACCAAGCTTTTCTCGGTATTATCTCTATGGTAAATCCTAGCTAGATTGATTTAACGCCCTCGAAACTACTCCTGCTTACGAAATTTCATGAAAATCTGTAAAGGCCGCTCCGAGATTCAAACGAGCATACGTATCGGCTGATGGTAAGCGATGAACATCCCCCATCCCTGTCAACATTCGCCGAAATTGCGGGTGCAACTTCGGGGAATGTTGACAGGGATGGGTGTAGAGTGAAGTGTAGGGGTATGGCCTCCGGTATCCTCACTTGCTCGTTGAAACATAGCGTAGGCGCTTTTTTCAGTCACCGGTTTTCTGTGAGGCCGTGGTATCACACCGGTAGAGCCAGCCCATTCGAGCGTGGCTCCCTCACGCAGATATTTACTAGAATTTCTCGTTTAAAGGTATGAGATTGATAAAAAGTGTCTTTATTCATCTCCTAAGTGTCGTGCGAGCCAACTAAAGGGTCAAACTACGTCGGACAAAATAATCATTTGCAATAAATAGGTTTTGCTTATTAATTTAATCATCAAAATCCTTGGCACAGAACAAGTGGTCAGCCTCAAGTTACTGGTCCCCCTCCTAAGGTAGCAAACCCTCTCGATTAATTAGAACTTCCGCAATCCGTACCATTTCAATATGAATCATTGAAATGCCGCGAGATAATTTGTAATTCATTCAATCTCCGTAAGCGTGCAACATATCTCTTTGTGCGTACTATTTACTTTCATTAGTATCAACTTTGTTTACATCTAGTTCATATACACAGATTATTTAAAAGGTTAACTAAGTATTTACAAAAAATATAAAGATATACATATATTTAGTCAATATGGACCGTCGATTTGGAAAAAGTGGACTGCTTAAGACTGGGACAGTTTCTTGGGGTAACCTTCATTCATGAGTTGGTTCAATGGAAATGTATTTATATCAGTTATCACTTATCTAGAACCCATAGTATAAGCTCTACTTAGTTTGAGAATAGAAAGTAATTGTTTTTTAAGTTTCTTCCTTGCCTTCATTTTCATTCTCTCAGAGATGTATTAAACGTACCCATAACGTCTCACTGGTTATTGGAAATACTGGGCTCGGGCCTCCTCTCAGCAGAGACTTAAGGCCATGCGGTCCCACGCTGGTCGAGTGCAGAGCCGTTTAGGCTTTAGGACGTACCAAAGAAATATACATGTATACATACACTCGAACATCATAACGACTCTTCTTTTGCAGTAGGATAATAACCCAGTCAAAAACCTTCATTTTGTGATTTTATTTTAGAAATGAAATGAAATTAACTGTAAATAGAAAAACGATGTCTTGCTATCTAAGAATGAAATAGTATATTATAATATTTTCTATCTTTATAATTAACTCACAACACGGAACTGAAAATAACCGTAAATTTTGGCAAGTTTCATTCGACTCGCTCTAATGTTTAGGATTTTATTTATTAGATGTGGCGACTTTCATATACAGCGGCAACAAAAACATATGACATCGCCATCTACCGAATATACACTGAACTACGGAGTAACGTAGTGTGCGAAGAAGCTACAAATCCTGCAACGCGCAATAGATGTTCTCGCACCGATTAACATATATACAACTTCCCAACATCAACCATTGGGCAGTGGCCCGCCAGGCATGACCACCTCGCCTGGTCTGAGGATCCTCCCTTTGTGTTGGAGGGACATGTGACCCGTTCCTCCACAGTAGCGACCGCCGAGCCGCTTCACACGGGAAGTGTCTTTGAAATATTAGTATTTCCTCTACTATAATATGCATGTGTTATACATATAATAAACCTGCCTCTTGAATCACTCTATATATTGCGAAAACTGCATTATAATCCGTTCAGAAATTCTAAGTGAATAAACAGCGGAAAAAACTTCAATTTTATACTATTAAGAAGAAGATTAACGCGTCTTTAACCTGAGATTCAAGAGATTTCTGTAAAACGTCTATTTAAGTATTTCATATATGAATTAACCTGTATAAACGTCCAACATTAAAACGTCCTTACTATACGAGAATTTTGATTTACGTTTCCTCCAACGAGTTCTATAAACTACATATTCTATTAATACGTATACAAATCAGCGTACATTGTAGTTAAATATCCTGGTTCTCACGTGAAAGGGCCAAATACGAATGTTTCCGAAGTTAGCCGAATCGAAAGCTCGCAACTGGTCCACACCGCGACCTTGACTGGCCAGCGCGCGCAGCGAAAGTGAAATGTAATGAAAACGACAATGGATCTATTGTTGTTGAAGACGAGAAGAATTTCAATGAGAATTGGCGTGAATAAAGGACATAAGGCCTATGGTTTTAGCTTGTTGATTCACCGCTAAGTTGTACCTTGAAAATTGTATCCAGAATTCTAAATTTGGAAGCAGTATCGAGTCCTTGTTAAACCAATTGAGAACTAGTATTTGTTTCAAGGATTCAAAGAAAAAAGTGGTAGGTATTTAGCATGCGTTTACGGGAAGTACAGAATCATTTTCGTATTTTTTTTAAAATTAAATAAACCATTTTACAGTCTTAAGTCTGCCATACTATGGGACAGTTTGTCGGCAGAAGCTTTCGCTTAAGTATACACAATATAGTTTGAAATCACTGCATTAAGACTATCAGTTGACCATGTTTACAAGGCAATCAATGGCTTATAAAAAAGAAAAGTATGTAACCTGCGCTTACGTAACAAAGATTTCTACCCTAAGATGGACTGGTTGGGAATACGCTGGGTATTAACTCCGCCAATATGCAAAAGTGTATAAAGTTGTAAATTTTTTTTTTTATTTATTTATTTATATATCTTTATTGTATATAAATAGTAAGAAATGGTACAACAGGAACAATCACACAATATGTATAACAATTGCCGGTCTTATCGCTCTCGGCGATTTCTTCCAGAGAACCATAACACGGATAAGTGTTTTTCAAAAATTTTAAAATTTAGGGTAGTTTACACACAGGCAACACATAAAATATATAAAAATTAAAATAAAAGAAAAAAAAACAAAAGAAATAGTAGCGTTCCATATACAAATGTTAGACACTATCCATATTACACAAACATACTTACACCTACACAAATACATATACACACTGAAATATATATATATGTATGCACACACACTAATATACATAAAACATAAAATTAAAAAAAATATATTCACAATGATAAGTAGTAATCCTTCACTAGCTTTTTGAATATATTCAAGGTTTTTGCTCGACGGATATTATCGGGCAAGTTGTTCCGAAGCCTTACCGCTTGCACAGTAAAAGACTTATCTGCAAGCTGAGTGGTATGTGCTAAATATATATTTCTCGGACTCAAAAACGATCTATTAAGGTTACAAATTTCGTAGTTGATCTATTATCTATGTTTCTGTACAAATAGATGGACTTGACCCGAGTGGTAACAAAATACCGGCAATACTATTGTTGTTTTATTTTTGGAGAAAAGCTCACTCGGCAGCGAGTGAAGTTAGCAAAGCCTAAAACCCCTCTCCTCTTATTTCTCATGGCTTAGAAGAGTGGTAAGGCTGATTTTGCTGGAATTGCTTCAAGGGTCTGTTCGTTTGCTCCATATTAGATAAACGAATGAGTCAGACGCCACCTAGTTCCAAGGCAAGCAGAGCTTGTGATATGGGTACAAGACACCGGATATAAATACGTGTATACTTTTATTTTGTAAATACATACTTATTATATTTAGAAAATACCCATACTTCGAAACAAATATTTGAAGATCATACAAACTTTTGGTCCTACACAAGACACCTCAAGCACAGCAGTCGCATACGCTACACTGCGCCAGCGAGGCAGTCAAATTTTATTTAGGCATGAACGATTCCTTTGCTGTTAGTGCCATTCTTCTCCCTCAGGGTGATGCATCATACTCGGAGTTTCAAACTAGTCCAGATTCTCAAAAACATATAGGTACTTGAATAGAAATCGTCACGTAATAAAAAAATATAACGTCATAAATTATGTACACAATGAATTGTAATATTTAGGTTACATCATTAATATTAAGGTCTATAATACTGGTATGCCTTGCGAACGAAAACGTATTTTTTTAAATGGCAATGTCGGCATGTCATATATATGTCAGAGGAGCATAGGCGTTAAGGTGTGACATTCCGTAATGGTAGACTATTGATTTATATCACTACCGGTAATTTAACACCATAGATTGGGTTCTTTTCGGGCCTTTCTAGAGTTTCACATAGGCATATGTTCCAGGTGACATAGCTGCCAAAATAAATTAATAAATATACTTCAATTCGCTTTTATAAGCCCTGGATATCATGCAGTATCAAAGTAGTAGTCAAGATGGTGGCACAGCAACATATTACATGAGTACAAACTTATAATATTCTGCAAAGCACATCAAGTAGAACGGCTAGAATATAAATTTTCCCACATTACTCCAATCGGCGTCATTTTATAACATCTGGCACCGCAACCAATTCAATACTAAATTCCCAAACTTAGCAGGTAATATTAAACATTGTTTGTTATAATTATTCTAATGATCATTAACACACAATTATTATTTGATAATACAGGATTGTGTAACATTAAATATTTATTACGCTGGAAGTACCATTGTATAAAAAGAGAACAGACGTCATTAACAATATTTGTAAGTAGCGTCAGAAGCTGACAAGCAGAAGGCGCCCAGATAATAATATTATTTAATATAAATTAACTATTTTCTTGATTATATTAAATTGTAAGGTTATAATATGTTTTATACGAGGTTGGAATTCTTACACTTGTTTAGGTAGCGAGTTCTGATGATCATCTTCTAGCTCCTTTACCAGAAGAGCTGTATCATATTACTGATTTTTTTCTGAAGATGTACATATAAATATAGACTCTCCACGTGGTGATGGAGGAAGAATGCGCAGTAATAAGAGCCGACTAAGGGAGCACTCTACGTATAACAACAATATAATACCAACCTATTAAAAGCCGTAGCCTGGGAGAATAGGTCTGAACCTCTTTGCTAAAAAGAGGCCTATGTCCAGCAGTTTAATATGATGACGCAGATAAAATTTTAGTCCATCTAATCAGGTATTGGGAAGTTATTCTTTTTTATGGGGAGCTAATGAGCAGACGTATCGCCTGATGGTAGCAATTACCGCCCCTTATGGACACCAGCTACCCCAGGGGCGTCACAATTGCGTGGCTGGCCTTTGGGATATGCGAATGGGGATGGGAGGTTGGGGGTATGGGCCTCCGGTATCTCCGGGCGCCAGAGGCGCGCTTACCAGCGCCTCATGCCGCCCTGAGTGTGGTCACGGATGGGCGGGATGGGTTTTCCCCTTCATCCGCTTCACAGGCCAGCCGCGAGGGGGAAACGTTACGCGTGTGCCGTACGTCCCCTAAATTGAGAGGTTTTAAACATTAGTCGGTGCCAGCTTCAGTTCGGGCAGGCGGTCTGGACGGCGTAAGAAAGCGGTTCCCGGATCCCTCCCGTCTCAGGCGCAGAGTGGCACACCGTGTGGTTTTAGTCGGTTCGATTCTGACTCACCGCCCCGCCGCAAATCCTGGTGGGGTGAAGGCCCGAGACGATTCTACACGTTAAAAAAAAACGGGCCTCCGGTATCCTCACTGTTTCACACCGGTTTTCTGTCAGGCCGTGGTACCATTCCGGTCGAGCCGGCCCAATTATGCCGAAGCGTGGCTCTCCCTTCTGGCGTTCTAATTTAGCTAGTAAGATTCATGCCGAACGCAGAGACACAAAAATATTGCAAGTACATTTGCATCATTACACTTCATAGAGCAAGGTGGGTCCCAAAGTCCCCATAGTATTTTTTCTCGATACAAAACAGTCTGTAAATTTTCACCCTAAAATATTTACACATACTTCAAACTTACATACAAAAACAATCGTTTGTCACTCGGTGGCGTAGTGGAAGCGTATGCAACTGCTGTGCTTGAGGTCTCGGGTTCGATTACTGGGTCGGACCATATGTACCATCTGCAAATATTTGTTACAAAGTTTGGGTGTCTTTCTATTATCAATATATTTTTTTTTTGTAAATGCATATGAATATATTTACAAAAAAAAGTATATATATATTTATATCAGTTGCCTAGTGGCGTCGTGTGTTAGATGTCCGAAAGTTTTTTATTATTAATAAAACAAAACATTTTAGAATTTCACGCACACATAAATACATCCTGTGTCATAATAGTGGAACGCGTGGGCCTATTTGGGCTTATTTCTTTAAGAGAGGGGGATGCTTATGTATATCTTCTCCCTACCGCGTTTACCCTATCCTACTAACGTTATAAACGCGGCAGTTTGTTAGTACGGAGAGATATTTGTTACTCTTTCACGTAAAAACTATTGAATGGATTTTAATAAAACTTTACAATAATCTAGCTTATACATCAGAATAACACATCTGCTACAATTTACCGCGATAACCGACATAAACGCGGGCGGAGCCGCGGGCAACAGCTTGTGATACATATATTGTAATGACATGACATCTCCTCCCCCTACATGACAACTGTATGAAGTATCATCTCGGTATTGAGTAAGGTCATAAAATTGGTCAAAAGCATATTGTACCCAATTAGTATTTCCTTTGATTTGTTGTGTAATACCTCCGTCCGGCGCACCAGCAATTACTGTATCATAATATTATTAAATTATCATTTTTAGGAAGTCAGAATAGTTAGTGATCTAATCAAATTATTAGGTTATTAATTAGAAAAGTGTCAAAGCGTGGTTTAGGCGGTGGTCGTTTTCTACCGAGTGTTGTAGGGCACACATAGGGCAACACTTTGGTTGCTTTCTAAATTGTTGTTCTGAATCTGGATGTTTTTTGAGTCCGTTTCAAGTAACGTCAAGTCCCGTGCTACACGGGATACTCTATACCATACTCGTCCTGATGCAGACGTTGTCCTTAAAAAAAACATTGCATTTTTTAAATTAATATGGTTATATTAGAATGATTTTACCATAAAAAAGTCACAAGTTCGATTCCCGATTCGGGGCAAAAACTATTATATATATTAAGTACAATAAATTCGTAATAACAGCCCGGTGTAGGTTTACGCCCATACCTCAAAGGGTGTGTTAGGCTGTGTCGGTTCCGGTTGTCATCAGCATCTAAAGTTATCGTTATTGGGAAATAATTGAGCTTATATTATGGATACTAGACAACTCATATAAATACATATATCCAAATTATAAAATACATACATAATATTATACATAGAAAACATTCAAACTCCAAAACAAATATTCGCAGTTCACACAAACATTTGATCCGACCCGGCAATCGAACCCGAAACACAGTAGTCACATATGCTACCACTGCGCCACCGAGGCAGTCCAAATTTATGTATACGAGCAAAACTACAAACCTTTGATAATTTGTCACCGGATTTGTGAGACATTTAGTGACAAAACAAACAATGGTGATAGCTTAAACATCATCTTCACGGCCCCACTGGAGGTCTTCAATAGAGAATTTCCTTTCATTGTTTACTTTAATGTATTATACATCTGTTTCTATACTAATAAATAAGAACTTTTTCACTCTCCAAGCAGTTCGGTTATGGAACAACCTACCGGTAACGATAAGGCGTGCGCACATTAGCTGCTTTCAAGAGATTGGTGAAGGCATGTTATCTAGGAGACTTCAACAATCTGTAACCGACCTTGTGACAAAATTTAACTTAAGATATATTGAACATCTATTAATTTTACTTATTAATTAATATTTTTATTTAATTATTCACTCCAATTATTACTATTACTTTAAATAAATTCCTACACTCTAGGTGTAAAACGCTGTCCACATGCTTGGTGTTTGCCATAAATACCAAACACAATAAACAAAGTCCCAAACGCCGACCACAATCGGCAAACGTGCCAGTATTTTCTAAATCGGCAAACGTGACGGAAGCTGACCTTGTGGCAGCTATCAATTTCGGGTAATTCTATTTTTATTTTATAGAAGAGAGAAGACAAAGAAAAATTGATTTATAGAAGATAAATGATAGGAAAAATAAATTAAAGTAGTATAAATCCATATTATATATTTTTTATGTGATAAGGAGGAAACAAGCAAACGTTTCTCCTGATGGTAAATCATTAACGCCACCCATGTACACCCGCAACACCAGATGCGTCACAAGTGCGTTGCCAGCCTTTGAGGGAAGGGGAGGGCGCTAGGGAGGTTTTGGAGAATGTGCCTCTGGTATTCCAACTGACTCGGTGAAACACAGCGCAAGCGCTGTTTCACACCGGGTTTCTCACCGCCGAAGCGTGGCTCTCTCACGGTAATTATTATTATTAACTCGCTTCTGGACATAGGCTGCTCCTAAGAATAAGTTTTAGCCGGCTATAGCACGCTGATCAAACTGATTGATATGGGGTTGTTAAAAGTTTTTCTTTTCCTTGCAGTTTTGTTGTACTGCTTGGTTGGCTTCCTTACTTGACTCTTACGACATTTACGGAATAATAACCCCTTTCCAAAAGAAAGATCTACCCAGTAGTTAAGTACCCTCGAAAACATCTATCCAAGATTACATGACGTTACGATTAAAATTGTTAGAAATGAATAGGACCATTTGGATTTCTATTATTAGTTAGATTAGTTTCTTGTCGTGCATAAGACGTGAACTAGCGCACAAACTGGTTTCCTTACGTAAATAGAAGGTAGCAGGTTCGATTATGTTTTACCGGACTGTAGTAAAAGTTATATACGTATTAGTAATCGCAGTTAATTGTACCGTGACTTCTAATTAAGTAAGTTTTATGTAGTATAAAGTTACGACGATTTAGATAAGTACATCATTAAAATAGACGCGAAATAATTACAGTTACGTGTAATCTGGAAAGACCAATCAATGTGCCGGGAAAAAAGTGTTAAAGTTCTGTCACACTGACAGCGCTTGTCAAAAAAAGCTTGTCAGAATCTGTTTTAGTATATTTATAGCCTGTAGATGACACATGTATCATATAAACAAATATTATAAAAATGAAAGTAACAGTCTGTCTGGCGTTTATGCTTTAACTGCTAATACCACTGCACAGATTTGGATGACATTTGGCATGGCGATACTTTGATCCTTGAAGAAGGACATAGGCTATACTTTACCGCCATATACATGCGGGCAAAGCAAAAGAAAGTCTGACAAACATTATTTTGTATAATCACCAGCCACTATTAGCAATTGCTTCACTGGTATTAGTAGTTGTAATGTGTTTTCAGTGGTATGTTAGCTTTTGGAACATTTCAATAAAACGAAATTAAGATACTAACAGCCTGCATACTGTTTACCTTTTATGTATTACTAACATTATTGTACCTGAATATCTGACTTTCAAAAAGAGTAGCCATGACTTTCTTTGCTAGTATTCTTGTCATAAGGCTCTCATTTTGGAAACTGGAAGTCACAGATCGACACAAGCGCCGGGGGTTTTTGGTGTTTTCACCTAATTAAACTTTACAATCCAGCACAGCTGTGGCGTCTGTTTGTGTCGATCTATGATTTTTAACTGTAGCTTCAATTCGTTTAGTGAAGGTTGAATTAGTTGTCAGTATATTTCACTGTGACTGCAGTGAGGACTCGGCCCAGCACACGATGGCGGTATGCCCCACCTAGGCGCTGTAGAGTCGAGCCCTCACTGCAGTCATCGGAGGACATCTCTCGCTACCGGCCGTCGTACACTCCATGCCCGGTAGTGAGAGATATTTTACCGCGGTTGCAACTTCCTGCGAAGACGTAATATCGTAGAAGGAGGCGGCGGAGAAGGCCCGAGAGGATGACCTCCACTCGGACCCGATCCGCCGCTGGCGAACCGGGCGCGCCTATCAGCGCCTCATGCCGCCCTGAAAGTGGCCACAGATGGTAGGGACGGGTCCTCCCCTGTAAAGCGGATGGAGGTCCACTCTATTCACTTCGACACACCGTCCCGCCGCAAGCCCCGGTGTGGAGAAGGCCCGAAGGGGTTTCCAAAGATAAAAAAAAAAAAAACAAAAAAAGTTGTCAGTATATTAAGCGAGGTGGGCCCCGACCTGTCGGACGCCCATTTGGGTTCCGAGACACCCCTCTCGTTCGTTCGATGGTCGATGCCGTTATGCGTCTGAGGGCCGTGTCCGAAGGTGGTGAGCTGTGGCGGTGTTGTGTTGGCGGTGTCCCTGGACATCGCCTACGCCTTTAATGGTCTGCCATTCAGCTGCATCAGGGAGGCACTCCACTATCANGTGTTGGCGGTGTCCCTGGACATCGCCTACGCCTTTAATGGTCTGCCATTCAGCTGCATCAGGGAGGCACTCCACTATCACAGAGTGCCAGAGTACCTGAGGCGGCTAGTTGCAGACTATTTGGAGGAGCATACCCTTGTGTACGAGGATCGATCTGGCCTCATGAGACGGCGACCCATGTCGTGCGGCGTTACGCAGGGGTCTGTCCTAGGACTACTCCTATGGTACGTGGGGTGCGATTGGGTCCTTCGAGAGCATCTCCCCTTCGGGCTGGGCGTAATCTGTTATGCTGATGACACATTGGTCACAGCCCGGGCGGCAAACTTCCAGGAGGCGGCGTGCCTGGCTACCAGGATTGTCTATGTCAGTCTGGTAGTCGGGCGCATCGAGGCACTGGGCTTGGGGATGGCCCTGTTGTTCCATGGGACCCGTCATGGGCCACCCCTGGCGCCTCCATAGTGCTCAACTCAGTCCTCGTACCGGTTCGGGCCCTGATGGAATATCTGGGCCTGATCTTCTGTGGCTCTTCGACAAGTACTTCCGGCAGCTTGCTCTTAAGCTGATCGACGCTGCCTCCGCCCTTGTGCGACGCTTGCCCAATCTTGGAGTCTCTTCACGTGGGTTGTCCGGTCGATGGCGCTATACGGCGCACCGGTGTGGGTGTCGGCTCCGACCGCCCAGAATAAGGCAGGCAGAAATACAATCTCATAAACTTTACCTCTTTATATTTTAATATTTACTGTAAATAATCCTCTAAAAGTACCTTAGAATTATAATAAATTATATAAAAATTAACAGATTACAACACTACGTATTATGTGATCAGCTTTATTAATGATTACATTCCTGCTTCTGCATTCTGTACCAATAACTTGCAGATGATTTAATACGATAACTTGATGTTGAACTCATTTAATGGCTATTAATAAACTAAAAAGCATTTAACTAATAGGCGTAATGTCTTGATTACTGATTTCAAAGGAAGTTCTATATCATTTGTAGCCGAAGTCATCGTAACATTGACATTGCGTTTTATTCTGATGCTTAATTGACAAATTTTAAGATCGAGAATTGATTAGGACTAATGGACTTATATCAGGAGAATTAAACTGGCAGTAAGTGTTTGGTGTTGTCGTGTAATGTCGGTAATGAATTAAGAATATGGGTGGTACCTAGTGTCACCATCCTTATTCATAACAAAACCACGGAGAGCCACGCTTCGGCATGAATGGGCCGGCTCGACCGGAGTGATACCACGGCCTCACAGAAAACCGGTGTGAAACAGCGCTTACGCTGTGTTTCATCGAGTGAGTGAGGATACCGGAGGCCCATACCCCAATCCAACGCCCCCTATCCCCCTCGCCATCCCCTTTCCCCCCAGGCCGCTATAGTGTGGGTCACCATGCTGCATTGTTCTTTTTCGCATTGAGGATGGTGACCACCACTCTTGGATTCTGCTTATACATTCCATCAGGCAGGCCAGAGTCATTTTGGCAGCTTAAACATATATTAAAAAAAAAAAAAACCGTCGAAAGAGGCGATTAAGGGCCGAAACTATGTAAGACAACATCACTCAAGAAAGTATACTTGAAACATACCCCTTTTTTTAACGTGTGGAAACCCCACCGGGTGCCCCACCGGGGCTTGCGGCGGGCGGTATTTCGGAATCGGACTGACTAAAGCCACACGGTGTGCCACTCTGCACCTAAGACGGGATCCGGGAACTGCTAGTATTAACATATCCGAACTGTTTCCAGTACCTGCACACACTAAAGCGGCTACCGTCTACTGGTTTACTCTCAATTTATGTCTAACGACACCACCAACAACACGCAAACACAGCCCGCTGCCTCTACGGTCACGGCCCTCACGCGTCACGGCATTGACCTTCGAACGCTCAATCTCACTCTCCTTTGGCCAGAGTGGTATAGCAGGCCAAACCCATTCCTAAGTAGAGGCCTATGTCCGGCAGTGGACTGTTAAAGGTTGATGATGAAGGGTTTACTACCCATGGACTCAAGAGTGACAGGAGCATTGCAATCGTATGCAAAAAATGTGTGGATAAGTTATTCTAAACGGGATTTGACGTGTCTGTTTTCGAAAATTAGCTTCTGATATATCGGTACTTTTCCGAACGACATATTCTCGGATAAAGTTATTTGAGTCAATTCGACAATTTAATGGATAATTTATTCAATATAAAAGTTAAATTAAAGCTTAAATTGAGTGGTTTAATAATGTATGAATCCTTTCATCTTTTGAATAAAAGATCTCGCACTTTATCAAATAATACCTCGGGTCATCCATACCGTACTTTTGCCTTCTTACTTTTTATTATCATTCATTATTTCATTCTTGATTTTCGCTTTCCTTTTGTTTGGCAATTCTGACTAAATACAAAAAAATTGGCAGTCAAAAGGACTGTCGATAGAAGTGAAAACTTATAACTTAGAATGTTATTTATAAAATTGATGTGTAAAATTAGAAATTACATAATTTTTAAATGAAGACTATCAACACCTATCATTAGAACGTCGGTGACGCGAATCCATAAGATTTTCTTATCAAAAAGTGCTCAACGCGGCTAAAGAAATTTATACTTCAATTAATACAACAAATCTTAGCATTACAAAAATGCTATCAAAACAATGTTCAAACACGTATATATTTACAATAGAAATTTCATTGGAGTTCTAAAAATACCTCTGGATCTTAAAGCGTGCAATGCAAAACTATCGAGTTTGATAACGTAATTTTCTTATATAATACATTAATTTTGCTGTAATTGCTGGCATAATGTGTAATTTGTTAAGTGGCAACACTGCTTTTTGATAGAGTTATGGTTGGCAAAACAAACGTATAAACATTCGGCCCTTAGGATGACCGTTTAATATTGTTTGGACTTTCAATGGTATGTAGCTGATGATATAAAAAGTAACTTAGGCAACTTTTTACACTAGTTTTGCTCTGCGACGTTACCCGTGGTTGTTGTTGTAAAAATACAACATTTACCACAGGTAACACCGCAGAGTTCAGCTAGTTAAAATATAAGCAATCTCATTCGTAGCGTTTCAAAGAATCTAAATAGGTACCGAGTATACATTATCCAAAGCCTGCTTAAGAATTTAGCTGCTACCAACAATATGCTGGAACTAGCTGTCACACGCTACTTCATCTGTGTCATTCGAAAGGATTAGGTACATTTTCCCTGTTTTTGCGTTTAATTGTACAGCCTAAAACCTTCTTGCCTGAGTTGTTTTCATCCTTTCTTCTCAGGGCTAGTCCGGTTAGGAAAGGTCGAACTCATCTGCTCAAAAGTTTAAATTGAAAAAGTGTTTATGTGACCTAATTACACATACATACATTACAAGTGAATAAAAAGCTTGTAAATAAACTAAATATTTGCAGAATTATGATGCCATTTCATTTCATATCTTCGATAAATGTCAACTAAGATAGAATTAGTGAAAGCTATACTCGATATATATACTAGAGTTTTGATCTAGTTTTGATCTAGTTTTGAGTAGTATTCATTAACTGGATGATCAAGCTTTGCTCAGTATTTTCTTTGCATAAATTTTCTAAAAATAAATCCTAGCTAGATCGATTTATCGCCTGTGAAACCCTCTTTATACTAAATTTCATGAAAATCGTTGGAGCCGTTTCCGAGATTCAGATTATATATGACAAAAATTGCTTGTTTAATCGGTATCGATATAAAACTGATAAATCAGAAAACTTATAACTTTAATGATAATCAAGTGTAAGTTTAAGAATCTTTCACATTTTATTTATTTATACTAAACCGTCTCGAAAGCAAGGTATAGTAGGTGTAAGTCCGGCAGTGTATTATTAAGGACGATGATGGTGGTCTCTTCATTCATTGTAACTAAATATCTAATTTTTAAAAAGTGTAGCAATTAATTTATTTTCCAGTATTTTTCTCGGAAAGCTCTATGCATTTTGGAACGAGGAAGTTTTAGATCAACACAAACAGGCAGTAGATTTTGGTGTTTTCACCTCATTTATCTTGACAATCCAGCGCACTTGATTTTTAACTGTAGCTTCAATTTCACGTTAAAAATTGATTGGTAAATAAAAAATTTTGAATCTGAATTTTTACCTATTTTCTCTAATAAGTTTATCTAATTTGTAACTGTGGTTATTTAACATAGGTAAGCTTGTTAAATCTAGAGGCAATGTCCATTCCTCTTTAAAGAACAAATGTATTAATTATTAAATGCACGGTTTAATAGAATAAACATTTGGTCTGATTAATAATCAACATTTTTATTTATTATAAACAAATAATTTAATCCATCCATTTCGACAACATTTTCTAGCATTTGACTAGGTTAATAAAAATCCATTTGAAAAATCGAAACTAGGGATTCGAAATTGCATTGAATACTTCAACGGAAATTTCCCATCAATTATTTAATTTTATGATTCTGGAATTAATCAAGGTAGGAAGTAAATAATCTGGATCGATCGACACTGCAGTGAAAACATTGAATGTAATTAATATAATAATAGTTTGGGGGGGAGGCTATATATTCAGCGCGTGAGCTCGGCCGCCATTCGCCGCGCGTACCCTTCGCGCATGCGCCCGTGTTCGTGAGTGACATTAGTGACAGTTATACTCTCAAAATGGCGAAATTTTACGTAAGTGTCAAGATTAAGTGCAGATATGTGGTTTTAGAACGCACCCCGGATTTCGGATACGCACAAAAGTGATGCAGTGGAATTTTTAAAATTTTTATTTTTTCCTAGTGTTTTTTTTAAATTTAAAGGTCTGCAATCTAGTAGTGGTTCTTAACCACATTTCTGCGTCTATTGTTTTGCATGTGAATTTTATTTTATCTTTAGTGAAGTTTTCAGAATATTTTGTTGACATTCTATTATTTGAATTTTTGTTGCCTTAACCTTTTGACCACTCATTAGTTATCTATACTTTCTGTTAATTTAAATTTTAACTTCTATTATTTATACGCAATGACAATTGACAATTTTTAGATTATTATTTATTGAAATTTAAAGACTTCTCATATTGCCTTGAAAATTCATTTATCATTTATATAAAATATGTATGCAGTGAATATTTATTATTTTAATATAACATACAATTACAGTCGACATTTAAACCACCAACATTTTTAATTTACATTCAAGGACTAAAACGAAATGAAAGTTAACAAATGCGATATATTCTAGAAATGTTGGGCAATCAGATTAATTCCTAGGTCTAAACTTCGTTGTACTTTGAGAGGCCAACTAGTTCTGGAGTTCGAAGACCTTTTCCAACGTTCCTTGTTTGATCGAAGGTCTTGTTGATAAAGGAAATAATGCATGAAATATTTACACAATTACTATGAAGTATTTTTGTTTTCCAATTAAGTATTGAAGGAATTGTGTTGTACAGTAATAATTAGATTCACGACCTGATCAAGCTCGATAATGCCAATTGTTTGATCAGAGTTCGTCTGCGTGTGTATAAAATCTTCTTTAAGTAGTTGTCATAAGAAGTATACCTATTTATTATAAGTAGTGGTCGCCCAGTGGTCGAAATTCAAACATAATTTTTTTTTAATTTTTTTTAACTCTGCTTACTACCCCTCTACATAAGCTTTAACTAATATTTTTCCTAAAAAGAAATACAATGTTTATGCTTCACATTAATATGTCGGTATTATGTAGGGTATTTTAGATGTACAAATAAAATTAATTCAGATATGATAGGGTCTAATTATAATTAGATTTTGTAATGTAAGGGGTAGAACGGTAGAACTAAGATGCGACTTACGAAACCCAGGTTAATAATTTCTTATTTTTTAAAATAGCTTTAATATTAATGAAATATTATTACGAATTAATATAGTAAATAACAATATCAAAATATTTTATTGCTTAGTACATACCGCAATTTTTATAAAAAATTAAATAAATACACATTGAGCACAACATTCTTATACGTTTTTATTTTACTACTTAAAAAAATATTTTTAATTAGTAAATCAAGGTCACTGCAAAGTAAACGTAGTATATTTTACAAAAAATTGATCAAATGACGAATAACAACAAACAATAAACATTTTCACACACATTATCGATAAAAACTTTTACTTTTTAAAGTTTTTTTTGCGAAAACTTCGAAATGTCTATTTACATACAAAATCGTGTATTAGTTAATACGTATTACCTAACCGTCAGAGAAAACAACGAAAGTAATGGATCCCAGAAAGTGAAACTTGTTGAACGATGCTATACAAACAACTTGATACACCGCGTTACCGTTAAATTGATATACACACATCTCAAAAGAAAACTAGTTGCAATGTCTATGCGCGAAGGTTGTTATTTACCAACAGATGACCTCTTTGCTCGTTTGTATTACAAAAGGCTTCTATAATAATATAACCAAAATTCTTTTATTGAATAAAAAAGTAAATGTAATGATTTTTTTTGAATTAGTTTGAATTTAGAATTGACATATTGTCAAGAATTAAAATTGTAGGGCCGTAATATTGATCCTTTTTTTATAAAATTATCTAAGTCTTCAAAGTTTTTTCTAAATTTTAAACATTTTCCTTTAAATGGTAGTTATTTTTGGTGAGTAAATTATAATAATTCATCATGTCTTCATCGATATAAGTAAAAAAGTATATTGTAACTTTTTGCCATGCAGTTGATTTGACTTGATTTTTTTTAATATAAGTAGTGCCGCCTTTTTATAATATCACGACTTAAGCTTTTGTTCTCAATGTTATAAATATAAGTAATCGGTTTTGGTTGTTCTATAAATATCTTTTGAATCATTATAAACAATCTAGAGTGTTGATCTCGTTATTGGTAGGTCATTTCATAATAACATTGGCCTTGAAGTTTATCTAACTTCCTCAAAAAAAGCTTCCACCTTTAGTTATATTAATGATATTATATAGTGTTTTAAAACTAAAAGTAATAACCATATTGACCACCATGGCTCAAATTACAAAATATAATTCTGTAATTTTTTTAATTTCTGTTTCTTTTACTCTTGTAATTGTAGTACCATTAACTTCTTTCGTACCTAAAGATTTTATTTTTTGGCTATCAGTCTTTTTGGCTCAAGTTCAAACTTAAGGCACGTCTTTTTATCAAGGGAGGTTAAAATTATTTCTTTAAACTTACTTGACACAAAACTGATCTCACTTATATCTGTTTTTTTTCCTTAACTATTTTGCAACCCACGTTTGGTCTATCACGCAAATTTAGCGTATACAGCATAATGGGTTAGTTGACGTTCTATCTTGTCCCGTCTTCTGTTTGCCTCAAACTTCAGCCTTATAAAGAAGAAATAGATTAACCAACATTTCTTAACCTCTTTAGAAAGCTATATCATTCTTATCACATCCCAAATCAGTGTATGTCCCTCCCACACAGTATTTTTGTCTTATTAATCTTGTCTTAAGCCTAAACTATGGCCGTAGACACTCAAACCTGTTCATTATCACGATCGAGATTAAGGCGTGGGCCATACTATAAATCGGTACCCATGTACCGAGGCCAACATGACATTATCATATTAATGGCTTTTGGTTGGGCGGTGATTCATTATTTGATAGCTGTCAGTCAGTACACACGACTAACGAAATATCTGGTCAGTAGTTCCATATCTGTGAATTTAGGGATTATTACTAAAGAAATTGAAAGTAACAATGAAGTGTTTTTGGAGAGTTTGTTCCACAGCAGCAGGCTAGGAGGTGACAAGTTGTGCATGTACGAAAGGCAAAGTCTTTCTTATGGCACCAAAGTCGTTCAAAAAATGTTGACACTGATGATGATTTTGAGTATAAAGTAGAAACGATGTAAGTTAAGAAATGAGTTAGTAACAATATATATTCGTATATAAGTCGTAATTGTGCGTCGATTTTCTATCAATAATCGCTAACACCTCTATTCTCTTTTTCTTCGTCTCCTTTTCTGGCTAATAATTTATCTTGACATCGTAACTAAGCCTTGGAACGCTTGTTTGTAAAATATTTTCATTGTTTTTTGTTTCCTAGTAACTTAAAGAAAAGATAACAGGACACTTATTCAAGTCGGTAAGCGTCTTTTGTTTATTTTATAAATTATTATACGAATACTAATTATAAATTAATTAAAGTAATTTAGAAAGTATTTTGTATATTAAATCATATTTCGTTATGAAATCGATTCAGTTTATTCATGAAAATCGAATAACCAGTTCGTTGCGACAAACTCGGAAATGATATAATTTGTAATTAAAGAAAAAACTCAATTCGTTATGTGCAAATTGCATTTAAAAGTAAGAATATTAAATATTTTGCAACATGGCTGGCTACAGCTTTTAATGGACTGCACAAAGATTCTACTTATAGATTTTGGCCTGTTACACCACACCGCTGGACGGGCTGGTAAAGGGTTTGAGAGAAGTATTTTCCTCGTTTCAGTGCTGTTGTCTAACAAAGTTTACTTGCTTGTAGTCGGATTTTGTCTCATTTACGGGAGAAGGTGATGTAAATTTATAAATAGAATAGACGAAAAAAAACGACAACATTACTTTATGTGGTAGAAATCAACTAAAATCTATGGTTCTTTTTTATGTAGGGTATTACGAAAATGACTACTCTGACTGATAGAAAGCATAAACAGAATCCAGGAATGGTATTTTTTTTTTTTAATTTTTTTTATCTGCCAAAATGACTCTGCCTTGCCTGATGGAAAGCATAAGCAGAATCCAAGAGTGGTGGTCACCATCCTCAATGCGAAAAAGAACAATGCAGCATGGTGACCCACACTATGGCGGCCTGGGGGGAAGGGGGATGGTAAGGGGGATAGGGGGCGTTGGATTGGGGTATGGGCCTCCGGTATCCTCACTCTCTCGATGAAACACAGCGTAAGCGCTGTTTCACACCGGTTTTCTGTGAGGCCGTGGTATCACTCCGGTCGAGCCGGCCCATTCATGCCGAAGCGTGGCTCTCCCACGTGGTTACCATACTCATTGCGAATACAGACAATGCAACGATGCAGCATGGTGACCCACACTATGGCGAGCCCTAGCCACTGATGCTTCTGAATCATTGAGCCTCCTACTCGCACTTACCAACGAAGCAAGACAGCTGTCATTTAACGTTGATCTTTTAGTGAGGATAGTATTGCCTCGGTCGAGCTGGTCGTGCTGTAAGCAGCAACGTGGCTCAACTACCTGTAAATTTCTTAGTGTAAGGTTCTTAGCGCACGGATTTTCTAATAAGAATTTTAGTTTACCCTTTACTTAAATTATCGGGCAAATTTTGGCTAGTAATTTATGTACACGATCAAGACATACACAAAAGAAAAAAATACTTTTACGAAGGAACAGGGCAAAGTAGATAAACGCAAGTGAATGTCACCATTCTCAACATTTCAGCACAGCAACTGTATTTGGATTTTAAAAGACAAAGACCTACTACAACGTCGCACAATCGTTACGAATAAATCTAATTTGAATTCGAAGATCAGGTCACGAGGCTCTAATGCTACAGGAGGGGTTTGGAAGAGTTTTGGAGGGGGTGACATCTAAGAGCGCTGTCGCAATTGTCCTAGTTCTCATAAAGGACGAGGAAGTTTCTACGGGATCTGATGATTGTCCTTGCGAAACTGTTAGATTCACAGAATTGCCAATTGATAATATCAATATGCTGGTTAGAATAATTTGAGAAAGTTACAAATACAATTTAACTTGCCGTCCATCGAGATCAGTAACCGAGAATGTAAAAATATGTCTTTTTCTTTTTTTGTTCTTTAAATTTTTGTTTTATTGCGTTGATAACTATAATTATTATTAATGCTCCAACAACAACTAGCAGGGTTCTTTATTTTTCCATTTATTTATACAGGCTGAATATTAAAAAGTTAGACCATAGACTAGATCATTCTTTTTCATGCCATATTTTTATTTGACAAACGATTTCAATAAATATCTTTGTTACTCCAAGTGAAATTTTAAACTAAATCACTCATCTGAACTTTCATTACATATCGACAGATTAATAAGCAAACCTTTAGATTATATTAAACGATCTCACAAACAATCATATTTGACATTAGTTCTCGTGGGATTGGGGTCAGACACCAATGTGGTTCAAC
This sequence comes from Hyphantria cunea, assembly GCA_003709505.1. NCBI lineage: Eukaryota > Metazoa > Arthropoda > Insecta > Lepidoptera > Erebidae > Hyphantria > Hyphantria cunea. The sequence continues at coordinate 1,345,069 of PKRV01000576.1, forward strand.
ACAAATAATCGTAGTTTTTTTGCATACCTTTATTACCGTAAAATGGTTGAGAATGCTACAAATATCGTAATTTTTTTATCTGTGTTAATCTTTTCGCCTGGGTAAACAGATAATGCATACTTTGGAGTGTGAAATCCAAAGTTTGGGGAAAATGGTAACCTTGAGGCTGTTTACCAACCATTTTTTGTACAAAAAGTTGTGTTATGTATTGTTCAATACGAGTTCTTTAAAGGGATGTAATTTAATCGCGCTTTCTGCAATGTTACTTTACAAGATTTAACTAAAATAGTAACAAAGATGGCGAGTCTTAAGTGTTTTTTATTTGTTTTGATCTGCCTATATACTGGAAACAAACTTCTGATTTACTGCTGATGATGATGGTGATTAGTAGGGTTTGGCAATCTTGTATAAGTTCCTACCTCAATCGAAGCCTCTATAAAACTGGTCAGACCCTAAAGGACGGCGTGAGAATTGTTTCGAAATTCGATTTCAGTGAAAATACACAGCAGCACTATCTAGTGAAGACCAGTGGAATAAGTGGACCCTTTTATTCCACTGGTCTACAGTCATGATCATGACTGTTCTTGAATCGCGCTCAATAAGTTCTAAATGTTGAACTTCGAGTCAAAATTTACCAAGTACGATCGCCTAAGCTGACGTGTGTCCGAGTTACATAAATACCGATTCCCTACAGATTTTCATTGATAAATTGTACCAATTTTTTGCTGAGATGTAGACAAAAGCAGCAACTCAAAACCCCTGTGATTACTGTACACCTAAAAAGTTTTACACATTCGCATAAGAATGGTAGAATCAGTGAGGCGGTAAGGTTTTACATGAGATAACAATAAACGTGAGAAAATGCGCTTAGATAGTGAAACTCTGACAAAAAGCAATGTGTTCGTAAGTTTGAATGTGACAGCGAACGTAAACGACACAGATTATAATAAAATAGAGAAAAACTTCGCTTTATGAACCTCTTTGCTAGCAGTTAGTACGTATGAATGAAAGGTCAACAATACGTAAAATAAAAAAATAAATAAATAATATTAATGATATCGTCAACGAAATTGTATTATGTATTACCAATGCTAGTCGTTATCGATTTAAAAATGAGTAAATAATAAATGTTATGTCTAATTAAAATAGACTTTTTTTTAATGAAATTACAACCAAAGACGTCAAATAATCAACAAAATAATTGCTTTTGCATTAAAAAACTTGATGTTATACATAAATTCTACAGAAAATCTGTCTATTTATTAAGCTTTTAATGACTAAACTACTGCAACGATTCTAATAAAACTTGGCTACTCTTTATTGCGATAACCAACATATGCGGGCGGAGTCGCAGGCAAAAATAAATCCAAAATGGAGAGTTTTTGAGATAATTTAATACAGAAAACTTTTGTTTTTTTTTTCATGTCAATCAAGCATTAAATCGCAGATCCGACGGCTCAGGCCGATTGATACGCCAATCATTTTTAATACAGTAGATAATATCAAACAGTCCATTTCCTATTTCAACAGCCGAAACTAATTCTTTCCAAGAGCCACTTCCACTGATCTAGTTACCCTTTACTGATTATTTGATTACAAACTATTATGTAATATAATTATCTGTTATATTATAATTGTCTTGCGTCTTGTAGTCATTGTGTAATATCTAGGCCTTATTTAAATAGTATGTTGTGTAAATCCATTGAAATTTTAATACGGTAAAGCACTAAACGTAGCTTTAGTCGAGTTTCAGATTATTTTAATTATCCTTTTTGGTTTTGGATGGGTTTTATTTGTAAAACAATTGTATTCATATTATAAGTAGAAATGTTAGGGTTAAGAGCTTTATACAATTTACTGTTGGTCTTAAGCACAGTCTTAAGAGCAACTTTACTAAGTATAGACTTAGTAAAGAGCTTTTGACCTACCATACCACGCTAAGCAGACAGGTCAGTATAATGTTTGTTCAAGTTTTCCTTCTTTATGCAGTGATGTATGTGACACCCCGTCTCCTAAATCGGACAGACGCCAACAGCGTAATGATATCAAACCATTTCACGACGCTCGCAATTTCGCTAGCGCAAACATGTACCTTGTCATTATGGTGTGTAACAGTTTAAATCATTTCTGATCAATTATGTTGTAAGTAAAATGATAGATGAACACATATTTACATAAAGTGAATGTTTAATATCGAACCTGTACAAATAACACCTTTAGGACATCAAGGTGGTTACAAAATATTCTCGTTAATTAGGCTGGTAAAATTAGCTTATGAGAACATTTTAGCTTCGAGCTATACATGCATGCAGTATTTCAAGGCAATTGTGTCTAAGAGTGTTTTTTAAACGATGAAATTAAAGCATAGTTTTGGGTATAATATACGATCGTGTTTGCTAAAATAAGAATTTAAGTGACACTTAACGACGCCATGACACCAAAAAAAAACCAGAAATAATATAGAGGCAGAACAGCATAGACAATATTTATTTATTTAGTTGTAGATCAGGTATTGAATCTCTAGAAGTTCTTAACTGATCTAAATTTTGTATATCTCTTCTACATACATCATTGTCATTAGCTTGTCACAGTCCACTGCTGAACGAAGATGGGAAAGCGTTTGTTCAGCAATAAACGGTACAAGTCTTTAAGTCGTACATCTCCATCAAAAAACGTCCACTATTGGACTAAGCCTTCCTCCGAGGTTCTCTATAACGGCAATTTTTTTTCAGTCACATCACATACATGAAAACAAAATATTAATTAATTTAGCCAATGAGAATTAAGACCATAGAGCAAAGCAAACGCAACCCCTTTTGTTTTACTAAGCGCTTACATCTAGTAAACATAATTTTATAAACTGTTAATAATGAAATGTCAACGAGAATCATGTAGACATTAAGATACTTTTATAGGCGGCAAGAGAAAATTGCACTAATGATAATTATTGCGTGCTGTCATATGCGAAGCGATGATAGGTCAACGAGAGACTTTTGAAAACATTGAACGGAGTCAATATGGCCGCCCATTCGAAGATGTCGTTGACCTGTCGTGAACTTTCAGTTTTAATGTAATCTTGTAAAGGGTAATAAGTAGGCACTTTATCTTAATGTTCGTAAAGACTTTCATTATATGATAAAAATAAGTGAATGCTTTCAGGTTTTGTTATTATTTCAAAGTCTTTAAAAATACGTATTTAGGTGCTCAGGTATTTACAAAGACTAATATAGTTTATTTATAAACAAGTAAGATTTTTTTATATAGAGCTAACAGATATGGCTCCTGATGGTTAGCGACTTCCGCTGTTAAAGGACACCTGCATCTGAATTTTTTTTTCCTAAAACGACACTCTTGCACTTGGATTCAGTCCCGTGCCGCGGGAGATACAAACATACCTAAAAAGGGAAGAAAAGGACACCCAGACTCAAAACAACAATTTGTGGATCACACAAAGTGTTATCCCATGTGGGATTTAAACCCACAACATTCAGAGCAGTAGAACACGGCGTGGCGACCGCTTAAACCATTAAGCTATCCCTGCAGTCAGTAACAAGTGCATTACCGTCTTAAATCGAATGAACCTAAGAATGTTCAGTAAATGACTAAAGTTCTTGGAGAATTTCATTCTATTTTGCATTCTAGGGGGAGAAGGCATTGGAGGTTACTGAATCTAAAATCCTAAAAGACCCTAAAAGTCTTAGAGATATCATCCCTAGCGACCTATAGCCCTACCATAGTTAGTTTTATTAAATGCTCTCAGTTTTCGTAAGCCAGCCGGCGCGGTACCAGCCTCGTGCTTTTCCCACGGCCCTGTGTTTCATATATTACGATATTCTATATACCCATGTACATGTTAATTTGGCAATATATTGGGACATCGCACTTCAAATTTTAGTCCACATATTTCTTTGTTCGGATGATCTGTTTGTACGAGAATTAAATAAGTCATGTGATGTATATTTTAAGAATAATAACACTGTGCTCTTATTTAGCCGATAAGAGTGAAATGTGTTAATTTTTTTTAGTAGTTATTGTTTAGATTAAGATTGATTGATTCTTTTGGATGGAGATAGTCAACGCTTTACTGCGATAACCGAGCCCCGGGCATAAGCTAGTTTAGTAACATACCTATAAATACAAGGGACATTATATCTATGTGGAATCAGGAATACCTGACAAATAAGAATAACATTATACTGTTTTATACGTTTCATTCATAAATATGAATATGTGTGTATATTCACTCTCTTAATGGTAGAGGACTAGGGGCTTTTAAGAAGCGTTGGTAGCTTGGCGAGGTACGTCACTTATCACCAGTTAGCCCTTAAGCATTCTCGAAACACAATCGTAAACAAAACTTTCCCGATTCTGGGAGGCGAGACCTAATACGCCCCGGAGGAGGATTCAAAAAGCCGGAACGCAGGTTTCGGTGGTAACTATCCATCAGATGCCTTGAAATAATAATATTTCGGATATCTATATGATGGGTACTAGACAAGTGATATAAATTATACATAGAAAACAGCAAAACTCCAAGACAAATATTTGCAGATCATACAAACATTTGATCCGACCCGGGAATCGCCTACGCTACCACTGCACCACAGAGGCAGTCGAGTATTCTATTATTTATCATAACTTTACTACTCGAACTTTATTATCTGTTCCAATAGTTCATATCGCATTCGTGATGCTCTTTAACCGTTTAATTGCAGCACATTGCAGTAAGGTCAGGATCACAGGCAACATCAAAACACTCTTCCGTCTGACCCCGTGACGTGATGCGTGACGAAGTCTGCACGAAATGCCTCCACGTTTTGTTAATTACTGGTTTTAAATTGAACTAAACGTACAAGACATTGTGTTTAAACTCTTTGTGAGTTGAACTAATCTATTTAGTTACGGCAAGATAGCTTACTGGGGTTAAGGAATTTTAACTGTAATGTTTGATTCAATCTTGGAGTCTTTTCTATGTAACCCCCTGTAAATAACAGTCTTTAACACATTTTTTTTAAAAAGCCAATTCTTGTATTAAGCTTATATAATGTGTAACAGGGGACGTGACAAACATTCATGAAACGGGCACAAGGAACACCCATTGTACAACAATTGTAATACAAATAATATTGTCCCATGTGGAGATCGAATTAAATAGAAAATAGGCTTAAACCTTAACCTTAAACAACGGCATCAATGCGGTCTATTTACCAGTACCGACACATAGATGGAGTTATAACAAAAAAAAACAATCCACGTTTCCTTAACATTCCCACTGCCAAGACCACCGCAATTAAGTTTTACAATAATTGACATTACTCATAAAACTTTCAAAATCGACCTTCAAGTACCCAAAAATATTGTAAAACTGCCGACTATTGTGTTGCATGCACAATTGCATTTAAGTTTTATCTGGGTATCAGCCTTGCTTAAAATCGCAAAGTCTGCAGACATATTGTTTCCTAGATCTATCCACGTCTGAATGGAAGTTATTGGTGATGGTTTTTTGCCTTTACGATGTTAGACTGTGCATTACAATGGGTAATTAATTCATTATGCTCATGTTTGTTTTTGTATTGTCTATTAAAATAAGAAAATGAGTAATGTGTGTTTAAAATTTGAATTATCTTTTAGAGTTGATAGTGTTCCTTAAGTTGGCATAGTATAGATTGACGAAATACGTCAGGCTCGAAGGACCAAGAAAATCTTTGCAAAAAGAAGAAAAACGAAGAAGAACAAGCAGAGAAAAGGCATTTTAAAGCAGGAATGATTTATAAGATTCGTTTAGAATGAAGAATCGAATGAGTTCTGACGGATCCACTATTGAGAAAATAGTTTCTAAAATGAACTCCTTAATAGTACTCCTTCTGCATTATATTGTTATGATAAAAAAGGTATTTCATCTATTTTTCAACTGCTTTTATTTTAGTCTTAGGTCATATATTAGTTATATATTTTAGAAATACTTATGTAGCGAGCATTTCATCGAAGTAAGCAGTATCCAATTGCAACCAATTAAAGTTTACATTCTAGCTTTTGGTCGCATCTCCGCCCGCGTGTATGTCGGCTATTGGGTTAAAGAGTACCCTATGTTCTCCTTCAGGAATTAAAGTAGGTATCTGCATGCAAAAGTTATTAAAATTATTGCGTTTAGCCTTGAAATTGTAATAGACAGAGTTACATTCGGATTTTATAATATTGGTATGGGTTTACCTACCCTGAGCATTTAACAAACTATCCAAGTAGGAAATATTATTAATTAACATACCTTTAAATTTCCTGAAGTTTCAAACAGGTTTCACTGATCGTGTTGATCACAAATATACTGTGAATATTTAATTATATCACCATGAAACGCGAAAGTGTAAAAGTTAGGAAGTACTCCTGCTACATTTCTGGTATGGGCGTGGTGGAAAATATAGTGCTCAGCGATTTCGTCTCGGTCAGTTACTCGCTATCTCGAAGAACATAATTATACATAGATAACGTAATATCGAATACCAGAATGATAGTTCTTGGGTAGATATTTATTGCTGTCTTACATAACTAGTGATAACGAATTAAGAAAATGAAGTGTCACAACTCGCGTTTATCACACGGGTACAGAGGCGTCTTTACTTATCAGTGTTGGGGGCGTCCAGCTCCCGCATTTTTGATGAAACTGCGTGTTCAATAAAGGGGGCTAGGCTTACAAACGGGCGCTTTATGAGCTAGAAACGCCTCTACATGAGTTTGAGCCGACTACGGCACCAAATGACTCGGGACAATAGCACTGCAAACCGTGAAGAAATTGAAACAAATTTAATTTCAACCAGTCTGTCATGCATGGTATAGTGGGCCACAATCTCCTTTCTTAGGGGAGATCTATGTTCACCAGTAGACTATTAAAGGCTACTTGGTGTTATTGAGTTTTCCTAATTATAAAAATACTTAATAACAACTCGGAGTTTGGATAATGAGGTCTTAACCCCCATGCCTCCAAAACACATAAAGCCGTCAGCTCTGCGCTTTATCTCTCCCCGTTTGTGTCCGTCCCATCGGATTATGAGAATAACATAACAGAGATTACACCTGTGCTTGTGCACACACTTGTGCACTATATTATCTCCTGCGTGGTTGGCTGGTCTCCTTTGAGTCTGGCTACCGTGGTCACAAATGGTTAAGAGAACATCACTTGCTTATAGAAGATTTCTTTTTATATTCACTCTATTTGGATTCTTCCTCGGTTTGTCATCTAACCAAAACCAAGGTATTACGGTTAGGTATATTAAACTTTAAGTAACTAAAACCACTTAACACATTAGATGGGATAGCAAAAATACTTAACTCTATCTACATTGAAAAACACACTTTACGAATTCTGTGTCTCAGGTTTATTTTTCAAATTCTTGCCAAATATTAGGAATCTACGCAATTCCAAAAAAAATTCGTGAGTTTTTTAAAGAAAATTTTGCAAAAGGTGAACTCAAAGTTAGGTTTACTTAAAATTTGCTAAAAAAAATTAAAACAAATAGTTCTAAATTTAGAAATTACATGAATGTTTTATGTAGAAAGCTACAAGTGTCCAAACCAATCAATAATGGTTACTCACTACCATAAAAAAACGCTTCCAAATATTACACAATCGCATAAACATATTGGCAATCGAGTACTTAATAGGACGACTGACATTATCTAATTATCTATTACGATCACGAATAATCGATAATCGATATAATCGATTGTTTAAATGAATCAATCAAAATGTTGATGCGATTAGAAAGTTGGCTATTAAACATGCTCTTGTTGCTGGACTATTATAATATGAGTACATTGTAGTAGGCCATTATATTTACAGAAAAAAATTGAGCGCTTAAGGGAAATGTAACGTTTAACATCGAGTACATTTCTACTTCTCAGTTCAATCTTAAAACGTGTACTTTCCCAGCTTTCAGTAACATGTTCTAGTCTCTTTTCATGATTTTTTTTTCCTACAAATTATAAGAAATTGAGAAAAATGTTAATTACATTCGCTAGCTCAGTAACCCAAAATGTATCTTGGCCTCCGAAATTCTTTTCTATTTTGTGCCAGTTCAGATCACTCGGCCACTTATTTTTATTCTGTCTGGTTAATGAATATATTTTCTTTCTTTGTTTCTTACTTTGATCTCTTTCCTTCTTATCTTTGACAACCTCATCTTTTCAGCAGTGTCAGGGTCCCACTAGTCGCAGCCCGCCGAGAGAAATGCTTTTCTTTTATCTCTGCCCATTTCTTAGGGGAATAGGGCTTTACTGTTAGAGAATCGAAGAAATAATAAAAATAATGCTGCACTGTTAGACTTCGCTCCGTCAAAAGTTACTGGCTTGTCACAGTTCAATAGAAAAAAATAATTAATTATTGTTTTCACTATTTGTATTTTTGTTTAAACAGGCAATTCAATTATGAATCTCATTATATAATTTAAAAGACTTATTTGCAAACCTAAACCAAAAAGAAAAACTCCAAATTTAATTTCAAACTGTTTGAGTTCATAATTAAAGGTTTCCAATTTAAAACAAACAATTCTGTTTAAAGGTATGGAAAAAAGCTTGAGATTATAGTTCAATAGCATGAGAGCCGAGAGGCTATATATAAGTTGAACTTTAGCGCAAAGTATACATTAAAGATTTATTATTGCGTGTGGTTCGAGTCTTTTGAAGCAGGCGGTATTAATTAAAGAAAATTAATGGGTTCCGCTTCTTCTTTGCAATTGACTTTTTGATTTTATTGATATTATTGCCGAGTGAACCTAAAACGAATTAAGTGATGAGTTATTATCTTGAAAAACAGTCTTACTTTATTAATTTGTCTGACGTCTGAGGTGTTGAAAATACATAAGTGGATTAACAGTAACAGCAGTGCTATTGAGTCGAGGTCAATAGTGTTAACAATCATTGTTGTACATCTGTGAGTTGGTCTAAAGCCTATGGCACACCTAACAGTCTACAAGATAATCACTTTCAACTAGAAGAAATTATATTCAAACTTCTCTAGAAATTGAATAATGTAGGAGATATGAATTATGGCAATACTTGTTGGTTAACCTAACCAGTAGGGTAAGCGAGCCTTACTGCTAAGCCGGTGGTTGTCGATCCGTTTAAAAAAATGTGTGATAACTTTTATTCGTTCTGTCTGAGTGTGTTTCATCTATAAAATGTATGTATCCAGAAATAAATATATATATATGTTTACAAAATGCAAAACTTGATTACAAATGACTTAAACGTAAAGTCAAAAAGAGAATAACATACTACACATAATATCATGAATTAAATATTATGAATCTGGTTTAAAAGCACCTGAGCAGTCGCATTGTATGTCGGTATGTCGTTGGGGTATTGTAATGTACGTTATTACATCAGAGAATGGGGACATCGTGTTTCGTTGGTGAGAGTGAGACTGGAGGCGTAGAAGCATCTCAATAGGCCCCATAGTAAGGGTACTCTTGGATTCTGTTCATGCTTTCCATCAGGTAGGGTCTCTTTAGCAGGCTCATATATAAATAACTCGGTATAATAAACAGAACAACGTTCGTAGAAGTATTTTACATGAGCTCATTTTGGAGATCGGTTACTTTTCTAAACTGTCATTTGGAAATAGTCCAAAATCCGTACGCATACCCACGATTGGGCCACTATCTAATAACTAAGTGTTTTATAAAAAATTTCTTCTTATACCATATTAACTCTCACTTGCTATTGATAAATAACGTAATTATAACCTCAAATTAGATACTTTTAGTTTTATAACTTCTTTAACTTGCCTGTTCGATAATAATAGAAATGTTATAGGAATTAAAACAATAGTTTGTAAATGTGTGATTAATTTAAAATCTTTTTTTAAATCAAGATTTTATAACTAATTAATAAGCCCTTCAATTGATACCCATATTGGAGGTGGGTTGTTCAGAAACATGTACGCCGCCATGTCACGGCGGCCATTTTGGATTAATAATAATACTGATTATTAATAATTACATTTTCATAAGAAATAAAAGCATATTTAAAATTTCTTATATATATAACTTGCAAGGTTTTATTGTAGACAAACATCGGGCCCGGTGAAACTAAAATTAAAAAAAATTAAAAACGCGTAAAATTAAGTCTTATCTATATCGATCCCAGGACGATTACATACAGTCATATCAATTGTTTATTTATTAAGGAATATTATAATAAAGTACAAATACAACACATTTAGTACTTAATAGCTGCAATAGTACAAACTATGTACACCATACAATTATTGGAATTCAACCTATTACATTCGACGTTGTAACAGTTACATTCGACAACTAAATCAGTTGAGTCATTACAATCATTGCTCTATTTGTTGCCCTTACGACTGGTTTGTGCACAATCTCGTCCAACAGGCTCTATAATCTAAAGGTTTTTATTTTCACATCGAGAATATATAGTTTCATGTTTTAAATTAGACGCAGGCAATTGATCGATATTGTTCGCTACGTGGTGTGAACTAAGAATCTCCCTTTGTACTGGGTGTACCAACCCCTCCCCATCCCTCAAAGGCCGGTAACGCACTTGTGACGCCTTTAGTGTTGCATAATCACGCGATAAGTTTGCTTGTTTGCCAAAAACATATTTTATCCTGTGTCTGGGTGAAATTTATATGTAATACGAACGTATTTAGAAATATATAAGAATTTTTATCAGCAGTCTAGTTACCATACAGTACAGGCCTTGCTTAATGAGAAATCAGACGGCCGCGTGAGTGAATTATTGTTCATTACATTTCTTCTGTCCTTCATTTGCACAACGTAATACACTTAAAAAGCACTTCGACCGCAAGCGCTTACTATGGAGAAACATTACCAAATTGTTTCAGTGAAAGTAATTGTTACTTACCTTTACTTTTCAGCGAAATTCTTAACCTACTCCACTTTTTACGAAGGACGTGCGTAGGAAACTTGTACCACTGTATTCTGACATATGATACCTATGCTTTAACTTTATACAAAATATACTGGTTCTATGTACCACGCGTGAACTGCTGGACCGGTTTCGCTAATTCTATTTTAGTTGTAGCTCTACTGAGCCACGCTTCGGTACGAAAGGGCCTGATCGACCAGAGTGATACCACGATCTTACAGAAAACTGATGTGAAACAGCGCATGCGCTGTGTTTTTCCGAGTAAGTGGTGGCCCTTACCACAATCCCTTCCACCATTCCCGAAAGACCGGAAACGCACTTGTGACGGCTTTGGTGTTGCAGGTGTCCAGGGGCAGCGTTAATCACTTACCATCAGACGATACGTCCGTTCGTTAGCCCCCTATTCCATATGAAAAGCTTATTTATAAAAGAAGATTTTAGGTCTTTCACATCACACTACACCAATAAAAACCGAAAAACCATAAGAAATGTTGCCAAAGTTTGTAAACTTTGGACCTTTTGAGAGATGAAGACGAACTTGTTTGGGTCACACATCTCTCATAAGATCTCAAACTAGGCAAATCTTGAGCCAGATGGAGTACTGGAAAACTCGCCATAAAGAAAGAATGGCTAAGCACTGGTGCTCTATGAGGTTGTGGTGTGCCGGAAAATCAGATCTATTTGTGCCAAAATTTGGTTCCATCTGGGGTTATGAAGGCCTTGAAAAGCCCTTTGTCCAGCAGTGAACGTACTTCGACTGAGATGATGATGTTGCTTTTGGGACGTCGTATTTGCAAAGTTTTAAAGATCACTAGCTATGGTTAGTGAAGTAAGCAATAAAGTTGAGTACTTAAGTTACCGTCCGGCTTGTGGCTGCGCAATAATGATCGGGATTAAGTTACGGACAGCTGGAAACTTTCTTTATTGTGAATTGGGTCAGTTTGTGAAGGTATTGGATTTACAGCAAACATGTACTCTTTATATACAATCTATCTGGCTAGCGAGGTGCAATAGGCCCATGCCCAACAGATTATTAAAGGCGATTGTGATGTAATGACATACTTTTCACGATGATAAAACTTTGTCTAAAAGAGTGGATTTTAATGGATTCCAAAAAAAAAATCACAGATACGTCTGTATCGCCTGATGGTAAACGATTACCGCCGCCCTTGGACACTCGCAACACCAGAGGCGTCACAAGCGCGTTGCCGGCCTTTGGAGGATGGAAGGGGGATCGGGGGAGGGTTAGGGTTTGGACCTCCATTATTCTCACTCACTCAGCGCAACACAATCCAAGCACTGTTTTACACAGGTTTTCTGTGAGGCCATGCTATTACTCCGGTCGAGCCGGCCCATTCATGTCGAAGCGTGGCTCTTCCACGGATAGAAAGTGTCGAAGAAAACCAGATGTGTTGGCTAATTGAAACCTTTCGTTCTTGCCAAATCATGTAACCGTGTGGTGACTGATTTAAAATGCAGAATCAACCCCTCATTCACCCACAGGTTAGAAGCCGACTAAGAAAGTAAATTAAACAGGACATTAGGGAACATACGAGTATTTTTTTTTTTATTTCTTTATCTGATCATTTAAGTCTCTATCACAAAGAAAAAATATAAATAGGCTTGAAAATAGTCAAACTTTTTTTCATTTCAAAGTGAAATAACACTGATTTAATTTGATTTTATTCAAACGCCGCCATTTTGCGCGCGCTTTTGACACAGCCAATGACGTCATTATCATTTCGTGTTTGTTTGCTATTTAGTGTTTCAGTTACTTTATATCTATTTACAGTTTCAATTACTATAATAATCATGTAAGGTCATTTTTCTCACAAGCACTACTAACATAGTTTGATTTTGATTCCGATAATTTTGATAAAGTTACGTTACATGTCGTTTTGACCAAAATGGATGTATTTTGTAAGAGACTGCTGAGTCCTCGCAGGCGTATAAACATAGCACAAGCGTTTTTGAAGGATTGTAAATTGTGAGCGACTGCTAAGTCCTCGCAGGCCTATAAACATAGTATTACATCTCACAATGTTCAGAGAAAGAGTTGCCATAATATTTTTATAAGTAATTATTACCATTATGTCCAAACATGTTATACAAACATAACATAACAAACACGTTTAAAGTAAACTAAACTTTATTGTAAACACGTAAAGTTCCTAATCCATTCGTAGTATTTAATGTTGAATGTAAACAAATTCTTGTTATGACTTCCTTATGAGTACATTTGACCACAATTTCTTTTGTTGAACACTTAGAAAATGTCAATTTTGTTACGTCAATGTAGCGTTCTATTGATATTTGTTTATTCTTGAACAGAGTAACTTAAAATTGTTGGATTTAATATCTGTTTAAATGTGTTTTGACTGACCGACTCAATTCAGTCAGAGTCACTGTACAAATTTAATGTAATGTAACAAATATTTGCGTTATTATATATATATATATATATATATAGTACATATATTGAGTGGTGATGCATACAGCCTCTCTCGAAACTGGACCATCTAACTAAAATATATAAATATATTTTTTCAATCCGAACAAGTAATTCCTAAGATTATCACGTTGAACCAAATAAACTCTTCAGCTTTGTAATATGAATACAGAAATATTACAATATATTTTAATGAAAGCTAATTATACTACCACTGTTATTGAACACTTATCTTATATATTGTGTTATTCATAGATAAAGATATTGTGTTATTCATAGACAAAGAACTGATAAATTGAGTACACGGTTACCAGACCGCTTTCTACTGCACTAAGTGTTCAACCCTACATGTGACACTACTTTATGTGATCCACAAATATTGTACTGAGTCTGGGAGATATTTGTGTCTGTTTCATTTACGTTTGAAAAGTCCACCACGGCACAGAATATATTTCTAGTGCGGGAGTAGTCTTTGCAAAAAAGAAAGATACAAATATACACAACAATCGTAAATAACACAACAAGATATTTCTAGAACAACAATTACACGTTAGACATTACATGTATTTCTATTACCACGGAGTGTGGCAACACCGTCATCTGGTGGTAACGACTAATTTCATAACATTCACGTGACCTTGTCTGTGGATGCTGTTATTGTTTTAGCTGAACGCTTGACTTGGAGACGCGAAAGTTTTTGTTTTGATAGACGAGATTCATTGATGCAAAATATTTGTGATGAAATCGACCGTCTCAAAGAAAACTCTTTTTTATGTCGCGGCTTGCAAAGTACCTAAATTGAATGATGAATCTGTGGTCCTGAGTCCTTTAAGCGTGGCGTGAAATAGCATTTTACTAGGTCACCATGCTGTATTAGCTGCATTCCCAGTAAGTATGGTCTCTTTGGTTCTACTGATTCTTTCCATCGAGCACAATAGAGTCACTTTGGCAGGCCTTATATTTAAGAAAAAAAAAGGTGAAATTAAAAAGGCTTCTTATGTAGTGTTAGTGTTGTTATAAGTAATTTCATGGTCTCGGAAATTATCTAAGTTTAATAATACTAATTTTATATATTTGATTACTTTTGAAAAAAAAACAAATTTAAATATATTATACATGAACTTCAAATTAACATTTTTTTCAAAACACATCTAAGTCACAACAAAACAAATCTGGAGAAAAAATTTAAGAATTTCTATCATTTCCTGGTAACACCAATAGTTATCATGAGCTCAAGGTTGCCATTAAAATAAATTTACCCAATACACGGGTAAACTGTTTGCTACGTTAACTATTCTACAACCAAAAATTAATATTTGACGTAATTCTCGAACAATTGGCCTCGAGTCCCAACAATTAGCATTATCATAGTAAAAACACATTAAAACTACCTAATTAACGTTTACTACTTCATTGTAGTTATAGAAGAATGAGTTTCCCAAAATAATGTCACAAAATATTTATTTATATGTGTATTTTCGTAACAATTCGAGGATACGATGTGTTCTCGAAGTATATTCTCAAAGGAAGGGCAATGCTACTATAGTACACATGACAAACGAAAAACCGAATACATAAGGAGTTGACTGACGGCTGACTAGTCCACTGCTGGATATAAGCCTCTTTTTTTTTAAATGAGTCTGCCAAATTGGACCTGATCTGATGGAAACCAATAGCAGGATTTAAGAGTAAAGGCTACCTTACTCATTGCGAATGCAGGCAGTGGAACCACGCAGCACGGTGAATATAGCGGCCTTTTGAGACGCTTCTGCATCATTGGGCCTCCGGTCCCGCACTCACCATCGAAACATGAAACTACAAATGCTGTCATTTTAAGTTGATCTTTTGTGAGAGACCACCTTGTCCAACCGGCCCATTTTTGCTGAAATCAGCTTGACTCTACGACTTGTCTCTTCTAGGCAAGGAGGTTTCGGCCTAGTATACCCCGCTGACTAGGCTGGTTGGTACATTGAATGTGTGTTTAAAGTTATCAGGTAAATTTTGTTTAGTGTTTTAGCATTAAAAACATTGTCTGCTTAGGAAGATTCCAGTCTAGGAAATGGTTTGAACTATTTGCCACTTTGCATACAAAGGATAAAATATTAATAAAATTATATTTAGCTTCCTAGTTCATCTTTATATAATAATATATTATTGTTATTATTTACTTAAATAAAATAATTTTAGTTATGTCGATGATATTAAAAATTATAAGGCAAATGTTTAAGATCGAATGTGAGTTTTCCCCCTATAAGGCAAACGGCAAGGCAAAGAACTATTACTATGAAAAAGTATATAGAAAAAACAGGAGGAGTAAAAAAGGCACTAAAAGGTCTAACGAGGTCCACGCTCTTGGTGAGTTGTTGGATAATTGCAGCATAGGGCCGGTTGTTGTGGAGAGCCCTGGATGAAACCTTAGACCAGCAGTGGATCGTATAAACTGATGAGGCAAATGTTTTGACAAATTGTTTACACATATTAAAATAACTAAGCCGTAACTAAGCCGTAACGATGTGAAAATCCTTGGAATATTATTAAGATATACAATTACTAAGATTAAAGGTAGACAGCTCTTGACATTACCACAACTTGTCTTCTATATCAGTTCTATGTGATATGCATTACGAAACTTATAAGTATTGGGTCTAATGACTCTTCTAGTTGCTCCAATTCATTTCTAAAAGGTTAAGAGTATATATTTGACATAAATAATCTAATATTTAACGAGATAAGTTTGTAAAATGAATATGGTGTCAATTAGTTTGTAAATAACTTTTGAACTTTAAAAACGAACTTTTTATAAAAATACCACCTGGTTATATTTTATAATTTTTCTTCCAGTAGTTGGTCAGATTTCCTATTTTTTGTTGGCAATACTAGTAAAAAATAAAAAAAAAATACTCGATACTATAAACTAAATACTAAAAACTATGATTTCTACTGAGTAAGCTAAATTACTACGCAGATTTACTAAACAATCAGAATTTTATTCCCAACACTTTCTATTTACGTTGAAAACACGAATGGCCTTTAACAGTCATGTATTAAACCTCGGTAATTGCAAGCTTATTTATGTTTTATGTCGCTTCTGTAAACTGGTTTTATCCTCATTGTGTTGGCACAACCCGACAGAAGGTCATATATGGTACCTGAGCTCTGAGAACGAGTTTTTGATCTAGAATGAGTTTTACTCCTAAAAGCCTTATATGGAGTTACATTTTCATTTTTGACTGTAATAGTCTAATGCTTATACGAAAATACCATTTTTATATTGACTACACGGTTGGCCTAGTAGTTTCAGTGGTTCCGGATGACGTAAGAAAGCGGTTCCCGAATCTCTCCCGTCTCAGGCGCAGAGTGGCACACCGTGCTGGTTTGGTGGGTAGTCTGGCTGGAGTCCCACACAAAGCGATCCCCCTGTCCCTGCGGGGGGAGAGCGAAGTGCGTAAAGGCANAAAAAAAAAGTTTTTTCAGTGGTCGCCACACCGCTTCCTACTGCACAAAGTGTTGTGGATTCAAATCCTACGTGGGACAATACTTTGTGTGATCCATATATTGTTGTTCTAAGTCTGGGTGTACTTTGTGTCCCCGTGACACAGGAATGTATATTCCTAATGCAGGAGTTGTCATTTAAAAAATAAATAAAAATAAAAATAAAATAAGAAATCTACATAACTCGGTGTGATTAAAAATATGTAGTGTGAACACCCCTTCATCATTCTTCAAATTCACCCTATGAGTGTCGTAAAATTCAGCCAAGGGCACAGATTACGCAGAATAAGGTCATTGCAAAAAGATGGAAAACTGCTAGCAAGCAAGCTGGTCAGACTGGCTGGGTTAGTATGGGCTTTGTTGTGTTCTTCCTCTTTGTAGTTCTGTGGTCCTGCGCAGTATTCCCTAGTCGGTTGGTATGGCATTTTAAGAGGTCGCCAAACTGTGGGTCACTATATGGCATTATATTTTATCAATGGCGGTTTAGAACGGAGTCGAATTGGAAACAATTTACCTTTTGCGATCACTTTTTGGCAAATATCGTTCTTATTATTTTAAATTGTGTGAAACGGACGCTATATTCTTTTTTTATTTTACTAATTGTTTTTTTTTATTTTTGCAGGTAAGTGTCCGGAAAAGGCATATTAAAATTGTGGTAATGTAAACGCTAGATTATAATGATTAGAATGTTTCGTAATAAGTGTTTTTTAATTCTACCAATAAATAGTTTTTAAGTTAGTCTCACTAGTAATTTTAAAAATTAAGAACATAAACACGTTTATTTATTTCTACTTACTTAAAAAATCTAGTAATATATTGTGCTGTGATATATCAAGTACCACACAATGCGATAACGGACACACTACAACCTTGCAGATATCCTTTCTAATACCATTCCTAAGTAGTAACAGATCGAACAACTCGACTTAAACTACTCGTTGTAATAATAGCTCTTTAGCGCATAGACAACGAAATTCAACTGCATTTTTCTCTCTGATCCAAAACCAAGTAAAGTCTACATTTACTATGGTAAGAGGACTGCTCTAAAAAAAGATATAATTTTTACAACCTGACAGTACGAATGATGTATGAATGACAAAGTATTAAAAATAAAAATATGAGTCCCCGCATAGATAAAATATAACAAATATCTGCCTTCGCTACAAAACACTTAAATATTATGTTTATATTGGCAACTAAAAGTCAAGGCGAAATTATCATGGTCTAAATTACAAAATAATTCATTTCGTTATTTAAAAATACATTAGCAATATTAGTTTATAAAATAAGACAGAATTAGATAAATTAAATAAGTAATTAACTTATCATGTATATTTATGAATAAATTTAAGAATAATTTGTCCTCCTCTATTTATATTCCATATCGTTCAGGGTGATCGGTTATCATATAGACAAAATAAGTCTGATTGATTTGCTATAAAACAGATTTTATTTCACGTGTCCTTATTAAAACGGAACGGGATTTGCGGAAGTTTGGCCTTTACAACGATGGTGATAAGGTTGTTTACTAGCTATATTAATAATTTTTAATCCATATGTAAAAAAAACAAAAATTGGCGGGAAATTAAATGTCAACCTCACAGCTTGCTTCGCAAAAATAAATATATTTACAATCTTTCATGTTCAAATAAGGTATTTTTAAATTGTTTAAATCAATAACTCTATATAAATACTTCTCTTGTCTCCTGCTTGCTTACCATACCTATAATTAAGAAATTTGTAAACGTACCGAATGCTTTCTTGGAGATTTCACATTATGTAATTTATAAATACTGATCAGTACGCTATTAAAGACAGTATAAATTAAAAAGACATCTGAAATATTTAAATTAATGACGTAAGATACATAACTAAACATATCTCACAAATCTTAGACGGAATTGTCGGAAGATGAATTCGGAGAAATTTTGCAGATTTAGAACTGATAAAACTTTTAGAAATTAGTTTTTTGCCGTGTGTGCTTTACTGAAATTTACTGAAAAGCTGCTTATTTGAAATCACAAACAGACACTTTAATTTAATTTATTTGTAAAGATTTGAGAGTTTATAAGTTTGCATAGTCACCTACTTAACATAAGTAGCTTATTTGCTCGGCGCTAGTAATTATTTGCATGTGGTTCGGTCACGGAACGCAGGCAGACACACATCCTAGTGCACTTGCGCTCGCGATGACTTCACTTATGCAATCGCGTTCCAGTTCATGCAAATTGTCACAAATGTAGCATGACTTGGTTGCGCATTTCTTTTCTGTATAGTCGAAACTAGATCAAATAATAAAAATGTGTCTAGTTTTTGGCCATAGATTTTTACTTCTGATGTGAAATCCAATGACAGATAGGCCGCTGGTGGGGTTAAGCGTCGATATTTTTATCTGATGTGCTGAAAGATTTTAACTATTTAATTATTATTATTTTGAAAAGAAACTGAACATTACATATATTGTGTACCTTTAATGCAAAATAATGTCGTATTTTTATATATGCTAGATGTCTTGCGATGGCTCATTTTTTTGTGTTAATATTATATTTGTCAATTTCTTTGCATATGTCAGTTAACAAAAACGTTTTTTTTTTTCTAGTAGGCCTTTCCGGGAACTTTTTAAACGTTGCGATTATGACTCTAGTTGTGCGGTTGTAAAATGTCATTCCTATACTTCACAAGTAATTTTTTTAAATAAAGATTTACAATATTTCATGTATTACCGACAAACTTGACTCATGGTCACGCGTTTATTTTACGCTATTCTATTTTTGAATAGAATAATGTAATTGTTTTTTTTATGTAATAGATACACAGATTAAAAATGTTATTGTAACTCTTTAGAAAAAGTCAGATGATAATTTAAACATATTCTAAATAAGTATCTTAGATATTTCTTCACTTTACCTATGAAGCCATCGTTGTTTGAAACCGTCAAAACAACAAAGATTTCCCACCACCACCTTTACAGTACATGCCAGGTACTGTAAAGGTGGGAAATCTTTGTTGTTTTACACTTAGTTTAAAATATTAAGCAAGCTACGTCAATACTAGTCGAAGATCTGTGTAATTTTTACACTGCAGTAAATAACGTATTAGATAAATAATTCTCTAGGTAATTAAATGATGGATAACAAAATCGTTACCTGGAAAGGGCATATATTTACATGAGTGTATTTGAATGTCTGTAAGAAAATAAGCTTATTCATTATCATTTTTACCGTGGGAGAGCCACGCTTCGGCATGCATGGGTCGGCTCGACCGGAGTGATACTACGGCCTCACAGAAAACCGGTGTAAAACAGTGCCTGTGCTGCGTTTTACCGAGTGAGTGCGGATACCGGAGGCCCATAATCTAACCCTTCCCCTCATCCCCCTCCCCATCCCCCAAGGCCGGCAACGCACTTGTGACGCCTCTGGTGTTACGGGTGTCCATGGGCGGCGGCAATCGCTTACCATCAGGCGATACGTTTGCTCGTTTGTCCCATATTCCATAAAAAAATAAATTTATCGACAAATTTGAATCATTGGACCATGATTGAAATTTGTCGATAGTACATTATAAAAGTTGAGTAGATACTACTATTATTGAATATGTCACTTCAGAAGAAATTTCAAAATTTGCTTTCGCAAAATATATTCTGATTTTGTTAATTATTGGAGCGTAATTATGGTTATTAAATCTAATAATATACATACATAAATTACCTACTTATTTTGAACTGGCTTACGTTTAACTATGCTCAAACAAGCGTAGTTACGTACATTTGTAAATATTTATTTTATTTGAAGTAAGACTTGATGTTTAATAATAAAAAATACATAAATATAGTTATGGTTATGAACAAATCAAGAAACAAAATACAGAGTACACCTCATAATTGTGTATGAGGTAAAACCTCCTTCTTAAGATCCTCTTCCTAGTTTAAAGTCGATTACACATTAAGATCCTGAATCGATTCCATAATAGACTAAATAACAATTAGGTAGGTCCATATTAGTTATTTCCTAAAATAGTAAAACTTTTATAAGCGATTAACAAAACAAATATTAATGTGTACTTAATTATAGTTATACTAGTTTATGCCGGCGGCTCCGCCCGAGTATATGTCGGTATTGAGTTATCACGGCAAATAGTAGCTTATGTGTTACTCTAATGTATCAGCTATATTACTGTAAAGTTTCATCCAAATCCGTTGAGTAGTTTTTCGTGAAAGAGTAACAAAGATCCATCCATACTTACAAACTTTCGCGTTTATAATATTGGTAGCATATTGGCAACTAGGTTTTGTAAGCGGCTCAGTCCGTGTGTAAGTCGGTTATCGCGACAAAAAGCAGAGTATGTCCTTCTCCAAGGTCCAGTCTATCTCTATACTGAAATTCATCCAAATTGGTTTAGTGGTTTAGCCGTGAAAGGGTAACAGACAGACAGAGCTACTATAAAACAAAAAGCTTTTAAAATTGTAGAAGTTGAAGTACCGCATGGTCTAGAAGTTGAAGTAACTAAACAAACCGACACAACATACTTCGTAATATTACTGATATGCATATATTGCATAGTTTATACTTACGTCACAAATAATTATACCACTTTTAAGAAAAAGACAAAAACTAGCGAACCAATTTAACTTTCGCTTGCTTTTTAAAAAGCACGTTTAGTTTATTGCGCGCATGCGCTTCACGCGTTAATTTTACGCTATTCTATTTTTGAATACAATAATGTAATTGTTTTTTTATGTAATAGATACACAGATTAAAAATGTTATTGTAACTCTTTAGAAAAAGTCAGATGATAATTTAAACCATATTCTAAATAAGTATCTTAGATATTTCTTCTTCCATTTGTTAAACCAATCAAACATAATGACCGGTACAATTTATTTAATGATGCAGCCGCCATATGTCGCCACTTTCGCTAGATCTTGACCCCACGAGACTCAGGACCTGTTTTCACACGAGTGCAATATTCTGGAGGCATTAAACTTTGTCGCTTATGTATGTGGAGTGTAGATAGATATTAATGACGATGAACTTTCGAGGTAAAATACATAATTATCACCATCCAGCTCTATTCGGCGTAACCAGAGGGTAATTCTAGTAATAAAAATTTGTTCAGCATTTATATATGTGGGTATGAATAGGATCTCACAAATGTATTTTCATAGTAAAGTGTTAAACATCAAACGTTGACTGTAATTAGATTTTATCATATTGTGACCGATAATTGTTTTGTAAAAATTAAACCTTTTATAATGTTTGATAGATCGAAAATACATCGGAAATTAATTTGAAAAGAAGTGAGGACTAAACTGTAGAGCTTTAACAGGTGTTTGTCAGTTTCATCTATATGTTTACCTGCTTGTAAACGAAGCAAGCGTGTTTTTTGTTTCTTTTAAACTATATTTTTTATTGATTTATTTCATGACCTCATCGCTGACGAGACGATAGACTCCTTGGGAATGCATCGTTTTAAGACAGAAATATCTAAGTTATTATATATATTATATATCTAATTATCTAAGTTATTCAATAACATTAATTTACAAAATCGATTATTATTTAGTATCAATATATAAATGTCAAAAAAGTAAATCATTGAATTGACTTCATTAATATATGACAGTGGCAATGTACTGTCAATACTGTCACGGCAGTCTAGACTAGATTATTTATTGACATCATCATAATAAGCTTGAAATATTTTTTGAATTAAAATCATTTTATTTTTATTGAAAGGCAGTACGTGTACACTTAATATCCTACATGGCTGAACAATTAAATGAAAAATACAATTATAATACAAGATGGCGGCTAAGGTCAGCTGTCACGTGAAAGTTTTGGCGGGAAGAGAATGGGTACGATTGTTCGGACCATTACTGTTTTTCGATTGATTTGGTAAAGGTCGAGGTCTTTATTTATGGCGATTACTTTTATATCATAATGGGATTTAAATTAACTAGAACAGATTTAGTCGAAGTACATTTAAAGGTAGTTTAGAGGTAGGTTAACAGTAACGCAGTGTCTTTTTTGTTCGGATCTTAGGACGTCGATTTTAGTTGAGCATACATATCATAAATGTGTGATGCTTATGATAATATTAGCTGTTCTATAAAGAAAAACTATTGATTTTTAGTTCCTGTTTCAAATCTGAGTGTTGTATATTTTCTTGTGTTCTTACTAGCTTCCTTTCATCATCCTCTTTTAGCGGCTTTAGCTCATCTTAATTAACGAAGAGTTGATGAGACACAAATAACATTGGGAAAATTATAGGAACTTTTAACGGAACCGATTTTAAAGTCATTGGCATAACATAATTTCTAAATAGCAGAAACAGTTGCTGAAAGATTACTTGCAACACTGAAATTTCATTTTTCTGAGCGTACGATAATATATGATTTGCTATACCTACAACGGCTTGGGCAAGCTAGTTCAACTATTTCAAATACGCCTGTCCAAAATGCTATTTATTTTTAATGGACGATTAATTGAACAATAAGCCTTTTGATATATTTCGTAACCATGTTCTGAGAATTAAACCAAACTGCATGCTCCACAAGGTGAGCATAGATATAACCTCGTCAAACATCAAAAGTTCAAGAAATGATTAATGTTGCCATACAACACACGAAGACAATCATGTTTTAGCTGACCACCCTTGAAGTTGTTATTTTGATGGATGTGTGTAATTTTGTCAAGTTCAAACCGTAATGCATCGCAGTTATTTTTTTATTGTCTATTTTGCATTTTTGTTTTTTTTTGGCATATACCTAATGGTAAGCGATTACTGCTGCCCATGGACACTCGTAACGCCAGAGGCGTCTCAAGTGCGCTGCGCACTTCTACGGAGTAAGCGCTTTGCTTGAGAAGGTTTGAAGGTCGTATAGGTCCAGGAATACCGCAGGCAATAGTTCATTCCACAGCTTTGTTGTGAGAGGAAGAAAGTTTCTGTAAAACTGACGATGAACTCTCGATGGCGGAAATAGGCGGCAGGGATCAGACCGAACAATTCCTCGGAGCACTCCCCATAGTAAATGCAGTGGTTTCAATATAATTGTCAAACAGTTTTGTTTTGTAAAATATCCAAAGTGATTGGAAACCTTTTTACACACAAGTTGATGTGTGTAAAAGAAAGTATGTGGTTATTTTCGTCTTCATTTCACATTTAGAATAATTTCTCAATAAGTCACTACATTAATAATAAGAATTAATTGCATTGACATATACATATGTTAATAAATACATATACATATGTTTATTAATAAAGAAAAACAAAGAACATCAATAACATTGGAAATTAAACTACTATGATGAGACCGAGTCCCTGTATTAATATATGAATATTCTTGAATAATCTATGCCTTAGGTCCTTCCTAAAAAAGAACCTTAAAAATTTACAATGCTTTCTACTTTTCTTTACTTCTTATACTAACTTAAAACTAATTAAGACTAATGACTAATGTTTGGGAGGATTGTTTGAAATTTTTACTAAGGCCAACATTCATGTAAAAGATTTTTAATATTCACGATCATGTGCATTTTTCTGCATGTATAATTGTGATAAAAAAAGAGTACGCAAGTATATTAGGTTTGGTAACTACTAATTAAACTTGTTTCCCCACTAATCTTCAAATCAACACGACAAATAGAAAAAAAATGTAGGAAAACAATGATAAATAAAACCTTTTTGTTGAAAAAATTAAAAAAAACATGAAACTATAATGTATTAACATCATATGTCAACCTTCACACATGGTTCAAAGAACATGTGTTTATACATTCAATAGCCAAAATTTGAATCTGGAACACACCTCGATTACATCGATAAAAAACAAACGATTATTGGAAACGATCATGCGCATAATCAATAGTGCGTAATATTACAACATCGGTGTTGTATGTAATAGAGATACTGTTTTTTTTTCTGACCGTAGGTTAAAATATTTTCAAATAATTTCAATTGTAACTTTATTGAAGACATATTTATATATGTAGTTTACACACTACTAGCAGGATCATTTGTTCTTTGACTGTGATATAGAAAATATAAGTACGTTTATTAGTTGTTTGACTAACACAATAGAGGCTTGGCCTTGTTGGAGTCAATAGCCATGTGTAAAAATTTGTCCAGTTTTTATTTTTAATAATATGCCGGTCAATCTTTTTAGTATATCCAAATACTTTAAGAAGTAATATTTTGCTAAAAATCCTTTATTTTAATTGTGTCTATTTTAACCTGCAAAAGAATTTGATATTTTCTAAAGTAGAAACATTAATAATATGCGTACCTATTTCTACATCCTAGTTTTATATCTGTTTTTTTTTACAGTACACGTGTGCAATTCCAAGACTTGTGCATAAAAAATCATTTACCCGAACAAGGAAACTCAATATATTACTGAAACTTATTTCTTTTTAGAAAAAAATATTTTATAACCACGCAGTATTGTATGCTAATCTCAAAGATATTTACGTTATTTTTAATGGAACGAAACGCGGTATAACATTCATATTTGTATCTCTTGCACGGTTACGTGTATAATTTCTATGTTAATTGTGGTTTTCACGTTGTTTGAGTCGAAATCGTTGCATTTTGGACGTCATATATGCGTATGATGACTATATTGTTAGTATTTTATTTCGTTAGCTGCACTATGTAGTAGTTCTCTTCTAGTAATCTTGATGTTAGATTTATTTTTTTAATATGTAATGCAGAAAATAAACCATTAGGTTTAGTATTGTCATGTAAAAAAATCAAATATACAAAGTATCATTATTTAAGATGAAGAATACAAGTAGGTACGTAGTTAGAATTATAGTGGCGACTCAAAAACTATAATTGACACCGTAGTAGAACCTCAGACAATTAGCCTCGTTAGATTTTTGTCGATTTGGGACAAGCACCGTCTACTCGGTTGTCCCTTAATTCATAAAAAAAGCATTACCCAGTTTTTTTTGTTTATACAAACAGATAATAAATACATTTTAGGCGCCAAATGCTAACAAGACTTTTTTCCAAATTAAAATTATAGTCTATGGGATTTGGAATTTATTCGGCCAATTGTTGATGATAAATTGATGGACATACTGATTTTGAGGCTTTAAAGCGCTTATGTTGATTTTATATATAAATAACACTTTCGCTAGAGTTCCGCGTCTGACGCGAGGGCAATACTACTCGTCCATTAGGCATGCGCGCGCGATCTCGCGGTAGAAAGCTGCGTTTCACTGCCAATATTCACTGCTAAACGAATTCTAAGAATGACGGTCTTTTTAACTTCCTAGAGCATTAAAACTTTGCTAGATTATAACACTAAATACATTTAATAAAATAAAATTATATCACTCAACATTAGTTTTAAAGATACCTGATTTCCTTTTTTAAATTCCAAACGACTTCATTCTTCCTTAGAAATTGCCAAAACAAAAATACCTAGTACGTCTGTGACAGCGTTACAAAAATTCTTATTTGTACAAAAAAATTATAACAATATTTAATTAATTTAAAAAACAACACAGGCCAACGACAAATTTAGTTTTTTATTATTACTAAAAAAATCGGGCAATGAACGCATTACGATTGAAAATGAAAAAAATATGTTTAAATAAAACTATATACCTATTTAAAATTTAGAATTACTTAGTGGCCAGTGAACCTAGTAGGTAACTTTAGGTGATGGTAAGAATTTGATATCTGTGCTTTTGGAGTTTGAAACTGTGAATTCATTTATAGCAGACGCCATTATGAACGACTTAGATTTTGTGCCTTTTATTCACATATTATATTTCAATATTTCCGATATTTCGGTCATCTAAACACACAAAGCCATCTAGTCCCAAACTAAGCTGAGCTTGTATTATGGGTACTAGACAACTAATATACATACATTAATACTTTTTTTGTAAATACATACATATTATACATAGAAAACACCCAAACTCCAAAACAAATATTTTTTAGGATCATACAAACATTTGTTCCGACCCCGGATTTGAACCCCAGACCTCATGGACAGCAGTCGTGTATGCTACCACTGCGCCACCCAAGCAGGTATTATGTAATACTTAATTAAATAATTATTACAACTTATGATTAAATCTATGTAAAATAACTATTTCTACTAAATAACAGTTCACTATGTCGGTTAAGTAATGTGGCCGTAGCTAATGCGCCACAAACCACATAATCAGCAGGTGTGTGGTCATTTTTACGCGTTTTATTTGATTTTCCATACATATGCTATGTGGTTGACGTACTATATCATTGTCACTGTTTTCTAGTTGACTTTAAACATGATATGTTGGAAAATAGATATTGTGGCTTGAGTTTTCTACCATTTTCCCTTTTTTATGCGTGTGATATTTATGAAGTTGAAACTTTCCTCATTTATATAAAAGATAGATAAAAAGTATATACTCAAGAGTTAAAGTATCCATCACATTCTTAGTAGGACGCACACTCATCCATACATACATCACATACATCCATTCGACATCTGTTAATAATAGGCCTCAGACACGGAACGAAAGTTTGGCGCCAAAAGTTGTTGAAAAAATATAGGTTACAGGTAAAGCTAAATAAAATATACCTATATAAAATGCCATGGACAAATCAGGCGGAACAACAGCACTGCAAAAAGAAGAATTTGAAACTATACCAACAATAATTTAAAACATGTCATTGAAGTCGACTTAAATAATGATCTAATTGGTTCTTTAGAGTTTTAGCCATAACGTGATCTGTGTTGCTCTATGGTTATAACCAAACTATAGAAATTCTAAGTATATTTTATCAATAATTTACAACTACCTAAAGCCTAAAAATAGCACAGCATTTGTATGGAAGCTACTTAGCCTCATAAAAGGTGTAATTTTGCATGTTCGTGGATATTTACTGTCAATAAATCTGATTGATGCGATACAAAATGGCTCCATCGCGATGCGGGTCAAACATTCAGACACAATAATGTCAAATTGACGTTTAGACAAAGATGGCGGAATAGGGTAATTTTATAAATATTTTTGTAGTAGTGTTCTAATTTGATGCATAGGCGGCAGTAAACAATAAAAGTACCTTAAAATTTATAATAACAAAAAAATCTTTAATACTAAAATTAACTAAAACCGCGCTTAAATTGAAAGAAAAAACGCTGGACACTATGTTTTCTATTCTTCATTGCAGTAATCATTAATAATTTTGATTTTAGAATCGAAAACGTATTTCTTAATATTATTACGATATGACATCTATTATAATGATGTTATAATTATCCTACTTTTAGCAAAAGAAAAGCGAGTTCATGAACGATAATAATACCTTCACACATTAAACAAACTCTAATCCCAAGCTGCGTAGAGCCTATGGGTATACTTAAATCCTTCTTCAGTTCTAAATGCATACATACAATACATACACAAAAAAGTACGCGCATAACTTTCGATCGACTGCACCAAATCGGATAACTCCTTTTTTATGTGTTTGTTATTGTCAGGACAAGGTTTGTAAAAGAAAACAGGAAGTGTTTTATTTTCTTAGTCCGCTTAATCGTATATACTGCAGCTCTGCAGGAAATTAACACGGGCTTGTTAAAATGTATTTTTCAATAATTAAGAAAATGTTCACGGCATTGAATATGGCGGTACAAAGTTCGCTGGGGTAGTTAGGGTAGAACAAATGATTATACGCATCACTCAATTGATAGTATTTAATGAATCTACGAGTATACAAGTAATGAATCGTCAGTCAAATGTTCTAGAGAAAGTCTTGAGTACTTAATAAAGCGCTAATATAAAAAGAAGTATTTAATGATGATTACAGCACAAATACAACAATGTCGAAAGTATCAGAAATTGTTATTTGATTACCGCTATTTGTTAGTCGTTTGTCGACAGCGACAGACGGCTTTCGTCATGTGTATTACATGTGTAAGCCCCCATCCTCAATCTTCTCGAGGCTACACGAGGCAGCGCGTGTGCGAAAGTGAGGATGGTGCGCTTGTGCCCCCTCGTCTTCCCTCGCTGTCTCTCTGTTTTGTGTCAGTTTTTGGGTTGGAGTCAAAGGGTGCGAGGGGCGACGTGAGACAATAAAGCACACTTCCACGAGAGTGTGGTTGTGGACCCCTCCACTAGCCGCGACTCGTGCCGAGTGTCTGGACGGGGCATTAGTTTTGAACTCATGTTAAAGTTCAATACGACATTTATGGTTCTTATCTGAAGTGGATATTTCTAGATATTTTTAAGCATATCTAATAAATAAATAACTGCCTTTTGTAGTCTACTGCTGGATATAGTTAGGCCTCTCCTTAGAAAGAAGGTACGCTACTTCACAGTATAGTTTATTTTTTTATGAAATAGGGGCAAACGAGCAGACGTATCACCTGCAATTACCGCCGCACATGGACACCCGCAACACTAGAAGCGACATAAGAGCGTTGCCGGCCTTTGGGGGATGGGGATCGTGACATGGGGTGGTGACATTCCATTTTGTGAACTTGTCCCCACACGGCCTATAAAGTATGCGAAGTGTATATCTTAAACACAGTCCACTATTTATTTTCAATTATAAACTTGACTAATTTAATGTTTATACAACTACAACTATGCTATTTCTCGCTAAAGTGATTAATTCTTATTTCATGAGACTATTAACAATTCTTTAAAAGTTACAAATTGACACACAATCATAAATTGTTCATTATAAAACTCGCGTCTGAACTCAAAAAAAGGCTGTCATAAAGACTGCCCATAGAAGTGAAAATCAACATCAAAATAAAAAAAAAATCAAACAGTATGTCAGTGACGCGAAACCCTAAGAATTTCCCCAAAAAGTGCTCAACGCGACCAAACAAGTATTGTTACGTTAGCATGCTGGTGACCCAAGCTCGTGAGATATTCTTGTACCAAAAAGTGCTCAACGCGACCAAACGAGTATTGTAACGTTAGCATGCTGGTGACCAAAGCTCGTGAGATATTCTTGTACCAAAAAGTGCTCAACGCGACCAAACAAGTATTGTAACGTTAGCATGCTGGTGACCCAAGCTCGTGAGATATTCTTGTACCAGAAAGTGCTCAACGCGACCAAGCAAGTATTGTGACGTTAGCATGCTGGTGACCAAAGCTCGTGAGATATTCTTGTACCAAAAAGTGCTCAACGCGACCAAACAAGTATTGTAACGTTAGCATGCTGGTGACCCAAGCTCGTGAGATATTCTTGTACCAAAAAGTGCTCAACGCGGCTCAAGCAGTAAACAGTTTTTACTTCAAAAATCTCAAAGTACATACTTATAAAAATAAAGAGAATCAGCTACATCAAAAAACCCAAAGTCTTCAGGCGTATTATATCACTTTAAATTGCAGTCCTTACCTTGAAATTTTTGCAGTGACCTTAGCGAGATATTCATTGGAGCATATCTTAATTATTATCTTATTATTCAGAGTTTTTATGTGACCGTAGCAAAATTATTTATAATATACTTATTTATTAACACAATTAAGTGAAGAAATATTCAGGAAATCCTTTTCATAAATAGACCTGATTGTTATTTCATGTTTTAATTGTCTAAATAAGATCCAGTATGATATATGGCTGTTTAGTAGGCTTGTTTATTACTTTGTAAATATATTAAGCCTGAACCATTAATATTCTGAGATTTGTAATACAACTCTTTCTGGAATTCATTGAAATAACTATATTTAATTTATAATATGAACGCAACAAATATCCAAGGCTTCTAAGCATATTAAAATTAAAACTATGAGCTTTTAGCTAAAATAATAATACACGGGCCCGTGACGCAAGCAAATGGCGACGAAAAATATGAAAAAAAATCGCTATTTCCAAGAAATATACGTTGAAATCGATTGGCCTAAAGTTATTGTTAAGTTATAATCAAAATATTTTTTTTTGGTAAATATATTGAATTTGTCAGTGTTTTATGGTTTTAATACTATTAGAAATGCTACGATTATATAGGTTACAGTTCTAACCTAACTAATTTTTTTATGGTATAAAGGGCAAACAAGCAGACTTATCGTTGCCGGCATTTGGGGGATGGGGAGGGGGATAGAGGGAAGGATTGGGGAATGGGCCACTGGTATCCTCACTCACTCGATTAAACACAGCGCAAGCACTGTTTCACACCCGTTTTCTGTGAGGCCGTGGTATCACTCCTGTCGAGCCGCCCCATTCATGTCGAAGCGTGCCTCAATACCAATGTTCCAGTTATTAAAAGCAATTTTATGCCTACTACTTCAACCGTTTATTGGGAAACGCTTTGTTTAAACTTGTGGTAGAACAAGTTTTATGTTCCTCCAGCGCAAAGGGAGGATCCTCCCCGACCAGGCTAGCTGATCATGCCTGGTGGCCACTGCCCACCGGGTATGTTGGGAAGTTGAATATATGCTAATCGGCACGAGAACTTTTATTGCACGATGCAGGATTGGTAGTAGTAGTACGACATATCTTTGGTAGAAGGCGCTGTATTATATTTCTGTTGCGCTGTATGTGGAAGTCGCCATGAAATAAATTTATGTATATAGTTTACCACACAAGAAAATCAAATCAGTTAAACCTCTTCTGAGATTAACATATGCAGCTTAAATACAATTGACACTGGTTTATGAGCCATGTAGTACTTAGCAATAATAACAAACATATTATATAATGGTATTACACTGCAATGCTTCGCTTCCACTTAATTTATACACAGTCTGATCCAGTTTTTAGTAGATCAACAAGTGTTTTACTTTCACGATGAAATGCTCTACTAATGTGTACAAATTTAATTCTAACTTAATCTATCTCACACGCGACTGCTTGATCTCAAACTAGGCAGAGCTATGGTAACCTTCAACAGCAACAACAACCCATAATGTCTCACTACTGGACTCAGGTCTCCTCTCAAGAGAGGGTTAAGGCCATACGTCCCCACACTGGCCAAGTGCGGGTTGGGAACTGGCAAGACAACTTTGTGGCTACGTATCCTGCCGTTGGATGTTTTCAAGCCCAAAGGCCTCCAACTATGCTTCATGACTGTTATCCTATGATAACAACCGGTCACGCTAAGCACGAGGTTGCTCAAGGTATCATGCCACAGCGGTCACCCATCCATGTAGTGATCGCGCCGATGTTACTTACTCTCGGTGATTGTTTTAAAAAGTAGTAAATTTTATTTGTTTGTATAGATACCCAATACAGAGAATTAAGCTCAGACGTATTTAGCGTGCTCATCCTGGGTGGAAAGCAAAACTAGGACCTCTGCAGTTAGTGTCAGTGTAGATCACTAGGTCTGTCATCCGAATTCGTTTGAAATAGATGTGCAACCGATAACCTCAAGCCCATTTTATCTGGTACTAGAATAGAATAGAAAAAAACTTTAATATACACCAATAATACAGTTATATATCGCAGCAATATAATAACCATATACAAATGGCCGCCTTATCTCTAAAAAGAAATTTCTTACAGGCAACCTTTGAATGGACAAATCGACTGAAGAAACTCAAATTCATGGGTATTAAGTACTTGGTGTTAGAGGTACCGTTGACTTATGAAGACATAATTAGTAGTTAAGTAACGCACGGTCACGACTTCGAGCCCCGGCGACGTGCTGTGACGAAATTATGATAAATGGTTCGAGATCTGTGATAACGCCCTTCTTTAGCCGACAACGAATTACGAGATTGTTATTTAGATGGATTTATTTTTGCTGTTTTTATCTCTGTCAATCTTTAATGGGTTCTCGTGAACTGTTCCACTGAATTGAAAATTCTTTAGATAAAAATCAGCCAAGTGCGTATTGAACTCGCGCAGGAAGGGTTCTGTACTAATTTCTTGACATTTTAAGCGTCTACCTTTTTCCATTATTAAAGTCAAATATAAAATCGGCAAAAAATCACGTTTGTTGTGTGGAAGGTTCCTTAAACATGTATTTTATTATGTTTTTAGTATTACTTGTTTTAGAAGCAACAGAAAAACATCATATGTGAATAACTCGACTATCTATCTATACGATTATGATATGGTGACACACAGACAGACAGATGGAAGGACAGCGAAGTCTTATTAATTAGCAACCTTTAGGTACGGATACGGAACCTTAAAAGTTACGGATTTACTACGAAATGGATGGTGCAGTGGTTTAAGCGCACACCTCTCTGTTTGTTACTGCCCTCAGTCTGTGCGTTCTTTATGTCCGAAAATAATTATTATAATTCAAGTATAACCCGTAACATCTATTTTGTCTGTTCAAAAAAAAGACAAATCCTAAACTAATGAAATATATTATCATATATAACAGACACAAATAACTCCTAGGCTTAGAATAACAATTTGTACTTCACACAAAGTATAGTTTCATGTGGAGATCGAACCCGCAACACTCATCATAGTTAGAAGAAGCGAGGCAACCGCTTAACCACAACACAATTCGTGCAGTTACAGTCTTAGCGCGCACACACTCTTACACGAATTAAAAGCTTGAATCAACCATTATTATTTCAATGTTGTTCGATCAATACGCATTGAGATTATAAAATCGATTGTAAAATCGTTGCAAAGAATACTCGTCCTTAAACCCAAAGTATTTAAAACTTAGATGAATTGTCTGTAGATTAGCAGTAGTAGTAGTCGTTATGAGCGTCACCGTGATTCGGAGGTCACGTTAAGCAGTCGGTCCCGGTTGTCATCATGGAATAACAGTCGTGAAGCTTAGTTGGAGGCCTTCGGGCGGTTTTAAAACATCCAACGGCAAGATTACGTTGTCTTGCCAGCCCCCAACCCGCATTTTGCCAGCGTGGGGACCTATGGCCTTAACCCTCTCCTAAGAGGAGACCTGAGGCCAACAGTGGGACATTATGGGTTGTTGATTGATTGATTGAGAACCACATTGCTAATTTTGAGAGATCATAATCTATAACAGTACCTTCTAGAAAAGTAAGAATAAGATAACACGAAAAAATATCACAGAATAACATGTTCAGTAGAACTGTAGCATGAAATAACAGTTTTTTTTTATTTTGTCGTTTCAAGATTAGCCTCTCATAGTCCAGCGCTAGACATAACTCACTCTTTGGGAAGAGGTTTTGGCCTTTTTTTTTTATTTTTTACCTGTGGAAACCCCCTCGGGCCTTCACCCCACCGGGGTTTACGGCGGGGCGGTGTGTCGGAATCGAACCGACTAAAACCACACGGTGTGCCACTCTGCGCCTGACACGGGTGAGATCCGGGAACCGCTTTCTTACGCCATCCGGATCCCTCCCAGCGCTTGCCCGCACTGAAGCGGGCACCGTCTCAAGATGTTAAATCCTCTCAATTTAGGCGACGTACGGCACACGCGTAACATCGCCCCCTCGCGGCTGGCAAGAGGTTTTGGCCTGCGCTGACCTGACCGATTTGTGTAGGGTTTACTTTAAGTTTTCCTTTTCTATGTAGTGCTGTTAAGTGCTGTGCTCTCTTGTATAGTTAAAACTCCCTTAAGTAAGTAAGTTAAGTAAGTAACTCCTTTATTAGGGTCATACGATACCCATGGTTTGAATAGGTCTTATATTATTTACTTTAAATATTCAGATTCACAATAAAAATAATAAACTTAACATAGTAAAAGAAATGTTTAGCTCATGACAGTTTATAAATAATTCTCATTATATTACATTTACTGAAAAAAATACAGATAAAATTCTTATTAAATTTATATATCACGGTGAAGGCCAATCAAAAGTTTTCGCGGTGAAGAAACAATTCATTAAATCGTATTCTTCTATTTTTAAATTCCAAAATAATTGTCTAATTGGTTTTTTAAATTCAGTTTTTGAACGTAGTAAGTATCACTCACACAGTGAAGGTTGCAAGCATTCTCAATTTAAATACTGATGCAAAACCTCCTTTGAAATCCGGAACAAAGAATGAAAAATTGTTACATTTTTATTACACAATCTTAGTAATTCGCAGTTTTTACACATCTAACTCTATTCAAAGAGTCTATTTAATATGGCGACTGCGTACCCACTTTCGCTAGTTAAGTAACTAGGTACTCTAACAAATAATTTAATGTGTTTGCTCTTCTAAATATGGATTCGTTTATTGTCCCCTGAGGGAAGGGTAATAATCCCGTCATGTTTTTTAATTGCAATTAAGAAGTTTTGTCAAACCATGTTTTTTTCAAGGAATTTCTAAACTTGGAACGCTACATATTGTCTAAAGTGTATATTTTGACAAAAATTATAAAGCAAACTGAGAAGTACTTTATATATATTTTTGATGTGTCAATTAAACCATCAGTACTAACATACTTCACCCATCGAACCTCGTACTTAATCGATTAAATTTGTTCTCACGTTAGATATTCCGACTCGTTACCCTTGCACGTTATATGTTAACGTATATGTTAACGGTAAACGAGTTCTTGAGTGGAGACCGCGTCTCGGCAAACGTAGTGTAGGACGTCCACAAGCCAGGTGGAGCGATGATTTGCGCAAGACGGCTGGCAGGAGCTGGATGCGAGAAGCCATAGATCGAACTAAGTGGCGTGAAATTGGAGAGGCCTATGTCCAGCAGTGGACTGCGATGGGCTGATGATGATGATGATGTTATATGTTAAGGTTCGTATTCACTATGGCGTAATCTTATTAACCGTACATGTCTATAACACCGATCAGATACATTTACCGCACTTCGTTCACTGTAGAACTTACGAATTACATCTAAGGTTTTTTTATGGATACGAAAACCAAGCAAACGTATTGCCTGATAATAAGCGATTACCGCCGCCCGTGGACTCGAGTAACACAAAAGGCGTCACAAGTGCGTTGCCGGCCTTTGGAGGATGAGGAGGGGTATGGGCCTCCCGTATCCTCACTTCCTCAGTGAAAAACAGCGCACAGGTGATACAAAGCATTTTCGATTGTTTAAAGTTACTCCGTCTGTTTCGTAGCCATGTATCACAGAGATTAAGGTATATACTATAAGGACTCCAATATTATATTAATGTTATGTGTGCTCGTTTGCCATAAACCATATAAAAACATTATCAACTAGTAGTATAGGCAATAACTGACAAAAACACGGATATAATACGAGAAAAAGCTGGTCTTAAATAAAGTACAGCCAGAATTTGCATTTATTTCCAAATAACTATTTTCTTGTTTTACCACTTCTATCATTTAGATTTATTAAAAACATCTGATTTGAATTCACAATCGTCTACTAAAGAGCTAGATAAATAACACCCAAACACAGAATAAAGTATCAAATTCATTGTACCACAATCTTATCGCTATAAAACAACATGGCAACGTGCACATTAAAAATGTATTCTGTGCCACGGAGAAATTTACAAATATACAGGAAACGGGGGCAATAAACAGCCAGGCATATCAACAGTTTGTGGATCACCCAAAGTGCATATAAGTGTATAAGGTTTGGTCTCGTGATTTCGATTACAGCCAAGCTTAACGTCGAAACCACTTAGCACCTACGTATTTCAAATGAAGCAATTTACTGATTAACATAATATATTGATTACCAAATTTTGCCTTTAACATATAACTTGTACATAATTATGCACTATTTTCAAGAATTATATATGACATAAAAATAATCTTTCGAAATACATTTAAATAGTTAATGTCAATAAGTGGGTTAATTTCAGTTGAACTTCAAGAAATTGTATTTATAAGTGTTGGTCGTAAATTATTTGAAATCGTATTCGTGTATTAGACTGACAGCATTATACGGAAATTAACATTTAAAATGACATCAATATCTTACATTAATATATGTATTACATTAATATTAGTTTTATACTAATATTAAATAGTTGCAGAATTTGGTTGGTTTGAACATGCAAATCTTAGGAGCAACTAGTCCGAATTGAAAACTTATTTTGGTTTTTGGTAGTTAAATTGACGACAAAGACGATAATTTATATACCATAGAGATAATAGCAAAGACATTTATTTATTAGTGATCGATCGATCTTAAATAAATGCATAGACAATCTTTTTTGTTATTTCAAAGTGATGTTATTCTGTATAGTTCAATTTATATAAAGCTTATAATTGATATCGCTGCACCTTTAGCGTAGTGGTTTAAAGGTTGCCCCGCTATTTTCTAATGCACTGAGTGTAAAGACACTTTGTGTGACCTAATTATTGCTTTAGGGCCAGGCCCAGGGCAGGCTTTATGTGTTCGTTATATATGTGTTTTTAAAGTAATCCAAAGCTCAGGATCTATTGCTAATGTAGAAGTTGTCTTTAATTATTTTAGTAAAGAACGTTTCTCCTAAAGCAAAACACCTAGGCTTCTTAATTAAACCACAGATTAAAGTATTTGTAGCGTCTATGAGAACCTCTTTAGTGGGTACGCCGTATAAGGAAAGTTTGGTTGAAGCTGAGTGATTCATTAAGAGGTACAATAATTTAGTCAATCTAAATATGGGTTTGCTTTATAATTATCTAGGCTTAGTTGGACGATTTAATTATTTGGTGGTATCTAGACTAAAATTTTGTGGTTTGTAATAATGTCTAAACTAAACTAGAACAACAACAACAGGTCCATTATATCCAGATATATCCTATTGTTCTAGTTAAGTGGGTAGTAATCCTAACTGCTGAGTCAGTTGGTTGAATTTCCATCCACAGTGTGGGTCACGAGCTGCATTCTTGCATTGTCTGCATTCGCAATGAATATTCTGACCATTGGCTCTTGAATTCTGATCATGGTTACCATCAGGTAGTGTAATCACTTTACAAGGCCCATATAAAAAAATAATTAATTTTAAATTATACCATATCGTATAATATTTGTTGCTCGACACAATAACTTACAACACATTTACTACTTTCAAATTTATGTTAAAATTGTGAGTTTTATTGTAGTCATGTTTCGGTCTCCTTGCGTCACGCCGCCCTAGCGTTACGTGCGCATACGCAGCGGAATGCGGCCAACTTTTGTAATTGCATATACATTACCGCAATTGTATAATCATAATAGTATTGAATTACTTTTTACTACACCACTTTGCTGTATCGAGAGTAAAAGAAAGCTTGTTTGTGTAGAATACATTAGATAACACAGCGAACGCACTTCGCAGAATAATTGTTGATTGTTGATGTGTGTGAGTATTTCTGCTTCGCTCAGGTATGTATAACATCACTATTTAAAAAAAACTC
>PKRV01000576.1:1385578-1668471 GCA_003709505.1 Hyphantria cunea
TGATATTGGATAGTTTCTCGGAGATCACGTTAAGCCATTGGTCTCAGTTGTCATACGAGCATCCTTGGCAATCGTTACGGGTGGTTAGACTCTTGAAAAGTCCGCTAATAGTCATTCTACAGAACTTTGATATTGACAATTGCTCCATATAAAATATTGAACTTCAGTCGTGTCTTTGTAGTCTTAAGACCGACCTCAACCAAGTTTGGAATAAAAGGTTTGAGGAGAAGTTTGCTTCCAGTTGAAAAGTTTTAGGCCTTAAATTCATAATGAAACTAGCAACTCGACCCGGATTCTTTCGGAAGTCTTTGAAATTATCAGATTTACTCTAATAAAATATGCATGTGTTACACATACAAGCCTTCCGATTGAATTATTCTATCTATTGGTGAATATTGCATTGAAATTCATTAAGTAGTTTAAAAGATCTAAGCGAACAGACAGCGGAAGCGACTTCATTAATTTTATTCTGCATACGTAAACATTAGCTTAAAATAATTATGTTATGAAATTCGTTGCATTTATTATATAATACTGATTAAGTGCACTGCATTTCAATGTTTAACTTTAAATAAATAATTTAGATTATAATATGTTGAAAAATAAAAATTATAGCATTGATTTCTTTACGACCTCATATTCCATATTGAAAGATATCGTAAAGAATAATATAGATTAGAATATTATGTATTTCATTTTACAAAAAATATAAAACAACTATAGCAAATATTTGTGGACAAAACTTTATAGAGATTGTTGTTTGTAAGTCCCTCGCGTCGTTTCTCAACAAACAATCTCTAAATTTAACTATCCGAACCCACGTCGTCAGCAGAAATCACCACTTCAAACTTGACAGCATTAAAAACCCAGAGTCATGGAAATATTTAAAGCTGCCCCGGAATTGCAGATCATCAGAGTTTATGTGGACTGTTTTTTGACACGTAAGAGATGCATGAGTCTGTTGCGTTGTGTGAACTGTCATTTCGGACATTTCCAGAAGGCCCGCTCTACTGTGTGTGTAACACTTGGGTAGAATTTTGTGCCTCTATGGTAAAGTTGTGGTATTAATTAACATAGACATAGAGTATCATAATTTGAAGTTAAAAGTCACAAAAACTAATCCCTTTCTCTTCATTCCAGGTGCTGTGTTTAGTGATGTGTATAGGAGCAGCAGCAGGTGCCCGCCAAAGACCTCGCTACCAACAGGCCATCAACGACGAGTACGACTACGAACCTCAAGCTCAGGACCGCGCTGCTGGAGATCAGGTAGGCAACTACCTAGATTAGATAGACAGATTAAAAAAGTTTGTGGTCTTCTTTAGAAGTATGGCTTTAGTGTTCTGATTTTAAAACAAAGCCAAGTACCTGGTAAAGCACGACGGTTACAAAGGTTAAAATATAGAAACGTCACACGATACAGCTTAATTTTCTGCTTTCATCAGGAACTAATCCTCTAGTTCTTGGCGGGAAAGTGACTCATATGCAGAGTGGTCTGTTCGTAGTATCCAGGTTTTATTTTTATTCTCATGATTATTACAGTTCTTGCATCTTCCGATACTGTAAGAAGTTTAAACATGGAACTCTTATATAAAGATTCCTAAAGGTATCAAAAGCCTTTATAAAAATGTTCTTAAAATCTTTCAGGTGGTACTGGTGGCAGACCAATACGAGGGACTCTACAGAGCAGCTGACAGATTAGATGACGAATACGAACCCCGAGCTCTGCAGCGCCAGTCAGCACCGTCTAGGTTCAAGCCACAACAACATCAGCAGCAACAGCAACAATCGCAAGAACCAAAGCAACCGCCCGTTCAGACCATCAGAAACTACAATAAGGTGATAATAGAGCCCAAAACAAGCATGGCAAGAAACATGGAAAGAATTTGTTTTGATTTTCCCAGGACATGATGTTCCTTGTGGCTTCTAAAATACCTTACTTCTACTTACTTCAACTTGTATATTTGGATATATATTCCACTTAAGAATATTGTGTAGAGAACTTTGGTTTTACTTTTGAGAAACTAGTAAAAATAAAATAATTATTTTAGGCGAGAGACGTAAATAATTAGGATAAACAAACGTATTAGGTTTTTTGGTATGATTTCGTTACAAAATCTGTTCGGTTAATTTCAGGTGAATGACGACGGTAGCTTTACGTTCGGCTACGAAGCTGCTGATGGTTCTTTCAAGGAAGAAACGAGAGGAACAGACTGCGTAGTACGCGGTAAATACGGGTACATCGACCCCGACGGCAACAAGCGTGAGTTCACCTACGTGTCCGGCAACCCATGCGACCCCAACAAGCAGGACGATGAGGATCAAGAATCCGCAGCCCCAGACTCCGCGGAAAGAGACGACCCCGAACCAAACTACCCCACACGACCAGCTCCCAGACCCACGACCCCAAGACCACCTACGACTTACTTCCAAAACGATTTCCGCGACGCTGATGACGACGAAGCCGAAGAGGAACCTCTCCAGCACATTAGGCAAAGAGTTGTCCAGCGTCCTACCCCAGCACCCAGAAGACCAGCTTACCAACCACAACCTATTGCTATTACTCCCCGCCCAGTACAAGTTACTTCACCCAGAACCCTGGCCCCAGCCACTACGTACAGGCCACAGCTCATTCAAGTCACACCTAAACCCCAGCAACAGGTACAGTACAGTCCTGCTCCAAACTATTCTCCGTCTCCTGTACAAAACTACTCACCTTCCCCAGCACCCGCTATTGGTACGACCCTCAGACCTGGAGCCATTGACTTTGCTGCTGAATTTGCCAAGTTCCATCGTGAAAACCAACTGCAGTCTACAACTAGCTCTGCTACCGCCAACCCTACTAAAGCGACCTCTCCATCGGCAGCCGCTCCAAGTGGAAATCCGCTGTACTCCACTGAGCTTGTCTACGATCCTTCAAGCGGACAATACAATACCCAGCTGTTCCAATCATTACCTCAGACAAACGGAGAGTTGAACTTAAACCAAAGGCTACAGCCATACGTGGCCAATCCTCAAGCCCAGCCCAGACCCTTCGTGCCTTCTCAGCCATTGGGTGCAATACCTTCATCTGCCGCTCCTGCCCCTCTATACAGGCACCAAATTCAGAATATTCAAAATCCCCAAGAAGTTTACCAGAGACAGCAATCAGAGAACCAGTTCCAGAATTCGCAGCAGCTGTTCGCTCAACAGCAACAGCTCCAGCAGAGTCAATTGCAGAGAGATCGTGCTGCAGCCAGGGCCCAGGCGCAGAGATTAAATGCACCCCAGAGTCAGGGATCACCAGCGCAGTTCTACTACGTCGCTCCTCGTGGAGAATCTTCATCATCAGGTCAAATCGACGCCTTCCTTAGAGGGCACGGCATTCAGTTTTAGTATATTTAAATAACGTAGGTGAGCTAGTTAATAACTGTCGGCCAATAAGTCCAGTCTCCTGAAGTAAGGCCATATGTAAGGTACAAGTCTTTGATTGGTCGATAGGTGTACTGGAGTACGAGTGTGTATGTTTAAAGGTAGTGTTCATGTAAGGACAGTGGCGCCCCCGCCCCGTGTACATAATCGCTGTGTCTAATCAGTACCTTAATGTAGTTTTAGTAAATAGTGCGATAAGTATAAAATATTGAATCGTAGCGAACGAGTGTCGCGTTTTGTAAAAACAAATGATTAATTTGTAATATTTTTGTTTTAATAATAAATTATATTTTGATAACATTCTTTTTTTTTCTTTTAAGTTATAGGTATGAGAAATTCACCTGTTCACTACATCATATGTATGCATTCTGAAACCTATTTCCTTTATTTTTTATTAAAGGTTCACCAACAAAAGTATCTTTTAAACCAAACACGATTATATTATTGAAAATAACAGGCATCTATAGCTAAACACATACCGAACAGACTAATGTAAGTAAGTAATGAATTATTAAAAAACCTACTGCGTATATATATTATTATTTATTTATTTTGATTTAGGTGCCCAGTGTCAGGTCACTCTCATGAATAGGAAGAACTTACTGACACCACAAGCCGTTTAGGCTCTAGGGCATCCCAAAGAAATATACATAAATGCTAGAAGCAGTCTGCTAAAAAACAAAAATTTTACCGACTTAAAGAACTGGACCGAATTGAAATAAGACCACACGGGAAGCACCAACTTTCAAATGAAAAGAAACATGAAAATCGGTTCTCCCAGTCGAAAGTTATGAGGTAACAAAACATAAAAATTAAAAAAATAGAGTCTAAGTGACAACCTCCTCCTGCTTTGAAGTCGGTTAAAAAGGGATAATTTGAAAATTAAAACAGCAAAATACAAATACATCACTTACAAACAGGTATACTTCCTTGTCACGAATATACGAGTATCTAAGCATAGACATTACACAACAAGATCACTTGCAACTCTGAAGCGAGATCATAATTGACTTAGACATAATTGACTAGTTTATATACATTTGAGGAATAATCACCAATTTCCGCAGTAGAGAAAGCTATTAAAAGCAAATTTATGATTTGCTAGTAGAATGTTTTTCATTTCCTAGAAAAGAATGCATAACAAGTAATGAATTATTGCATCAATATAATAATATATGAAACATAGAAGTTATATATATATTATCGTAATCACTGATAAATCTTTATTGTGACACACTCGATGAAAACAGTTTTTTTTTAGATTACTTTTTGGCTCTAAAAATACTAAATAGCAACTAAAAACCCAGTGTCACTCTCAAGACTAAGACGAATCTATTGACACCACTCACAAAATTATACGACAAGCCGTTTAATATACATACATACACTCGAAAAACATAATCCCCCTTCTTTCGGAGTCGGGTAAAAAGTAATACAGTTTAGTTATGAGAATCTTTAGCTGAATATCTTCATTAGCCTTTAGTAACCCAGTTCTGATCACAGGTTTCTTCTGAGAAAGGAGGTTAACATATTTAAATAGTTGAAAATCTTATCATAGATTCTAGAAGTGAAGCTCATCTGTGCTTTCATTACACTATTTAATTAAAATTGACGGGTTTCGCACTATGTAATTATATTTAATGGAATAGTGGGCACACGAGCAGACGTATTGCCTGATGGTAAGCGAGTACTTCCGCCCATGGACACCAGGCGTCACAAGTGCGTTGTCGGCCATAGTGGATGGGGAGGGCGAGGATTGGATTATGGAACTCCGGTATCCTCATTCACTCGGTGAAACACAACGCAGGCCCTGTTTCACACCGGTTTTCTGTGAGGCCGTGGTATCACTCCGGTCGAGTCGGCCCATGCATGTCGAAGCGTGGCTCTTCCACGGTAAAAATAATATGGCTTTGTATTTAATAATATGGTTTGTAGGTCAGGTTTCACTAAGTACCGACAATTGAGAGTATTATACATCTACCTGAACATGTGGCATTTTGTAAATAACCATAAGTAAGTTTTGTGAAAGTAAATCATCATCATATCATCATCTTCCTAGCCTTTACTATACCCAAGATTATTTGACCAGAGTACCAGTATTTCCACGGAGCGACTGGCATTG
This sequence comes from Hyphantria cunea, assembly GCA_003709505.1. NCBI lineage: Eukaryota > Metazoa > Arthropoda > Insecta > Lepidoptera > Erebidae > Hyphantria > Hyphantria cunea. The sequence goes on from PKRV01000576.1 coordinate 1,391,109, forward strand.
GACCTCCGCTACTCAGAAGGCGAAGTGAATTCGAGGGTTGAAATAGTTGTCAGTAAATTTGAGGGCATTGACTTCCCAATAACGATTGCCATAGATGTTTATGATAACCGGGACCAATGTGAGAGTAAATAAAGAGATTTATTATTTATTATTATTATTATCTCATCATAGAGTAATAAATATTACTTAAAGTGAGAAGGATATTTCAAATTAGTATTAGCATAAAATTTCTGCACTATCATCTAAAAGCTAAGAGTAGAAGTGTAGAAATTTAAAACCTCAAATACTTCCTAATTTATTAAATTTTAATACCAAGAAGTGAGAAGTTTTTCCACTGTAAGGTAGTAGCGGGCTTGTCTGTAGTTGTAGTTGCCCTTGAGCGGTGTAAAATAATAAAATAAATTAATAAAATTATTAATTATAAAATTCATACTTGTTTTTGTATTTTATAAATACTTGCATAACATTTACATAAGGCGGACTTAATGACAAATGATATTTTGTACCAGACAAACTTTGGATGGCTTAGTAAAGAATGTGACAGGTGCAGTTGTCTTATGAAGAGAAGTTATGAACATTAAGTTTATGAAAACAATTAACCTTTATAATACATAGAAACATACAAAAAAAAATATTAATGGTAAGTTACGGCACTAATAAACTTAATAAAATAGATTAGTTGGTCTTGGTCGTAGGCTCAGGGACTGTCCTTTAGGAGTTTCTTCTCTACCTGACAGCAATTCCAGAAAATCCAAGACTGGTGGTCACCGTACTCATTCCGAATACCGACAATGCAACAATGAAGCATGATGACCCAGACCATGGTGGCCTATTGAGATGTTTCTAAGTTATTGGGCATCCGGTCTCGCATTTACTTACGAAACACGACTGCACAAATGCTGTCATTTTAGGTTAGTCTTCTGTGAGAGAGCAGCCCCGTCACGGTCGAGCCGGCCCGTTCATGCTGAAATCAGCGTGGCTTTACTACCTAGCCAATAACAACCGTCTGCTTTCAGGCAAATATTGTAACAAACAGAATACCGTGAAATGGTTCTGAACAAATTTTACTATTGCCATCTACCGATTTTTGATAGTATTAAATATGAATGTCGAATTTTGTCTGTGAAATCCGCCAAGCCATCTCATTTGTATGTCGATGTAAGTTCGCTGTAGTGATATGAGATGACGCTATTCTAATGTCAGTAACTTGATTCTTTTTTTATTGAAATTGATACAAGGATAAATCTATATATATTAAAATATGTTCTGGATAGTTCCTTTAAAATGTAGTAGAACTTAATCTCTTGGTGTGAACTAACTGTAAAAATGAATATCATCGACTTCCATGATAGAAATTAATTATCCTAAATTCATCGTCCTCTTAGTCTTTTCTAATCCTGAATTATTCGAAGAAAGTTAATATTTGAACCGGTTTTACCAGAGTATCAGTTTTTCCATGGAGCGACTGGCATTGGACTCCTGCAACCCAAAGGGCGAACTGAATTCGAAGCTTAAACTAATTATCAGTATATTTTGAGTGCACTGACTTCCTGGCAATGATTGCCATAGATGTTGATGAAAACCGGGACCTACCGAGGTGTGGGTGTGAAATGTAGTTGGATATTTCTATGTATATTTGATATTTGTGTATATTAAAAAAACAATTTTGTCACTTTTCGAAAGTAGGTCAAACGAAATTGACCTTAAACTCGAGTCTAGTATATAAGCTTATTAAATTCTCATCAGCGACTTATTAAAAGTACATAATAATAAGTACACCACAGTAACGACTGTACTTTACATAGCTCGTAGTATGTTCCCACGAAGTGGTTGCAAGTATCCATTGTTAAGGGGTCTTTAATCGAACTATGATTATTTTATTTATACTACGGATTTAACGGCAGAACAACGAAAGCTTCAGGTTTTAATTAGGTTAGATATCATAATCGGCCTTTAGCAGTCCACTGCTGGACATTGGCCTCTCCTAAGAAAGAGGTTTTAGTTACACCACGCTGGCCTGCCGGGTTGGTACAGGGTTAAAAAAAAACAAAAAATGGTTTGTTTAAGGTATCTTTAGAGGATCAAAGGAGATTTGGTCTCGATGTGAAGCGAGACCGTCTCAAAAACAAACCACCCGCCAAAGTAAAATACAATTACGTTAATGGTGTGTTCATTTGCTCACTGTATACGTTCCTTCAGTGCAAAGATAGGATACGTAAGTCACACCCGAGCACACGCCTGAAGGGATGCTCAGACTCAATCAGTCACCATACCCGAAATCGGCAAGATAGGTAGATAGAAAACTTTTTATTTGTACACCGTAATACCGATATAAAAGAGTGTACAGAAAATGACAAATGTATAAAAACAAAGGTCGGTCTTATTGCAGAAAGCAATCCCTTTCCAGGCAATCTTAGGACGGTTCAAAAAGTATCGGAAAGGCGATAGATGACGGTGCAATGAGTTTTGAAAAATTATATTTTTTTTATAATTCCAATTTCTTATGAATATAATCTACATTTACACATGCATAAACATACATACACATATATATACACATACACACACACATATATATATATATATATATACAAACGCCCAGACAAAACAAATAATGGAAATGATGTTGTATTCCGGCGCTTGTCTTCCAATTAACTGATAACCCTGTTCTGTTTTAATTAGAACATTATATTGTAAAAACTAGACGGTAATACAGTATGGTAAGTACTGTTCGCTAATATAGAAATAAACCATACTTAAAGTGTTAAAATGTGAGCTCAATTTATGAAAAGTTTTAGAGTTTTTTAAGGGTAAATAAACCAACTTAACATATTTACTTTTACCAAACTACAGCTAAGCAGTCTCGTACCACCATGATTTTAATGAATGAGGTTTCATTGCTTCGTAATAGAGGCCCGGGTGACAAAGGCTATAATATATTGTACCAAGATTTTAGTCTAGTCGGGTTATACTTTTTAAAACTTTTTCTTTTATTATCTTATAGAATATCATTATTGTTTCAATCTAAGACAAAAGCTGTATCTTATGAACGTTAATTAATAAGGCACTCAGTACCTAGTGTGGGAGCTTTGCGTGAAAGAATGGTCGTTTCAACTTGTCTTGTACGACATTAAATGTGTTTAATTATGAAGTAGTAAGTGGTTACAAGGTGAATGTATGTACTAAATGTTGAATACATCTCAACAATCTATATTAATGGACGTATTGGCCTAGGAGTTACAAATTGTGTCTGCTAAGCATGAGTTAGTGGGATCACTGGAACATATAATTTTGTGGGGAGTGCAAGAGTGGACTGTGCTTGAGGACTTTAACTCGATTCCCTTGTCGGACCAAATAGTTGTACAGTTTTTAAATATTTATGTCGAGGTTTGGGTGTTTTCTATGTATAATCCTATGTTCGTATTAACCCAAAAGTATATAAGCATTTGTCAGTTAATTTAGTCACCATAATACGAGTCGATCGTACAAGCACTACTTAGTTTGAAACTAGGTGCTATTGTGGATAAAATATACGAAATTTTTATTATTTGTTTTGTGTTGCGTGTAGTAATATTCGAGTATATTTAAACACATTGATATTACCATATCGTTTACTATAGTATATATTAGCATAGTATCTAAAGCGTATACTTTAGTATACGCCTTAGATCAGATATTCATTTATAATTAACTAAATGACTTTTCTTTTTTGCCCAGCCCATATGTAGATTTTATTAGCTTCTGCATTTATTTATATAAACAATTAATAGTAATATTATTTATTATATGGGCAATAATATTAAACACTCACTAAGGCAAATTTTTGTACGTAAATTAGCCTGAGGCTGAAAGGGACTTGCGTCCAGAAAAAACCTTTAATCTTTGACTTTCGTGTAGCAATTAACGTTTGTGTAACCCACAAAATTTTATTACAAATTTGACTTTGACTGTCGTGAGAGCTATACGCTCCATTCGTTACATACGCACCCACAAACAATAAAACAATTAACATAACATCCACGAATCTATAGCGGCCCATAAACCAAATTTGTCCACAGGTACGTTGTTTTACAAAACTATTCTGATAATTAAACAATCGAGAACTAGTAGCACAAGTCTAGTTGAGTAGAAAAAGATTTTCCGTTTCAGATAATGAAATGACAACAATGGTTCAGTTTGCGTAACATTCGCACGGTAGCGGCGCGAGTGGGGCAGTATTTTTATATAGGGGAGGCGCACCGCCGGCGCAGCCGTACCGCCGACATGCCGACAGCAACCTCAGCGAGATGATCACCCTTATCATCTTCGCCTGTATCACCACAGCGTCAGCCACAAACCTCACCAAAGATACAACTACAGAATCACCCAACAATGCCACCAAAGAGATTCTTAAAGCCAGTGAAACTGCAGACCCGAAAAAAGTTGAAATTGTGAAACAAATTAGGCGATTAAATGAGGACGGGTCATATACGATAGGGTATGAAGCTGATGATGGAACATTTAAGATTGAAAATAGAGACGCCCTCGGCCATGTCAAGGGCACTTTCGGATACATTGATCAGGATGGTGAAGTGAAACGAGTGACGTATTCTTCTTCGAGTGATAGCACACCAGTTCCAGTGACAACTAGTACTACGGCAAGCCCTCCTACTATGATTGTGAGAGTGAATAAAACAGTGTCTTCGACAACCAGACGACCATCACCCACAGTCGTGTACCCAACTAGAGGTTCCTATACAACGAGAGGAACAGTCATTCAAGCGATACCAAGAAGAAGAGTTCACTCCAGTACAAGAGCACCACACGTGGAAACTACAACCGAAGTCCAAAAACCTGAAGAGACGACAAGTAATATCCTGAATCTGTATAAAACGAAAGTAGATGATGTTAAAACGCGTACCCAAATATTAAAACCAATGTCAGCTTTGGTCAAAGACGATCTAATTACAAGACAAACCACGACCAAAATACCAGTGACAGTGAAACCAGTCTACGAACATGTCTCTGAAAACGATCAAGAAAGTGATGCCAATAGAGCTAACACAATACGTCGAGAACTACCTGGAACCAGTCCGAATCCTCGCATGGTTAGCCTGCAGCAGTCAGTGGGAGATGACTCGACGGACGTTTATGGAAGCCATTTGTCCATGGGAACAGTTCGCCCCTTATTCACTACGACAACACCTCGACAAAGATTAGTGCCCATTCATTCATTAGTGGCCGCCAGGCAAAAAATCCAGCAACATTATCAGGATGCACCTTTCCAAGAGCAGGAAACTACTATCGAAGCAAGTACCGGTCGTGTTTTCGACCAGGACAGTGCTGTGACTACGAACCCAGTGCCCATTGTTCATATCCAACCGCAGAGGGAGCCCGATGAGCGGGTTTACCAACAGCCTATATACAGGAGACCTCCAGCAGCCATTCACTTCAGGACTCACGAATACTTGAAAGACAATCCTGGTGCTGCCGTTCCTATAGGAAACCAACGGCCTTACCTTCAATATGATTATCAGAACAAGGGATTGGAGCCGCGATATGTAAAGGAACCATTGCAGCAAATACCCAAAGCTGCAGAAGCAAATAGTGAACCGTATGAAGTAAGACCAGCGACAAGGGTCATACCGATACCTGTAGACGAACGAGGAGTCCCTCTCCAAGGATACCAGGGAAGATTTGTGAACCCGTACAGACCACAACCCCAGTCTCCAATGTTCCAGCCAAGGTACAACAACCCAGTTGATGAGATGTCGTCGATTGCTGCTCCTGTGAGTACTAGAGACTTACGACGCTTGCTCCATATTCTGATCCTTAGACAAAACCGATTGCAAAACCTGATGGATCAAATAATACCAACACAACCTCTGTATCGGCCAGAAAATGACTATCGCTATCAACAGAGGTATCAAGAAGACGACAGATACGACTATCGTTACGACCAGTACAGACAGGAGTATCAAAACCAGGGTTACGATAATCAGTATGAGAGTCAGAGATATGTTCCGAGAAGGAGGTTGTATACCCGACCGTATGATACGGCTGGATCTTCTTCGAATCACATCGAAGAGATGCCAGAATTTCTTCCTCCGGATATAAGAGAGGCTTTGTTGTTGAAGATGCTGGTACTGGCGATCAGTCCTGACTTCGCGCCTACGCCGGTGCCTCCCACTGAGTTGACGACCGCGGCTCCTCCGAGAAAGCAGGTCAGGAATGTCCAGATCCTCGGAGAGGAGGGTTCACAGCACCAAATGGATGAAAAACGTCATTGAGGTATTTATAATTTTTTAAGTTAATTAGTATTAAGTACTTATGAAATGTAAATAGTTTTTTATGTGCCTTTTGTGGTAATGAAACGATATAAATTTAATTGCTGGAGTTTGATTTCACGGTGTCCATTATGAAAGTATACAACGCAACCAGATATTTAATTACATAAATATTGTTCTTTGTTTCCAAACGGCTTGCGTAGAATGTATTTTTTTATCTTATTACGTTTTGAAACATTACCTGATCTCATTTTTAAACAGATCTATTTTTTAAAAATAACCATTGTCTGTATTTTAGTATTTCAATAATAAATTTTCTGTTTTCTTCATGTCTTAAATTTTACAATTTAGGGTAGGAAGTTTACTCAAAATTTTTAATAATACACGCATTGACAACTGCGATTATTTCAAATATAATAGAAATTAATTCCTAACCTCCTTTCCAAAGATAGGCCTATGTCCAACAATGGAAAGGCTGATAATGATGTTCTAAAATCGAACTCACTTGTCCTTATTCAACTATATTAATTGTGTTAGTTGGTATTAATTGGTGTAAGTTTACACCTGACCGGTTTCGCACTTATTACATTAACCTTTGATGATACCATAAGGGCGAATCCGGTCAGGTGTAAGTTTAAATAATATAGTGGAATAGGTACTAGTAAATTTAATTTTAGAATATATTGCAACAAGCTCCATCAAGTACCGATAATCACGAGTATAAAAAAGCTGATGATTGTGATTTCGTATTTCTAATATAACACTAAAAAACTTTTTTTTAAAGTCGGTTATAATATAGAAAACACAACAGCCACACAATACACACAAACTAACATTAATCGGGAAATAAAATATTAGCGCATCGAAATTAACAAAACAAACATTTTATAGCTATTTACTACACCTAGACATAGAATCAATTATCGTGCTTGTAGCAGAATTACCTATTAATAGTTACGAGCTTATATTTACTTTCATCTTTCCCGATGTTTGTCTGTAATTAAGTAAGTTAAATTTGAACCACTTCACGATTTCCGAAGGAGCTGAACTTTGTAATTTATCTTTAGTTCTGATGACAATTCAATTATAGCTCTAATAATAACTCTAGCACAGCGGTCGCATTCGCTACCACTGCACCACCGAAGGAGTCAAAGATATATCTGTTATCCAGAAAAATGTATTGAAATATCAACAATATAGGTATACTGTGTAAGACAAGGTTATCTCTAATAGTCACGGTACTTAACCAAGTACATCGCTACCACTCTCAAGAATTGTCGCAGAAACATAATTATAATAATGTGCAACTCAAACAACATGTAACATCCTTTTACTACGCAATGTGAACCACATATCGCCGGAACAGACAGCTTGATTGTACTCTGTACGAGAAATCTTTAATGTCAATAATGGCGCTATACGAGTAATCTATCGTAAAGTGTAGCTATAAATATTTTATATTATTCAAACTAATATCATAAATTCAACACAATTTTACGCTTTCAATACTAAACCTCTGCACCAATTTCAATGAAATTTAACTTGGATATACTCTCATTCTTAAGGAGGGACATAGGATACTCATTAATCGCATAGGTTAACACGTTGGCAAGTTAAGCAATCTTAACCAGGTCAATCTAGGGATGGGTGACTATTCTTAACACATTGACCCCATGCCTCAGAGAGCACGTTAAGCCATGTTAACCCCGGTTGTAATACAAACATCTGTGGCAATTGTTATGAGTTTTGACTGCCTCGTTGGAGCTGTGTGGTAGCGTACGTGGCTGCTGTGCATCGGTTTATTGGCCTCGAGTTGGATTCCAGGGTCATGGTTGGTGTATCAGGGTCATGTTTGTATGTTATCAAATGTGTATGAAACTTATTTTAATTATTTCCTTAGTTATTTTGTTCTCTACGTACCTTGAACGGCAAAGCAGTATTTCTAAAATAAAGCTTTGAACTACCCTGATACTGTACATGAGATTAAACTAGTACTGCGCGCGGGGTCTTAAACGGTTTTTGAGAGGTAAACAGTATAAAATGTGTTAATCTAGACCTGTGTCTAAAATCTATCAAATTGAGGTGCGATCACGTTTGCAGTATAGGAGCCCCTTAGCATTTGTTATAGCGGCAACATAAATACATCATGGCTGAAAATTTCAACTATCTCACTATCACCGTTCATGAGATACAGCCTGGAGACAGACGGACTGACGAACAGCGAAGTCTTAGTAGTAGGGTCTTGTTTTATTTACCCTTTTGTACGGTACCCTAAAAAGGAAAAAAATAACTATTCGTTTGTATTTTTTCCTATGTCTGCCTCAGTATTTTGTTATTTATAAGCAGACGTTTGCCGTATTCAAAACTATATCAGTTGTCTTATTTCATTTTATTTAAAACACCCCTAAGTGACTACATGCCCTTTTACTTTATTGCGGGTAAAAGTAGTATATGTCCTTCCTAAAGGATATATAAAACTTAGGTATTGAGTTAGTTGGCACTCTGGATTAACACATCATCGCCAGTCTAGCGCGGTCCACTGCTGCACATGTCTTAAAATCGATCGTACTGGATAGATCGCACCTCAATTTGATCGATATTAGGCACAGGTCTAGATTAACACATTATCTACTGTTTATCTCTCAAAAACCGTTTAAGACCCCGCGCGCAGAACTAGTTTAATCTCATGTACAGTATCAGGGTATTCCAATTCAAGTCAAAACTATGTCAAAACTGATTACCCTAAGCGTAAGCCAAGAATGTCATACATTCATTAAGTTGCAACAGTTATTTTGCTGCCTGCTTATCCCCTTTGTGTGCAAGATTCGCACCCGTGAAGGTTGGCTATTGTTAGGCTCATGCATGATAATGTTTTGGGAAAAATCCTTGAGCTACTACAATATGCCTGCAATACTTATGAGACGGGCTAATAAAATAGAATGTTGGTATTTCCCATGGTAATTAAAGGGTTTTAGAGAATTGCAATTACCAACAATCTATCTAATCCGGTATTTTATACAATACCTCTACTAGGCGATGTATACAATAACTAAAACTGTTATGTATGATTCTTTTTTTTTATTATAAAGGTGGCAAACGAGCAGACATATCACCTGATGGTAAGCGATTATCGCCGCCCATGGACACCCGCAACACCAGAGGCGTCACAAGTGAGTTGCCGGCCTTTTAAGAAGGAGTACGCTCTTTTCTGAAAGGTTTGCAGGTCGTATTGATCCGGGAATACCGCAGGCGACAGTTCATTCCACAGTTTTGTTGTGCGAGGCAGAAAGTTTGTTGAAAAGTGGACAGTTGTGGACTGCCAACCATCAAGATGATGGGGATGAAATTTCTGATTCTGAATAAAGTTGACTTAAAGCAAACAGAATACGTTTCCTTTGCTCGTTATTTTGTAGGTAGGTAGTAACATAAAATTAATAAATGCAACTAAAATCTATTTATTTGACAGTAGATATTTCATACAATCCCTAGGGATTATATAAAATACCTAGGTAAAGTATGTAATGGCTAATAATATTCAAAATGTTTCATACATTGTCTGGACGCCCAGGAATTGTATACATTGCCTAGGTATTTGTTAGTGTATATTTTATAAACACAATATATGTCATTCTAATGTCAATGTCATATTGGTTATTTTTCATCTATGATGTGTGGCAACACTGCTCTTGTACGCTGTTCTGTGTGTGTCGAAAATTATCTCCACTTGTTATCAAAATACATCTCGGTTTATACTAATAATTAGTTTTCTTTATGCCCAAAACCTATCAGTATTGTATAAAATATTTTATCTGAATTGTACAGATTGTTATTTAAGAATAGATAAGCCTTTATTGACTGGAAGTCAACTGCTCGATGGTGCAGGTATTTAAATGAACGTAAAAGTTGCTGATTGTTGTGGTTTTGATGGGGACGTAGGAACAATTTTTGTTTTGGCTCTTGGTGTTCTTTTTGTTCGTTTCATGTATGTTTGTAACGAATATGCGACTCAGGATATGTATAAGTATTCTTAGGACTTATTTTTTTGTTAAAACTAATTCTCCTCCGCATTACTATGGGTAAAAGGTTGTATCCATCTGGTCTAAGAAAATGCGTATCCTTAAATAGTAAAAAAATGTTTAACTACACAATTAATTTTCTTATAGCATTCAACAATAGAAAGAGTGATGCAAGAGGAAGGTTTATAATTGAAATTCATGAATGTTTTAGAAGAAGAAATCCGAGATTCCAAAGAGTTCCAAAGCTGGGCCGGGTCACTAGTAAGTAATACAATAAAATATGTTCGATTAATATTTGTTATTGGTATACTCTCAATACATCTGCCTACACTGACGGTTCCTGAAAAACAATTATCACCATAAAACATCTCCTTTACAAGAATCTTTTGTTTCCTGCTGTTCCATCCATCTTCTTTCTGCCGAAAGGTCTTCCCATGTAATAAACTGTGAATAGCATTAAATATATCTCAAATTAACACACAACAAAAACACATATATATCGTCTTGACGCCTCACAACTCAAATTAGTAGTAAAGTAACCGATACAAAGCCACGTCCGTTTTACATCAAACTGACAGTTTTTTTTTAAATTATAAGAATTGTGAAATTGCATCATGACACGTCACGAACAAAATTGTAAAATATATAAAATTATGCTTTAAGGAAAGACGGGGCAATCGATATCATAATCAATATATAAATAAAAAATATATGTTTTTGATAAAATCCTACTAATATTATGAACACGAAAGTTTGTAAGTAAAGATGGATGTTTGTTACTCTTTTGTTACTCTTTTTTTACTCTTTTGTTACTCTTTTTTGTTTGTAAAAACTACTCAACGGATTTGAACGTTACTTAACAGGAATATAGCTTATACTTCAGAATATATATAATAAAAAATAACCGACATATACGCGGGCGGAGCCGCGAGCAACAGCTAATCTTATATAATTGAGGATATTTTTTAGGTTTACTGGTGAATCAACATCGGTTAGTCCATTCGTTTCATTAAAACCGACTCTCCAAATGTCCAAACTAAAATGTCGATTGCGTTGTAGTTAAAGCAGTCATTTTGCCGCTTCTTTTCGATTTTTATAGATTTAAACTACGCGTGATTCATAAAGTGTTGTTTTTTCACGTATTAGCCTGCTATAGTAGCTCTGTTCTGTCTGATTGAAAACATGAGCAGAATCCAAGAGTGGTGGCCACTCATTGCGAACGCAGACAATGCAACAATGCAGATGGTGAATCTCACTATGCCTGCCTCTTGAGATGCTTGGGCCTCTGGTCTCGCACTCACAAACGAAACTCGACAGTACTGGTTCTCTCTTTGGGTTGATCTTCTATGAGAGGGTAGTACCGCCCCGGTCGAGCCGGCCCGCGCTGAAATCAGCGTGGCTCTACTAGCTTTTAAGTTTACCGTTTTTAATCTGGGTGTTCTTTGAGTGTCTGTTTTAATGTTCCCTTACAACACAGAATATATAGACTATAGACCTAATGTAGCAGTTGAAACAAATCTACTAATTATGGCGGTAAAGCAATAGTAAATCTTGAGGTGCAGCTAAGTCTATGCGTGATGGGATTCGTTTAAAATCAGGTCACTATTTCATTTCTTTTACTAAACTCCAGAAGCAGAATGATAGAACTATCAAAAATATACCTTAAACATTGCAATAAACATATAATAAAATAAATAAATAAATATATATATATATATAGCGTCAGAATTAGTGAATAGAATTTATTTAAATGTTAATTTATATCAAACAGGTATGATTCCAGTTGTCGAGACGGGAACTGTGAAAAATAAATTATAGATAAAAAAAATATCAAATCACAGACTCAAGATAATTCGTTGGTTTTTGGTGAACAATGCAAATTATATGACAATTAGTTGGATAGCTGAAATGAAAAACCACCTAAAACAAGCTAAAATGTGCGTATTATTCAGTTATGAAGGTTTTACATACATTAATAGTAAAAAAAAAAACTTGTATATTTATATTTTAGTGCTCGTTCAGTGGTTGGAATTATATATTTTATAGTTTTCTGAACTCATCCTCTATATAAAGTTCAACTGGGTGAAATTTCATACTCCTTTGTTCACATAATTTTTGAAGAAAGGGGTACAAAGTTTTTGCTTCACCGAATACTATAGATTATACTAGCGATCCGGCTTTGTACGGAAGCTTTTGAAATTCTAGGGTTTTATCTACTATAATACACATGCTTAACACACACAATCCTTCCTCTTGAAACACTTTATCTATAACTGAAAACTACATTAAACCTGCTGATAATTTTAAAAAATCTAAGCGAATACACATCGGAAGCGACTCCATTTTAAACAAAGTAAAGATTAAAAAAACCGCAGTAAACGTTGTGTTTATATTAGTATATAATACGACATAATATTAAAACGATATTAAACTGACATTTAAAACACAATAACTCATAAGAACAAAACATTCAAGCAGTTAATCCACAAACCTGCAAACTCATTACATTCTTAAGTAATATATAACAATAGTTAAATTACGCAACATTCTCAAGACATATAACATACATACGTACAAATAATTCCCATGCGTATAATAATGGGAGCCGATCCCACGTCCCCGATGTGACTGCACGAATGACAAGTGCCTGCACTAGTCGTATACAATAGTGGTATATATATATATATATATATATAGATTGTGTAATGCATGAGTTTCTGATCAGTTTTTACGGTATTTCATCTTTTTCTTTTACTGATAAGGTTGTAAATCCCTTCGGGTCTTCGACTATATCATACTTTTATAAAGATTTTCTACTAAAAACCACTTTGACAGCAAGGCCTAAGACTCGCTCTTATAGAATTTGGATTCAAGAGTAGGACAGGTCTTAATTCAGGGGGCTTTGTTCAGCCATTTCATTTCAAATTCCTTCTGAATCGACACCGCGATGATCAGGCCTGATCATCATCTGCATTTTGACCTGATCAAGTCTTGATTCAGTCATCCCAGCAAGCTCTTCATTATCACAGTTACTAATTAATTGACTGCCTCGGCGGCACAGCAGCCTTATGTGCTTGGGATCCAATCTAAAGGTTTGTATGATCTGCAAATTTTTGTTTCGAAGTTAGGGTGTTTTTTTTGGTATTGTATTTAAAATAAAAAATCTCGTGTCGCGGTGTTTGTTACCAAACTCCTCGGAAACGGCTGGACCAGTTTTCATGAAATTTTGTGTACAGTACGTATAGATCTTAGAATCGCCCAACATCTATTTTTTATGCCCCTGAATGATAAGGGAGACCCACACCTAAATTTGTTTTTTTTCACTATTTTTTGATAAATGGCGAAGTTTCATAAAAATTGGTCTAGCCATTTCGGAGGACTTTGGTAACAAACACCGCGACATGACAATTTCATTAGAATTAGCTGTAGTAGTAAATATGTGTATATTAGTTATATCTAATTAAGGTTTATACCTTATTTGCATAAACACTATTATTATATTATTGAATTAGTAAAATTCAGTATTTTGTCCTTGCACCTACCCAATCATATCTCTGCAACACCTGAAGGTTGACTGGTGGAATGCCTCATAGCATTAAATTACTCTTTGTATTTGCGCCATGTGCAATAAGTTTTAATAAATAAAAATAATAAATTTGTGCTGAATCAGGTACGCATAACAAGTAAACCGGTGTGAAACAGCGCTTACGGTGTCCATGGGCGGCGGTAATCGCTTACCATCAGGCGATACGTCTGCTAGTCAGCCTACTATTCCATAAAAAAATAAATCCTTCCCTATGGTGACGAATTAAGAACATGGAGCGTCACCACCCCTATTCATCCCTAAAGGGTATCCCAGGAGCAAACTAAGCAGGCCAATATCACCGCAAAGAGAAGAAAAACTTGACGCAAAACTTATAGCAAGGTTGTTATAAGTGACCAGTATGATATAGTTGGTAATAGCCTCTTTATGTCTAGCTGTTGACCATTTAAGAGTGTTAACGACCAGCAGTCTGGCTTCAGGGATATATCCTGTCAGAATACTTACTTTTACTTGTCTTTATATATTGTTTTATAATCTCCTACCTCTTCTGTTCTTATAAAGGTTTTGATATACGTTGAAATAAATCACTGGCAGTATTTTCTGATTAATAATAAGGTAAGGAAGCAAAAAAGTTTGTAGAATTTCGTATGAGAACTTTTGGGGCAGGTTGGAGAGTTGTATATTATACTATATAAATCACTCAATATACAGAATATCATTAATTATCCTCATTTTAATGAACCTGCTTGCTAACACGGAGGACGTTTGTCGGATTCCTACTGTAGTATATCCATATATTGTCGGCTCTGAGACGCACGCGCCCGCTTGCCTCCGTCGCTCAGAGTTGACTGAACTGCGTCACGACCGCACGTGCACTAGACATGACATAAATCTTCCTTCTCATTCATTCGCAGATAGTACAATGAGTGAGTGAATAGAATGAATGCTTTACGAAGTGATGTGACTGAATAGACACATACACTATACCTATCCAGGGCTTGTGATAAACAGCATTATTACTTGTTCTTGTATTTGTTTGTTGATTGCAGTAATCTCAGGAACTAGTGATCCGATTTGAAAAATTCTTTTAGTGTTCGATAGCTCAATTATTGGGAAAATTGGCTGTATATATATAAAAATAATGTACGACACAATTTCTCCCCTTTAAATCATCTGGATAAGTTCACACTTGCATGTCTATACATATTATAAGGTAGGCCCTATATCACCTTTTTTATGGTAAAAAAATTGTTCACGCTATATAACAAAACCCAGACCAAGTTGAATGGGTCAGCTAATCTATGATATATAAGTATTTATAAACTTGCTGAGCCCCGAGGAGTTACCCGCGGTACAACAAAAATCGCGGGAAACGCCGCGGGGCAAAGATAGTCGAAAAAATGTAGCCTAAGTAACTTCTTACATCATCAGCTATCTGAAATTACCGTCAAAATCAGTTCAGCCGTTCCTGAGATTATTCGGAGCAAAAAGAAAGTCACAGACAACATTGAAAGATTTTTTTATGTATGTACCCTATGTATAGTCCATTCACTTAGATGCGGTCTCCTTAGTAGTAAAAAAAATTCAGGTAGAAGTAGATAGGGTGGCAGATTTTTTAAAAAGAAACGTTGTTTCGTAAAATTAATTTAGTTGTTGTTTTAATTATAAAAAAATAGTCTACATATTTACAAAATGAATTTGATATATATCCTTAACCTAGTAGGATCCGAATGTGATATCGTGTAGAGGAGCGGCTCCATTGCTGGGTAGCGAGTATTCTTTGAGGAGTTCATCGAGCATGGAGTACGACTGAGTGTTTCTCTGCTGGCCGAAGTTCGATGCCTGTCGAGAAGGAGCCGGGGCGTCGAAGTCTTGGTTCGAGAACTGCTGGAAGGAAGGAGATGGCCTGAAGTCCTGTTTAGAGGCTTTGAATTGAGTGTGCCTTGGCTGAGATGGTGCAGGGTTGAAGAAACTGTCGGATACTGGTGAGGGAGCAGCACCGGCGAAGAATGCAGGCTGAAAATATAAATAAAATGATAATATAATTAAGAAATCTTACTTACAAATACAAATATATTTTAAACGCCAAGTCTCTGCTTTACCGGTGACAGGTAAGTACCGGATAGCTTATCAGATAGACGGTTTGATACAATTTATATGGAAGATAGATCAAATCATCTGTCATAGAATACGGCAAGATTAAATAGCCACACCGTTGTGTTGCCAGTCCACAACCCGCACTCGGCCACCGTGGAGACGTATGGCCTTAACCCTCTTACGAGAGGTGACCCGAGCCCAGCAGTGGGACATTATGGGTTGTTGATGATGATGATCTATCATATAAGCTATCGAAACTTATCTGTAACCGGTGATCGGTGTTAGTAAGTAACTTTTGTTCTTATGAACTTCTGATTTCAAACTCCTCGTAATTTTAATTAATTTTAATTTAAAATGTCCTTGCGGGTGCCAAGATTTTTTTTTTTCTCGGAACTTCCCGGTTTATAGCTCTATGTGTCGCCTCGAGGGTCAAAGCTGTTGACCCTGGTTTACAGGAATTACAATGATTGACGTGAGGGAGGAACTAATCCTAAAAAAATTAACTTTTCAACAAGCGGTTTTATAGGTGGGTAAATTTGTGGTTATATTCTTTGAATCATCCTTTTTTATTAATTTTATTGTATATATGTTACTAACATACAATGTAAATATATATATAATATATTTAAGTTATGCTTCTTTTGGCGCATTAGGAACAAAATGATCTAACGCGTGTACATAAGTACACACACACTTTTTTTTCAAGTCTATTTTTTTTCTATGCCATACAGACTTCAATTTATCAATATATTAATAGAAATAAAAATAAACATGCACATTCCCTAATCTATTTCAACTTAAGCATGTAGTGTTTACCCACGTAAGTTATACACTTATATTGAAAACTGCACTGTGTTTTGTTTTGTACTTACAAATATTTAAGTGTAAACCAATAGATAAATAAAATAAGATTTCCAGTATTCAAGAATCATAACGAGTAGGAATTTAAACTCACCTTGGGAGGAGTAGGACCCGATGCGGCAGGCCTATATTGCTGTTGTTGGGGTTGGGGGGCGGGTCTGTATTGCTGTTGCGGCTGGGCTTGTGGAGCTGGCCTGTATTGTTGTTGCGTTTGAGGATTGGGCCTATACTGTTGCTGGCGGGGCGCGGGCCTAGGCGCGGGAGCTGGTTCTTCGTAGTCGTAATCCTGAGCGCGGTATTGAGAGCGACCACCCTGCGTCAAATATTAAAGTTTAATCAATATTAGCTTACTAGTTGTTGTTAGCGCTGTTTTTTATCTGCCTTGTGCCTTAACGAAAATATTTAAAAAGAAAGTAACTGAATCGGTTCAACGGTTCTAGAGTTATGCGCGTAGAATAGTGCAGCAACGTAATTGGTGACTCATTTTTATTTATAAAAGTAGTCCCGTGCAACTGAAGAGGTTTATGTCTAGCAGTGGACTACGATAGACTGATGATTAGATTCTGAATAATTATGTTCTGATAAAGAATATTACTCACAAAACAAGTTCTGATCGTCAGTGACTAACTGCATTATTTATATTAATTTGAGTTATAACAATGCGTTTAGTTTATTTTTTCCATGATATAGCTGACCAACGAACGGATGAATATGTTAATTAGTCAATTTTAAATAGTTTTTAAATTTTAATATTATTTTATGGTATCTAGATTTCATTCCATCACTATAGGTTCTTAAAATATAGCTTAATTATCTGTGACAGTTGTCACTAATGTCATTGTAGAACATACATTTTAGACGTGATTTTTCGAAAACACGGTCCTCATTTCATTTCATCCACATTTTTGAAGTTATACATCTTCTGGCGCGTTAGGGAAAAATGATGAGAGTAAATTTATATGATGCACGTGCACACCGTCACTAACAACCGACAGCCTGAAGTTAGCTATATTTAGCATTTTTGTTTTTTAAATGTTTATCTTGTTACGCCAAAGAAGTATAACTTCTAACGCACACACACACTTTTTTATCATTAATTTCATCATGACGAAGACTTGAAGACTTAAGATTTAAAGACTTTAATTACATGACATTGATAGAAATAGCTGATCCAGCTGGTTGTCATATCATCGAAAGACGTGAATTATAATTTGCCAATGTATTGCACTTCAATTATAATAAACCTGACACGTATTGATTGAAAATATGGGTGATAGAAAATAAAATGGCTAGTTTCAAAG
Organism: Hyphantria cunea; assembly: GCA_003709505.1. Taxonomy (NCBI): domain Eukaryota; kingdom Metazoa; phylum Arthropoda; class Insecta; order Lepidoptera; family Erebidae; genus Hyphantria; species Hyphantria cunea. The sequence goes on from PKRV01000576.1 coordinate 1,409,194, forward strand.
TCTCAGAGGTCAAACTATATTTTAAAGACTATAAGCATAACTATCATAGGGTTATCTGTCTGTATCTGTGTGTTTGTTTCTATACAGGTGGACCGCCATTGATTTTAATTTCCTTTTTGAAAAGATAACTCGCGCTCTAGGAGTTAATACTGTGTCGCGAAAAACTGTATGTAATGGACACATAGAATGCCCAGACTCACAAAAATTTGTGAATCAAACAGTGTTGTCTCATGTGGAATTTTGAATCCACAAAACTTGGCGCAGTAGGAAGCGGTGTGGCGACCACTTCAACCACCAGGCTATATTTGCAGTGTGTTTCTACTAGATGCTTTTCTTTTCGTTACCTGCTGTTTAGTAGGCCGGTCATTGGTGGTTTCGTCTACCAAAGTAGGAGGAGCGACGGTAATACCATCACCGGCTGGCTGGAAACCATATTTGTTCGCACCATATTCGACTACACGCAGCTGAAATTGGAAACATAAGTTTTTAAAATGTTTTGCTCAGAATTATATTTTGTTCGTTCTTTATTTTCTTTTTTGAACTCTCTCATGTTTCTACATTCGTGTGTTGTGTGTTAGACATAACGAACACTTAGACTCAAAACAACCATATATGGATCACACAAAGTGCTTTCCCTTATCGAATTTGAAACTATGACACTTAGCAAAATAGAAAGGTTGATTTAACCGATTAATCTTCTAATCCTTATGGGTATTTGGAACTAAACCTCATCTCCCACGACCGTCTAATCTTAAACTAGACGGCGTCAGTATAAGCTGTATCTCTATGTGAGAACCTCAACTGCTGGCGATAAGCCGTTCTTTCAAAAAGAAAGGTTTTGGTCTGCTATAACACGCTGGACAGATGTTGGTATATAGTTTGTTTCAAGTTTTTCTTATCCTTGCACTGATGATGTGCTGCTTAATTTGCTCCCTTAATCGCCTCTTACGACACTCATAAGATAAATAGGGGTGGTGGTACTTTGTTTATGCATCACCACACACCCAAATATAAGGAACGACCAATTCTATCTATAATTTGAATTATTTTCATATTTTTTTTTTACTTGAATGAAAATCTTAATTTATGAATACGTGTGAAAGTTCCTTGGCGTGGTAGCTTTCATTACATACTATTATTTAGATATGTCTGAAAATTCTCTTCAGCGCTGGTCATCTACAGTAACTCGAACACAGTTGCACAGCTCTTTCACTTCTCTATTCCTACAATCGAACTAATTTGAGTCCAAAGTCATGAGATTACCAGTTTAGTAGTCACGATTTTACCTAATTTATATAACCTTCAATTTATCAATTAATGTATCCTAATTTTAAACAATTTCATAGGTTTGGTGTCAATAATTACTTTTATTTATTATATTTATTACTAATTTGATTTTCAACATAATCTCACCTTTCCGCCGTCGTCTTTGTATCCATATTTGCCTTTGACTTCTCCTGTGGGAGATTTAGTTTCGATCTTGAAGGAGCCGTCTGCTGCCTCGTACCCATATGTGTATGACCCATCTTCGTTGTGCCTGTAAGCAGTTAAAATGAATATAAATATAGTGAAATCTTTGTATTACTTATGACTAAATTATTGGCAGTAAATCAATTGGGCAATACTTTAATTAGGAATTTCATATACAATCATATTCATTCTCTTTCGCAAAAGAGTACCGTTTATCATGCAGGGGACTGTTAAAGACTATCTGATGAATATGAATCGTTCAAAACTTAGAAAAGAGTGGTCAATATTGAGAGATAAATAAATAAATAAGCATTTCAGATACCTAACACACAACAGATCTTGTGTTATGGGTGTATATGCTAAGCAACTGATATAAATACATATACACTTTTTTTGTAGCCCAAGAATCGAACTTGAGACTATAGAAACCACCGAGGCAGTCAAATAGGCTTCTTAAATACTATTAATTACTTGGATAATTCAACTTAAAATTGCATACATGAACCATAATGGTTTGAGACATTTATTCAAAATATATTTTATTTAATTCATCGAACCAAAGTCATTTGGTTTATATTTATATTATCAAGTGTGGTGCACACCACATGTTTTGGATCATTCAGCAGAATTCTTTTAAACAAAGTCCTTATGTGTGGCTTGGTTCATACATACTTTTTTTCTGTCAAATGTAAATATAGTATGGACTGTTTTGGCTGTGTAGTTTATATCTCATTCTGATCAGTTTGGTGTCACTAACTCATTTTTTGAAAACTTGTGGGTTGGTACATTTTGACATAACTCGGTCCAATTATAGATCATCTATTTACTACTTTGCTTTGTTATAGCTAGGGTTCTAACGAAAACTTGTTTTTAGCTTTTTACTTATTTTTTGTACTGTCATAAATCCTTGATAAATTTGCAAAGTATCATTTCAACTCATCGTTCTTAAAGTGGATGAAAATGAATCAATTCATTCACATCATCAATTCAATCACCAAGCTACTAAAAACGATTTAAAAAGGATTATTTTAGTAATCATTATACACAGCTTTAGCTAGACTTTTAGTTTTCACCTTCTTTTTAAAGTCATATATCTCCTTACTTGTTAATTTGCTTGAGGATAGGCACAGGCGTGGGGGCAACCTTTGGCTCCGAGGCTATGTACCGCTGCGCTCGATCTTCGTAATCTTGTGCGTGGGCGCACGCCACTAGTGCCAGCAGGGCCTGGAAATTAACCACATTGGAATTAAAAATCTAGGTATAATCTATATGACCTGACTAACTGACTGGTTCATCAATGTAGAGTCTAAGCCGTTGTAACTCCCAACTTAAAATTTTGGCCGTAGATTATTTTTATGTTGTAAACACCCACCAAAAAAAGATTTTTTGGTAATTGTACACCTAATTTTTTAAACTAGTGGTAGCCTAGAGGTCGATATTCGATCATTATTCTGTTAAAATTTTACGTAGAACTATTTAGAATTTCTTTTGTCAAAGACTATTACACCTCTTTAATCCAAGATTTGATAATGGCTACTTTTGACATTCAGTATGACAGTGTAGACTAATTAATCTGTGTATGTGTGGGTCAAATGCATAGTAGTGTGTGTAATGTTTTATTTGTTAATTTAATGTACTTTATAACCATTATTACTGAAAAATATTATCGTTCTACACTTCTACTACATATAAACTACAAGTGTGCTAAATTTCATACTCCTCTATCGGCGCAATTCTTTTAAAAAGGGGTCCAAAGTTTACGTATTAATATATAGATAAGGGGTGAATATTTTTAATAAAGGTCATCGGTTTTAAAGTGAAATAAGAATTAAATCAACAACTTTCGTCCTTTTTCGTTATCACATTATAGTTCAGCCTATATAGTTCACTTCCGGACAACTCTTCTCTCCTTAAAAAGAAGACCTACCATACGATGCTGGTTAGACGACTTGGCAGGCATGTGTCTAGTTTTCCGCCTCTATGCAATCCTGTTTTTACCCCACTGCGAAAGAAGGAGGGTTATGTTTTTCCAGTATGTATGTACATTTCTTTGGTACGCCTTAGAGCCTAAGTTTGTCGTATTTTTATGTGAGTGGTGTCAATAGATTCGTTTTAGTCGTGAGAGTGATACAGGGTACATCAAAATTAAAAAAAAAAAGGATTTTTGTAGCCAAAAAGTAATACTAAAAATTAATATACAACTTACACATGTATTTATATACAACTTATATGTTTTATGTGTGATATTGACGCAGTCGGGTTTTATTTTTTTTAATAATTTATTACTTGCTATAAGTAGTTTGTTTCTTTAGTCAATGGTGACACTTCGAATACTTAATTTGTCACAAAAGAATATTTATAATATTAGTGTGACCACATATTATTTTATTGTAATTATATTGCATATTGGTATTGGTAATTGACCTTGCAACTTTCACAGCCACACTCGACTACACTTTAATAGCACTACAGAGCTCGTGAATAAAAAATCGGTCAAGTGTGAATCGGACTCGTGCAGGAAGGGTTCCGTATCTATACATTTCAAGCGTCTACCTATTACCGTTATCAATATCGAGCAAAAACGAGCAAAAAAAATCACATTTGTTGTATGGGAGCCCCCTTAAATATGTATTTTATACTGTTTTCAGTATTTGTTGTTACAGCGGCAACAGAAAAACACTATCTCTGAATATTTCAATATATTATTTTTATATAGTTCATATTTGACCGCGTCTCGGCAAACGTAGTGTAGGACGTCCACAGGCCAGGTGGAGCGATGATTTGCGCAAGACGGCTGGCAGGAGCTGGATGCGAGAAGCCATAGATCGAACTAAGTGGCGTGAAATTGGAGAGGCCTATGTCCAGCAGTGGACCGCGATTGGCTGATGATGATGATGATGAACATTTCCATTGTGAAACTATCGTTGTTCATGAAATACAGCCTGGTGGCCTGACAGCGAAGTCTCAGTAATGGTGTCCCGTCTTACCCTTCGGATACGGAACCCTAAAATCGAGTATCTAGTGTAGGCCTAAGGTGTCAGTTCAATTATTTAGGGCGCTGCTGTTACGGAATGACAGCCAGTGCGCAACAGCCTATTTAGGCTGTTACATAAATATATGTACAGTTCTACTAACTATTGTGGTGTAAGATACAACATACAGCGATTAGAAATCGCTTTTTACTCCATAGATATTTTCTGACTTACAGATAGGGTTGGGATATTTGAATAAAAACAGGGCTAATTGTAGTAGGCGTAAGGATTTTCTCATAAGGATGTCTGTAAAGTGTATGTATTGAAACTGTGTTAACGTGTTCCTTCTTTGGACACCTACAAAAAGGCCCGCAACATGATTGGGCTCGATGACTAATTTCAAATTTTAGGTTTAAAATATACGTCAAAACGCTAGCTTGAGTCATGGCGTCAGAAAATCTTTAGGCTGTATATGAGCTGTGAATCGAAGGTAATCTATCTGTCTGTCAATCAGTTTGTTCCGGCTAATCTCTGGAACGACTGTACCAATTTTGAGGAGACTTTCACTGGCAGATAGCTAGTGTTTTAAGGAGTAACACAAGCTTTATTTTAAAGAAGTACATTAATTTAAAAAATAAACGGAGTAAAATATTAAAATCCATGAAATTGTGAGTAATATCGGATTCGAAGCAACATACACCAGCTTGTAATATCGGGAGCAACTATTTGTACATAAATGTCGACCGGCTATGACTTGTCCCACACACAAAGTGTTGCAAGTTTACGCATTGATGGGTTTACGTGTCAAATTGTCGGTCAGTCTGTCACAACTTTCGATATAAACTTACACAGAACAAGGCGACATTAGCTATAGCGAATAACTTAATATTGAACATTCTGTAGGTTCTTTGCAAATATACGCGGATATTATGAGTAAGCACAAAAGGAATTAAGTGTAACTCCAAATTCAATTGAAATTTACCTCTCGCTCTAATTACTTAAGGTCAGATTATGAATGACTTAGATAATTCTTACATGCTGTCTGATCTTGGCCCCACTCGACAAAGTCTGTACTATAGTAAACAGACTACCTTTTAATCTATATATATAAGAGGAATGTGACTGACTAAGATACCCAGATATCAACATGAAATGTTGCATGTAGGCTCTTTATACAACTTAGGTGAGCACCAAGAAAGTTTTTTAATTATACCGTGGGAGAGCCACGCTTCGGCATGAATGGGCCGGCTCGACCGGAGTGATACCATTGCCTCACAGAAAACCGGTGTTAAACAGCGCTTACGCTGTGTTTCATCGAGTGAGTGAGGATACCGGAGGCCCATACCCCAATCTAACGCCCCCTATCCCCCTCACCATCCCCTTTCCCCCCAGGCCGCCATAGTGTGGGTCACCATGCTGCATTGTTCTTTTTCGCATTGAAGATGGTGACCACCACTCTTGGATTCTGCTCATGCTTTTCATCAGGCAAGGCAGAGTCATTTTGGCAGCTCAAATATATAAAAAAAAAAGGAATTTTGGAAATGCCACCCCTGAGGAAGTAGAATAGAGAATGAAAATTTATAAGGAACATTTTATCCCTGTGATGTATTTGCTTGAAACTTTGTAAAAATATAGTGGGGTTAAAGTAATGAAATACGTTATTTAGTATTTTTCAGAATGTCACCCCTAAGGGGGTAAAATAGTGGATGAATGTTTGTATGAAACATTTTGCGCGGGCTGGAGCTAGTACTTTATATAAATAAATATTTCGGACATCAGTGGCGCAGTGGTGGCGTATGCGATTAATGTGCTTGAGGCCTCGGGTTGATTTCCAGGTCGGACCAAATATTTGTATGATCTGCAAATATTTGTTTCGGAGTTTGGGTGTTATCCATATATAATATGTATGTTTTTACAAAAAAGAGGATATGTGTATTAATATCAGTTGTCTAGCATACATAACACAAGCTCTGCTTAGCTTGGGAACAGATAGCGTTGGATGTTAAATGTCCGGATTTTTTTTTGTTTTGTTTTATTCAATTATGGACGGACACCGAACGCACGGCCTCCGATTTAGCAATCAATTTCATTAACCACTAAATCAAAAGCCCAGTCAAATATATGTATTTAACAATATATTGTTTCGCAAAGTAAATTTCAAACAATTAATATGTTAGCAATGTATAGCACGCGTGTCATGCACTACTAAATCTAATGAATGTATTACTGAAGGCCAATTATGAGCACGATATTCAGATATTTTGTTTTATTTTATTGTTTTTTAACGACTGTCAATAGTGGAAAGTTTTATAGATGTATCTTATGCAGTGAACTATACCTAATCACCACCTTCACCGTCTCCACCATCAACTGCTACAGTCTCTCCGATACTTTTTGATCCATCCTACGGTTGCCTGGAAGAGATTACTCTGGCAATAAAGCCGCCCTTTGTACATTTTATTATATGTTAGTCATGTTATGTACTCTCTTAAAATATATAAAAACGGCGTACAAACAAAGAGTTTTCTATCAATTTATCTAGAGAGTAGTATAGAATATTTCTTCTAAGCCAAGGTAGAGTCCACATTAATCCACTCTTCATCATCAGCAACACTCACATCTCTCTCAGGCTTCTCACATCCAGGTTCTGCCAGCTATCCAGCGCTGTGAAATCCATGACGTTAGTATTCTAATACGGCTGAACCTCCATTTATGACGGCGAGTGACTACCATTATATTTAAGATTTTTAAAGCTGAAAAGTACCATATGAACATCTTTAACATCCCGGAACGATTGTTAAAGATGTTCGTATCGTTCGGCAACCGGTACCAACGGCTTAACGTATTCTCCAAGACAAGGGTCTCCAAGTGCTAAGTGTGCTCAACCATCGAGAGTCTAACCTAGCTAGGATTGTACTAACCACCTTGATAACCACTTAGTCACGTGTCTGTTCTGTCTAGTAGATATAGTTAATTTTAAGATGGGGGACTGGTCGGGGTATCCTCACTCACTCCGTGAAACCCAGTGCAAGCGTTGTTTCACATCGGTTTTTTGTAAGGACGTGGTATCACTTCGGTCGAGCCGACGACCCGTTTGTGCCGAAGCGTTGCTCTCCCACGATAACACATAGTCGAGTTATAGTTTATTTTTTCAGTTTTAGTTTATCTCTTTGTTTTTCAATTTTAACTTTTTAATTTATTTAAATGTAGAGTTCTAAGTTCAGTCTCTATTGTTTATTATTTACATAATCATAATTGTTTTGTAGATCGAGGTCGTAACTATATTTAGGGTAAAATCAGCCAGGTGTAAAAATTGTAACATTTTATGACACAAGCTATTTATTTACATTTAACCTTTTCGGTAACGTTATTAATAACGCAATAACGGTGTTGCCATGATAAAAATTAATAACAGCAAAACTGTTATTGCAACATTTGAATTGCTTGAAAGAAAAATTGTTAGTCTATGAATTTAAATAGTTTTTATTTTTAGGCATATTGAGGGCATGGGGGTCTCCAGGTTAAGCATGCAGAGGGAGGTTCTGGGTCAATCTTAGTGCAGTATGATGAGCCAGATCAATTTTGATGAAACATATGTATAACATGTATGTATATAGAATATTCTCCGCACAATACGAATAATTATTTATAGCTAACACTCTATCTACAGCCTACAGAGAGGAACTTTACGAATTAAACGGCTCAGATTATAGCATAAATCTGTCTCCACCAATCGTGCGTCAGGAACCAATGCCAGACACACTTCTGCCTAAGCTACCAAGGTCACAGGCGTGTAGCAATCAACTTTCCCGCATAAATTCCTTTTAGTACAAAATCGCTGCAAACTTGTTTCTCATTTTTTATTTCCTATAAAGGTGGACCACTATCATAATAATTGTGCACAAAGGGACCAGATAGGAAAGTCGCACTTAGAGGCCACGGTCCATTCACTGCCACAGTAAAGTTAAATAAGAGGTACCACTCCTCCATGCCTTTGAAATATTTAGACATGTTTCTATTGTCTCACTACCCTTATTTATCACTGCCGGAAGAGCCAAAGAAAGGAGCAAGCTACAAAAGACAACAGCACTACAAAGAAGGGAAAATGAAACAAAGCATACCAACCCGCTTGGTTGGCGTAATAAAGTAGGCCAAACACTCTTTTCTAAGAAGAAGCCTTTGTCCAGCAGTAAACTACTAAAAACTGTTAAAAAACGATTAGGTGTTAATAAAATCTCTGTGTATATCTCCTTTCTAAGAGATGATAACTATCTGCATCGGTCTTGTAGTATTAAGGTTCAAAATTGATTTATGTAAACTGAAAGCAGCTTTTAAAGTATATATTAGTGTTAAACGGATTTGAATTCTATGTCAGGGTCTCATGATTGAGTTTCGTCTGTGCATGACAGTGTGAGATATATTGAAATCACACGGAAGTACATGTAAGTGTATGCATGTCTGTTTCGAAACACGTGACCAGCCACAAGGTCGTGATAAAGGTCAGTCAATGTCTGACTTTTATATAAGTAAACTGAAAAAGTAATATGACACGATAATTAACAGTAACAATGAAGGATATTGAAGCTCAATTTCGTACAAGACTACTAATGTCTGATATCTGATTTCAATCACATTCAATTATGTCATGTGGTGGTGTAATCGAGCTATAATCTGACTGTTTATAAAATGATTTTTGTCCTTAGATGCATTAGGCCCTAGGATTCAGTGGCTTCTTTCGGTGTAACAGTAGTACTACAGAGAGAAGCTAATGAGGCCACTATCATCCTATTAAAAGCGCGATGGCAATTTGATTTCATCACGTTGATGGGGCTACCCCAAGATAGCGACTGGAATAAAATCAGGGGAGGGAGAAGAACTGGTAACACAAGATTTGTGACCATTTCAGATGTGTGATCACGACAGAATGGTTTTTGGAGGAGATGTATTAGTTTGTTAATAAAAATAATGTCGTATCACAAACTAGTCTAGTCTGACCAGCTTTTTCATGCACTCAAAAATAGTTTTTATAGAAATCTTCTTAATAAACTCCCGTATACATTACAGTAACATTTACTTAAACGCGTCTTTTAGAAATTAATCACTTATATAACTCCTCTTGATATACCTAGTTAGATACAAAGTGCCAAATATAATAATTAGAAAAACCGTCTACCAATAAACGGTTTTGACTTTATATATTGTGGGTGTTGTCGTGAGTTATATTACTGTATATATTTTGCACAGTGAAAGTCTGCGCCCGCGCAGCCCCGGTAGTACTTGCTGGTATCTCACAGATCAATATTAACAGCTTTATTGCAAACAACTGACGAAACTTGATCACTGACTGATTATTTTTATTTGATATTTTTGTGTTTGTTTAAGTTCGTTCATTTATTTACATATTTTTTATTATAGATACTTGTTACTTTTACTCTTTGCATTTGAGAGTTGCGCAATCATTGGATTTTGTGAGGGGGTTTGAATCCAGGTCGATATAAAACTGCTATTTATGATATGAATAAATGTACTTTAAAGATTTCTTTGTTTAGTATATGTAGTATATACGTGTATATGTACAGCAAGCTGGGTTTCGCCATAAACGAAAAAAATTGCCAAAAAAATTAAAGGTGGGTCACAACTTATTATTTAAGAGTATAAATAACAGATGTTGGCTGAGTCTCAGACCTACCCTATATGCACACAAAATTTCATCAAAATCGGTCAACCCGTTTTAGAGGAGTTTGGTAACAAACATCGCGACACGAAATTTTTATATATATTAGATTATTATATAACACCATAAATATAAACATGTGACAAATAATTTAACCTTTTGTGGATAGACTGAAAACTAGTTCATTTTTTTAAATCCCTACTAATATTATAAATTCAAAAGTAACTCTGTCTATCTATCTGCCGGTTTATTAAGCTTTCGGCTAAAACGTTGAACCAATTTTGATAAATTTCGGTATAAAGTTAGATTGGGCCTTGGAGAAGGACAAAGGATAATTTCTGTCGAGACAACGACATACACACGAGCCGAGCAAAAGGTTAGTTGTTATTAATATCAGGTAATTATATGTAATGACCTGAAAAGGCTGCTGAGCTTCTGGGGTGATCTATAATATTTAGAGTAAGGAGATGATAAACCCACGAACAACGGCCCAACCAAGAGCTAAGTGTTGAAATGACCCAGTAAATCAACAAGCAAAATCCATAAGTAAGTAATAAAATTAATTTTAATATATATGAATATCAATTACTTAAAAAAACTGTGAGCATAATTAAAAACAAAAAATAAACCATAATTTTTTTGGGATTTCAATTTCACTTATAATTGTATTTATTTAATCTACTTATTTTTTAGATAGAACCATGACCAAAAAGATATTTAAAGGAGAACTTCAATCACAGTTGACTCCATAAATTAAAATTCTAAACCCCATTTCAATTCACTTCCGAAACCACTTCTAATGAGAATATTTCTCTATTATAAGCATTTGTTGATACCTAGTCCTGGTACGTCCACTTTATAATCTAAATTAACACTGACAATTATTTATAACACTACACTAAATAATAAATTATCACTGGCACTTATCAACACATCACTGGAAGACAAAGGCGAAATTCGCAAAATACACTTTATTATTAAAATCATAACTTTCACTTAATTACATAAAAAAAGTAATTGTTTGAGTGAAGATATAATAATAAATGAATGACAGTATATTTTAGCTACTAAATATTGATACTTATTTTCTTAAATAACTTAAAGAAATAGACATCTTAGTGTATTGAAGTAATATTGAAAGAAAAAAAAGTTAATTAATTGCAAATTAGATATTGAATATTCATTGTTAGTTTTTTAAAATTTATTTTCTTTTATGAATAAGTGATAATAAAATTAACGTACCAATCGCACGTACGGTGTCATGGCGGCAAGTCGGAGGCGCGGCGTTTGTGCAGCTCACTTTTATATTAACCACGGGGCGACCTTTCACTGTACTTTACAAGTTTTTTTTGACATTAGGGGATGGAATATAAAATATTTCTAGTTTTAAAACCGCATGACAAATATTAAAAGTTGGTTTTACAAAAAAAATAAATTAAGTAATAACATTACTAAACGGATGGCTTGCACTAACACTACACAAAGGAAGAAAGGATTTGACAAAAGTGTGTCTTCACAAAATTAAAAAGTGATATAATTTTAAAAAGTGTTCTTATTTTAAAAATAGCATAGTGCCATTGACCTTTATTGTGGTATTAAGATTAGACAATCCGGTCTCACACAATAGTCTATTGACAGATTGTCAGAGACAATCAATTTCCGTTGAAAAAGTTCAGACGATTGTGTTTTGTGTGTTTGTTGATTCAAGGATTAGAAAATCTTAAACAGAGATAGTGAAACTCAATCGGATTTGATATTTCAGATCTTTTAACCCCTAAGGCCGATTGTATTCTTCATTCAATCAAAATATTTTAGTGTAAACAGACAAAGACCATTCTTTCGTTGTTCTGTCTGCGTTCTAAAAGATTTCTTTTTTAATGGTCAAACGAGCAAACGTATCCCCTAATGGTGAGCGATTACATACACCCGTAACACTAGAGGCGTCACAAATGCTTTGCCGGCCTTCGCGAAATGGGGAGGGGGATGAGGGAAGGGGCCAGGGTATGGTATGTCCTCACTCACTCGGTGAAACACAGCGCAAGCGCTGTTTCACAACAATTTTCTATGACGCCGTGGTATCCCTCCGGTCGAGCTGAACATTGATGCCGAAGCGTGGCTCTCCCACGGATCGGCATGAATGGGCCGGAAAAAACAACTACTACTACTGCTAACGAAATATCAACCCCTATTTCACCCCTGAGGGGAAGAATATCCAGAAACGCTTAAATACATATCTAATCGTTTTGTAATCAATAGCCCAAAATTATAGTTTCATGTTTCTAACTTAAAAATGGACGGACGTCCGTACAAACCTTCAACCCCTATTTCACCCTCTCAGGGCTAGAACATTCAGAAAGGAATAAATACGTTTCTACTCATTTTTAGTCAATGGCCCAAAAATAAAGTTTGGTGTTTCTAAATTAAAAAATTACGGCCTTCTATACAAACTTTCAACCCTTATTTCATCCCCTTTGGGGTAGAAATTCCGAAATTCCTTCATTAGTGAGTGTCTACTCAATAAAACGATCCTCCTCACCTTATTTCATAGCCGTAACTTTAATAGTTTACGCTTGGCGATGATTAATCAGTCAGTCAGTCAGTCAGAACATGTTATTTCATAAGTATAGATTTGTTGTATGTACACACAGCCTGTTAAAGTTTACTTAAATTGAACCTGAGACCATAAAAATTTAGCCTTATGGTAAGCGCTTACCGCCGCCCATGGTCACCCGCAAAACCAGAGACGTCACAAGTGCGTTGCCTGCCTTTTAAGGAGTACGTCTTTTTTCTTAAAAGTCGCATAATGTATTATAAGGTAAAAATAAAATTTAACAATCTTCTACCAAAATCTGTAGCACTTTTTAAAACAAGTAAAATTATTTTAATAAAAGATCGACTGCTTCAGTATCTGTCATCTTTATTAAATTCAGTTGTTTTTATACATAAATAAAACATAAATAAATAAATAAATAAATATTTCGGACAATTATCACATCTAGTCCCAAACTAAGCAGAGCTTGTACTATGGGACTAGACAACTGGGTCCGGATGGCGTAAGAAAGCGGTTCCCGGATCTCTCCCGTCTCAGGCGCAGAGTGGCACACGATTCGATTCCGACACACCGCCCCGCCGCAATCCCCGGTGGGGTGAAGGCCCGAGGGGGTTTCGACACGTAAAAAAAAATGGGTACTAGACAACTGATATAAATACATAACAACTTTTTTACATGTTATGTATATAATCGTAACGTTTAACGAAACGTTCTTTATTTTGATACCACACTCGTTGTATTTTTAAATCATTTTTTTAGATTACTTTTTGGCGGCAAACATTCTTAATTTTGTTTTATTTTAATTTTGATGTACCCAGTGTCGCTTAGGTTAGGCTTACAAATAAGACTAATCTATTGACACCACTCACAAAAAAAATACGACAAGCTATTTAGGCTATATGGCGTGGCAAAAAAAAACATACATACATACACTCGAAAAACATAGCTCCTTCTTCGTAAAAAGCTAGCAATCGACATAAAACCAAAGATTCATTTCAAGGTTCATGTCCATTTCTAGCTTTCGACCATGACTTTGATACGTAATCAATACACTAATCAGTACACAATACATCCTCTTGAAAAACTACAAAAGTTACCTAAGGGGTAACTTTCATAGCTTTTGCAATAGGATTGATTGGGTAAGTAGTTATGGAGTTAAAAGAAAACACATTATCGAACAAACCTGCACTATATTTTATTTTTTTATCTGTAATTGTTATTATAGTACTGGCTTTAAAATGTTTTTAACATAATCTTGGAGTCACGTCACAATAGAAACTCGTCCAATGTTACAATAGTGCCGTAGTAATAAATACAACCAGTTTTTATTTTAACTTACGACGGCCCTGTTAGTGATTAGTAACCTTGACTGCTAATTCGGAGGCTTAGGTTCGAATCCCACCTAGGACAAACGATGCATGACGATTATAGTGTTTTCCTGTACAAAAAGTGCTCAACGCGGCTTAGAAGTTATGCGACGTCAGCATGTCGGTGACGCCAGCATGTCGGTCACGGTGACGGTGATGCAGCGACGCGAACTCACTTTCAAATTACAACTATTCTTCAAATTGTTCTCCTTTCAAAGTCCTAAAATGAAGTCTGCGATGGCATATTAAGGTTCTCTCATTATATTCTTTTTTAAGGTAAACATATTTGTTCACGCTTTATAACATCACGCTCAAAAGGAGACGCAGAAGAGGTTACTCGGGTCAGATAGTATAAAAATGTGTATCTTCATAAAACTCCAATATCTACAATACAAATGGTCATCTTCCTTGTCTTTATTATTCCCAAAATTATTTTATCAGAATATCAGTTTTTACACGGAGCGTCTGGCCTCGGACCTCCGCAATCCTGAGAGCGAACTGAATTCGAAGGTTGAACTAGTTGTCAGTATATTTCGGCTCTGACCGCCCAGAATAAGGCGCGCCTCTGGCGGCCTCAGAGGGTATTGGCGGTCAGAGCCATACGCGGATACCGCACGGTGACGACTGAGGCGGCGCGCGCCTTGGCCGGTACACCCCCGTGGGATTTGGAGGCGGAAGTGCTCGCCGAAGTTTATCGACGGGTGGCTGAATTCCGGGTGGAGAGTGGCATGCGCCCTCCGCCCGAAGAGGTATGCGAGTGGCGTGAAGCCGCCCGTCGAGCCACGATGGCTCGTTGGTCTTCGCGGCTGGAGGCTCCACGTGCTGGCTTCGCCACCGTGGAAGTCATCCTCGAGTGGGCAGGGCGGCAGCACGGGACCCTTTCCTTCCGACTGACGCAGGTGCTTTACGGGCACGGTTGCTTCGGGAAGTACCTGCAGTCGGTCGCGCGGAGGGAATTGAGTCCCGCCTGCCACCACTGCGACTGCAGTGAGGACTTGGCCCAGCACACGCTGGCGGTGAGCCCCACTTGGGCGCCGCAGCGTCGGGCCCTCACTGCAGTCATCGGAGAAGATCTCTCGCTGCCGACCGTCGTGCGCTCCATGGCCGGAAGGAGGCAGCGGAGAAGGCCCGGGAGGACGATCTCCACTCGGACCCGATCCGCCGCCGGCAAACCGGGCGGCGGAGGCGTGTCTATCAGCGCTTCATGCCGCCCTGAGTGTGGCCGCGGATGGGCGGGACGGGTTTTCCCCCCCATCCGCTTCACAGCCCAGCCGCGAGGGGGCGACGTTACGCGTGTGCCGTACGTCGCCTAAATTGAGAGTTTACCATCAGACGACGGAGCCCGCTTAAGTGCGGGCAGGCGCTGGGAGGGGTCCGGACGGTGTAAGAAAGCGGTTCCCAGATCTCTCCCGTCTCAGGCGCAGAGTGGCACACCGTGGTGGTTTAGTGGGTAGTCTGGCGAGTCAGTCAGGAGTCCCACACAAAGCGAACCCCCTGTCCCCGCGCGGGGGGGGGGAACGAAGTGCGTAAAGGCATTCCACCACGTAAAAAAAAAAGTTCTCAGTATATTTCTGGGAGGGGTCCGGATGGCGTAAGAAAGCGGTTCTCGGATTCCTCCCGTCTCAGGCGCAGAGTGGCACACCGTGTGGTTTTAGTCGGTTCGATTCCGACACACTGCCCTGCCGCAAGCCCCGGTGGGCTGGAAGGCCCGAGGGGTTTTCCACACGTATAAAAAAACAGTTGTCAGTATAGTTGAGGGTACTGACTTCCCAATAACGATTGCCATAGATGTTCATGACAACCGGGACCGACGACTTAACGCGGTCTTTGAGGCGCGTGCGGGAAATACCGCCATCTACCATACTCCGGGCTGCTATTAAGAATTTTGTAAGAAACATCCAGCAGTCAGCAGCGACAACTTAAGATCGCAGTCGCTTAAGCCAACAATATCTATAATACAAGTCCAGTAAACAATTAAAACAGTAAATCAAAGACCTTACTTGAGACCTTGACACTCGATAGCTTGATGATAATTAACATTAGTAGGCAATTAGCTAACCAAATTGAAATATAAATAAAAAAAATGTATATTTTATTTATATTTTTAAGCTCTAATTATTTTTTTAACAACGCTTGTTAAATTTTAGAAATAAATAACAACCTTGCAAATATATGTTTCAAATAAATAAATATATTAAAGGCCTTGAAATAAGTTATGATCTGTGGTTATTATTTAAAAAATAGTAATTAAATATACAAAAAACTTTATTTTTAAAATAAACCTAATACAATACTGGTGAGAATTTTCGTAACTTACATCTACGAGTATATATATAAAAGAGGAAGGTGACTGACTAAGATACCCAGAGATACACGCACAGCTCAAACCGCTGAACCTAAGATCCTGAAATTTTGCATGTAGGTTCTTAATATAACATAAATGAGCACTAAGAAATAAATTTTGGAAATGCCACCCATGAGGGGGTAAAATAGGGGATGAAAATGTCTACTTCTGCAAAAGCTCGTTATTCATATTTAAGTTGACTTAACTATGATGATTTTGACTTTATCTACTTAGGTTGTTAATAATAATGTTCCGTACCCTCTGAACCTGTGTATTCTGTATCTCAGAAGGTAAACGGTTTCGTACTCCTTTGTTTGACAAAAAAAAGAAATGTCACTTAGTTTTGGCACTGTTTTGTAAACGGTTATGTGTGTATTATAAATTACTGGGGTTCATTATATTCCTGAAGGGTTGCATCGGGTGACAGGACCTTGGATGAAATGGCAATGACAGTCAAAACATTAACCCACGGTTGTCTGTTACCTAACTAGGTAGGGTATGCAAAACAGGTTGTTGATCATTTACTTAAATAATTCTAAAATAAATACATACCTATTATACGTAAATTACACCAACACATGGACAAATAATCTCACACATTTATTTGTCCTGCTTTTTTAAGCATGGAATGAAAGAGCGTGTGTGGGACTCCCAGAGGACCGGTCTAGCCACTAAACCTCGCGGCGGCATACCTCGGCAGTCGGGGGAGCAGTGGTTTTAGTAGGAGAATAAAAGAATGGCAGTTCCCTTCATCCAAGTGTGTTTGACATCTGCAAAAATCAAAGGCAATAAATAAATAGATATTTTAGACACGAACGAACACACAACGCCATCTAGTTCCAAACTAAGCCGAACTTATACTATGGGTACTAGACAACTGAAATAAATATATATACTTTTTTTTAAATACATATAAATACATATTACATCAAGAAAACGTTCAAACTCCGAAACAAATATTTGCAGATCATACAAATATTTAGTCCAACCCGGGAATCGAAACCGAAACCTCAAACATAGGAATCACAGACGCTGTCACTGCGCCATCAAGGCAGTCAAAAAGATAAGAATGATGTGTTTATAGTTTTTTATTGTCAAAAGTAGATACTAACAACAAGTTAGTATAATTTCCTAGCTTAAATATTTACTAATGTGTTTATTAATTTGTGGATAAACGATTAAATTCAATGCATGCATTGCAACTATTAATAAATGTACGTTAAATATCCTTGTAGCAATATAACTGTCTAGAAATAACGAATTAGTCTTTATTTCGGACATTCTCTTCAAAAAAGTAGACAAAAAATTATTTTTAAACTTATATTAATTTTTGATTGATTAATAGCTTGACTGCACGGTTGGCATAATGGTTGAGGCAGTAGCCACGCCGCTTTCTACTGCGTTAGTGATGTGGATTCAAATCCCACTTAAGACAACACTTTATGTGATTCATAAATTGTTGTTAGGAGTCTGAGTGTTCTTTGTGTCTCTTATATGTTAATTTGTAAAGTCTCCCAAGACCCAGGATGTATACCTAATGCAGGATTTGTCTTTTCAAAGAAAACATTTAAAGTTTGTTAAGGAATTTTATTTTTCTTCGCTTTCTTTACAAAAATAGCAATATAACTCTTAACTCAGTTTCATCATCATTATTATCATCATATATATTTGTTTTTTACTTCGTGTGAGCCATCCTAACTTGTAAGAAATTTAATTTCTATTTTAATACCCATTAAATATCATTTCGATTTTTTCTGTAATTAAATAAAAATAATTTATAATCAAACTTTAAATCAGAAACAATGCCAAAACAGTGTGACTAGGAGAATCTAAGAAACTATAAAATAAGTTTGTATTAAATAAAAGCCAGTACTAATTGAAATATTATATTGAGAATAACCTTGGTGGTGCAGCGGAAAGAAAGTGGGACCGCGCCTTCTACATTCTTGCCACAATGTCACATCTAGACTCATTTAACTTGACTTAGCTTCGTTATAGAATTTGTTACCTAGGTTTACAATACAATATTCAAAATAAATTCATATTTACAGTAAGGATATTATATTTTTTTACCGACTAAAAAAAGAAGGAAATTCTCAATTCGATTATATATTTTTTTTTGTTTTTACCTCAGGACTTTCGACTGGGTGATTTTGATGATTTTTGTTTCAATTTGAAAGCTTATAGCTTTATAAGCTAAGTTCTTGAAGTGGCTTTTGTTTTTTTAATTTTATGTTATTACTGTAAATACAGATTAAAATACAGCCTCGAACCTAGTTTGGGAACCAGTGATAGTTCCCTAAGGAAAACTTCAGTTCATATTTCATCTTAATAACAATGATTGTAAACTATTTTCTAAGACAAATAAATATTTATTATTATTTATAATGAAAAATATTACAGGTCATTTTAAGAAAATATTACCCATTCCTAAAACCTTCCGGTGGAAAGGTGCCCATTATACTTGCAGCATTGCCGCGTTGAATGGCAATGGACGGTCTTTGCATCAGGAACGAGCCGGAACGGGAGTCACCCTTAAGCTCCGCAAGTCTACTGCCCAGATTATCCACAAACCTCAGAGTATCAGCAGCCCAGCTTCCCATAGTCTCCACTGCCACCGGAACAAAATAATAGTGCTGCTCCAAAGCCGCATATTTTTGCCTCTTCCTATAGCAAGCATCGTCCGCGGCGGCCGACAGGGAGTGGATGATATTATAATTATCCTTGTGGCTTTATCGTAGTCAGGTACAAAGGCTCATAGGAAAGAAGACGCAGAAGCTATCAACATTATTAATTAGTAGGATATATATTTCCTTTTAGTACATTAGTAAGTTTACACGCGTTTTAGTATCGAGTCAGTATAGAGTCGTACTTTCTCGAGTATTTCCTAGTGTGTCTTATCTTCTGTGATATATTTGTGTATGGCAATTCTAATGATTATTCAATTTTTCTACCTGATAAACGTTCTGATAAAAAGCCTGAAATGTTAAAGAATCTTCCTGTACTTACTTCTGTTATGTTATAGATTTGGCAATTCATTTGCAAGTACCTGGATGACCGGTATTTTCTTTTCTGGAAAATTTCCTAAGAGTTGATTTATCGCCCGAAACATACAAACTAAATTTCATGAAAATCATTGAAGCTGTGTCTGAGATTCAGATTGTATATATACAAGAATGATTCGTTTAAAGCTATTACATGATAGGCTTTAGAAAAATAATTCTTCGATACAAAAAGATCAGAAGCCTCGCAAAAATCTTTTATTTACAGTTAATTGAGACCGCTTTCAGTAACCTATTTCTAGTCAAAAGTGAAGATAGGTTATTAAAAACGGCAGTTAGGCGATGAGAGTCGGATCACCTCATTCCCTGATACGACCCCTTAGACAAAAGGCCTAGTCTAGCCTTTTCATAACGCGCTCAGTGATTTAGAGCTTGTAGACTAGCCGTACCGTAATTCCTTATCTCATGACTTATAGAACGCACTGATTGAACACTGATTGAAGACTTTCGCCTTTAGATACGGTGGCATCGATGATTCACGATAACTACAAAGAGAAAATAACAACAAAACTTTTTGTAGCCGTTCCTTTTGGGGCAAATGAGTAGATGGGTTACAGTAAGTAACTATTAAAGAGACGTGTTACCGTTTGTACCCCTAGAAATAAAATGTCTGTTCCCTTAACAACAAATTTTAAATATTTAATGTTGATGTAATTAACATAAGTTACTTCAGCTACTTGGAGTGCTTTTCACGTAATCGTGTCTCGGCTACAGCGTGCACGACTTGGCCGATTCGCAAGCGCACCAAACGTGATGTAGGACAGTTGAACTTGTCGATTAAATTTTAATGTGTCTTACTCACGTAAATTATTAAATTAGCAAGAAATTATTTAATTATAATCACAAATTTTAAGAAAGAAACTCGACTTCACGAACTGGGCCAAATTGAAATGGAACTACACAGGAAGCGTCATCATCAATCAACGACAGCCCATAGGATTGGAAAGCTGAAGTGGCAGTGGGCTGGCCATATTAGACGAAGAACTGATTACCGTTGGGGTAAACGGGTTCTTGAGTGGAGACCGCGTCTCGGCAAACGTAGTGTAGGACGTCCACAGGCCAGGTGGCAGGCTGACAGGAGCTGAATGCGAGCAACCGAGGATCAAACCAAGTGGCATGCTATTGTAGAGGCCTATGTCCAACTGTGGACTGCAATAGGCTGATGATGATGACACAGGAAGTACCAGCTTTTAAATAAAAAAAGAATCATCAAAATCGGTTTACCCAGTCTAAAGATATGAGGTAACAAACATAAAAAATACAGTCGAGTTGATAATCGCCTCCTTTTTTAAGTCGGTGAAAAAACTATAAACCCGACTAATTAAACTTTTGATTGAATTATATAGCCTTTATGACGCAGGCTATCATTACGAATCTATTGCGCGACAATCATTAAAATTGGTTCAGTAGTTTTGGCAGTACCGTGTAACATACAAACGTAAATTGAGTTAACTGTCTGCCTCGTTGGTTTAGCGATTGACGTATGCGACTGCTGATCATGAGGTCTCGGGTTCGATGCCCGAATGGGACCAAATGTTTCTATGATTTGCAAATCTTTGTTCCGAAGTTTGGGTGTTATCTATGTATAATATGTATGTATTTACAAAAAAAAAAGTATATATGTTTTTGTACTTATCAGTTGCCTAGTACTCATAGTTTTGCTTATTTTTGCAACCTTTGCTTATTTTGGGGCTAGATGGCGTTTTGTGTTTTAAATGTCCCAAAAATATAGCCGAAATGAAAACAATGCCAATAATAATTCTTTCCCTTCCCTTTAGCTTCGCGGTACACAGGTAAAAGGCTGTTTTCTTGTACATATTATGAATTTATGACAGTGGTATACGTCAAATGAAGGATAAATCTGCCACATGAAATAAAAGAAAAGTATGTAAGAAGCTTTGTAAGAGGTTGTTGTCGTGTCAAAGTTAAAGCTCAATAGGTTTTTTTTAAATGAAAACTTCTTTAGGCGCGTTGAGCACTTTTTGGGTGGACAAAAATGTTTTCATGAGCTGAATTTTTTACTTTTTTAATGAATATAGACCTGTCATAATGACTCTACTCTGCCTGATCGAAAGCATAAGCAGAATTCAAGAGTGGTGGTCACCATACTCATTGCGAATGCAGACAATGCAACAATACAGCATGGTGACCCACACCATGGTGGTATGCTCTTGGTTCTGCATAATTGGGCCTCCAATCTCACACTCACCAATGAAACACGACAGCACGACCACTGTTATTTAATGTTAATTTTCTGTAAGAGGGTAATACCGCCCCGTTCGAGCAGTCCCGTTCGCGCCGTGCCAAGAATCAATTCATCATTTGTATTGTATGTATTGATTAATATTATTTCACCGAGTGAGTGAGGATACTGAAGGCCCTTACCCCAAACCTTCCCCCATTTCCCTCCTCTTCCCCTAAAGGCCGGCAACGCACTCGTGACGCCTCTGGTGTTGTGGGTATCCATAGGCGGAGGTAATTGCTTACCATTAGGTGATACGTCTGCCCGTTTGCCCCCTATTCTACAAAAAAACTAAAAAAAAATGATCGTTACTTAACAGAAAATAAATAATAAGTAAATATTACGGAAATCTAACACACAACGCCATCTAGTCCCAAGCCAAGCAGAGCTTTTGTTATGGGTACTAAACAACTGATATAAATACATATAACCTTTTTTTGTAAATACTAACATTTTATGAGATCATGCAAAAATATGATCCGGCGCGGGAATCGAGCAAGAGACCACAAGCACTGCATTCGCGTACGACTGCGTCATCGAAGCAGTTTGCAACTGTCATCGATCTAATATTAGTTGTAGCTCCTGTTCTAAACCAGGTTATATATCTAGATATTGTTGCCGACTCCCTCTTTAACTTTGCTAAGCATAATATTGAGTTACCAACTGTAAGATTTAGTTATTCAAAATATAAGATACGGTCTTTGATCTGATAAAGCGAATATATTTGGCATTCTGCCAGTCATTAATTGCATATTACATTATTATATATCTTTTGTGCAATATATATATTATTATATTTTACGCTTGAACAAAATTCTGTCTCTCCGGAACATTAGAACCGGTAATAAACTCATTTAATATCTACTGATTGAGCAACAGAGTTGAAATATTACCTGAGTTTTTAAAGAAAATTTTGTTTTATTTCATGCATCGTAAACCAAGTAGGGCGTCCAATTATAAGTTTACGTTTTATGCAAAAACTAGGTATCATACACATACATATTATACTACATTTTAACTCCTAATTCCGTAAATAATTCCGAATTTTTAATAACATTTATGAATGCAATAAATTAATGTAAAAATCGGCCAAGTGTGAATTGGAGTCGCGCAGGAAGGGTTTCGTACCATTATAGATACATTTCAAGCGTCTACCTGTTTGTCAATATCGAGCAAAAATGAGCCACGTTAGTTGTATGAGAGCCCCTTAAACATTTATTTTATTCTGTTTTTGCTATTAGAGCGGCAACAGAAATACACAATCCCTAAAAATTTCACCTGTCTAAATATCACGGTTCATGAGATAAAGCCCAGTAACGAGCGGACGGACGGATAGCGAATTCTTAATAATAGGGTCCCGTTTTAGCCTTTGTATAAGGCACTCTAAAAATCAGTCAAAGTTCGTGGGTTCAAAACCCACCTAAGTGATGGACACCAATATTTTCTGTATGTGGTTGTAATTAATATATATATACTTAGAAATATATAAGTTTATATGTCAGAAGTCTGATGAGAATAATACAAGCTTTGCAAGTATGGAATCGGAGCGTCAGTCAGCTGTTTGTGGCTGGTGTGATATCACCATCATTATAAGTATATTGGTATTAGATTTAGCAAATCGTCATTATTGTTCTTACCATCACATAGTCAATCTGACTGTTAGTCTCTTTAACTTGCTTTGATAACTTTTAAAGTTTACGTTTAAAACAATAGCTAATAACTTCATCCTTGATAATAAACTCGCATCAAATTATATAACTTGAAGCATTTTAATTAATTCTAGCAAATATTTTTATCTCTGAGATAAATATACTCACACGTGCTTAAGTGTGAGCAACCTTCCCATATAATAAACGTTATCTTTAAAAACAAACAAAGGATTTGTTGTTGTATTTCTTTAAGTTGGTATCTATTAAAATATTTAATTATACAAACATTGAAAACAAAAGCAGTTTTGTGCTGATTTTCACATACGATAAAACTAAAACATACTATAACGCCATCTAACGAAGACACAAGGAACTACGCAATTACTGTAGATAATCCTGCATGGCGCAATAAAAGTTTTATAGAATATTAAGTAAGAGATCATAAATTTGATTCCTTCCCAGGATAAATAACAATGCGGTAAGCACGATTATTTGTTGTGTCTGGGTACAACTAGGCTTATAGCAGCCTTTCTGCAATATGTAATAAATATGTGTAAAAATATAAAAATATTATGTATATATATGTTTATCAGCAGTCTGGTTCTACCACCAACTCTGCCTACTTTGAGATCAAACTCTACTAGTTGTAAGAGTTCTGTTTGCCAACCTTATGGCATTCATTGGCAGTCCCTCGCTCTATAAATTTTCCCAGCCCAATTTTCCATCCTTTTTATACTGTCTAAAAACAATATGAATCACCAAGGAAGACGAAAAGGTGGAAGAAAAATCCTGTGGCAATTTTACAAATTTATGACTACCATTCTCCGTGTGGTGATTAATTTAGAATGCCAAGAGTCACCACCTCTATTCATCTCATGGGTGTCGTCAAAGACGACTAAAGGATCGTATGAATCATTAGTTGAATTGCCTGATACGTAACGAAACCATCGTTCGGTTCTGCGAGACACTTGTGGGCAGATCGCATAGTCTTTTTTATTATTATTTTTTTTTTCCCCTTTGGAAACCCCCTCGGGCCTTCACCCCACCGGGGCTTGCGGCGGGGCGGTGTGTCGGAATCGAACCGACTAAAACCACACGGTGTGCCACTCTGCGCCCGAGACGGGAGAGATCCGGGAACCACTTTCTTACGCCATCCGGACCCCTCCCAGCGCCCGCTCTGAAACGGGCTCCGTCTTCTGATGACAAACTCTCAACTTAAGCGACGTACGGCACACGCGTAACGTCGCCCCCTCGCGGCTGGCCTGTGAAGCGGATGGAGTGGAAAAGCCATCCCGCCCATCCGCGGATTGAGAGAATGCCTGACTTAAGGGCGGCAAAGGTCACCACAAACTGGACCCTTCAGCAAAAATACTGCGAGATAGGCCAAGAAGCGGTAGCGGGACTGTATTGAGGAAGTCCAGGCCAGTAGAGGACTATAAAAACGCTCACTCACTCTTTAAAAGTTTACAAAACAGAAATTACGTACTACGAATAGCTTATACGTAAGTGGTTTAGTTGTTTGGAAATTATAGACTGCTTATCTAACCGTAATACGCCATTGCTCACCCCTTCGCTTCAGTGTTTATTTAAATTACTGAAGCTACATTTTTGACGTCATTTATAATATATTTATAAATAACAATATTGTAGATGTAACACGAAAAATATCAATTTAAAATAATATACAAAGTAGTGCCGACTATCACAACTAGATGGCGCTCTTAGGTTTATTATAGTTAATCAAGAACTCGTCTTGTAAATTGTTAAAAGTAAAATAACATAATGCAAATACAATACACAAAATTGTATATTATAACTAGCTGACTCACGCAACCTGGTCTGCGTCTCTTTTTAATCATCCTCGGCTCCTATTGGTCTAAGCGTGATGTTTACTATCTCACTAGTAAAATACATATGAAAAAAACGCGAAAATCGGTTAGATAGTTTCGAAGTTCATAATGAGGTAGATGACTGTATAGTAAATAAATATCGTTGTCTCCTCCATAAGAACGAATTAAAACAACTTTTCATTTATATAACAAATTTTAATCAAATAAGCATTGAAATATACTGCTCAGTTGATAGCCTTAAACGGCGACGTCACAAGTTTGTATTTAGTGCAGTTTTCATACAAAGTTATCGTTTTGACAGATGTTAAAAATTAACTGATTTGACTAAGGTGTCATCTGCCCTATTGTAATATGCTTGATAGTCAGTTCAAGTTTCATGTGTGCTATACCGATTGTCTCAGCTATTTCGCACATTCTTGAAATCGAAATATATTCTTAGTTTAAAAAATATGAATTTAATCATACGTTTTTCACTCAGTAAAGATTTTTATTTGCTATACCCATACCTAAATGACTTTTTCACTAATTGTTAGAGTGAAACGCAATATACCTAACGCAACTAGCTTTTGTCCGCGGGTATTTCAGTTACTACTGTAAAGAGTAGCCTATAATCTTTCTCAACAATCAAAGTATCTCCAAGTCGAATTTCGTTAAAATCGGTGCAGTGGTTTAGCCGTGAAAACCTATAATATTAGTATGAATTATTTCTCCAGACGCGATAAGATGTTGCATAATATTGACAAGTGTAGTCTCTTGACAAGGCCAACGATGGTATATGACCAAGCTTAAGGCCTACCACACCACATAAGGAAGTGACATTTTGGAACTAGTACGCGATGATAGCGCACAGAGTAGGTGTACTCAGAGATTATTGTTAAATAAACCTAATAACCTATCGTAGTTCACTCCTGGATTATAGACCTCTCCAATTGCATACTACTTGGTTCTCGGCTTCTCGCATCCAGCTCCTGATAGCCGTCTTGCTCAAATCATCACTCCACTATAGACGTCCCACACTACATACATATTGGTAGTAGAGCCACGCTGATTTCAACAGGGTTGGGCCGACTTGACCTGGGCTGAACTACCCTTGCACAGAAGATCAACGTAGAATGACAGCATTCTTGCTGTCGTGTTTCGTTGGTGAGTGCGTAACGGAGGCCCAATAATGCAGAAGCAACACTAGGCCGCCATGGTGTGGGTCACCATTCTGCATTATTGCATTGTCTGCAATAAGTACGATGTCCACTACTCTTGAATTCTGCTTATACTTTCAAACAGGTGTAGTAGAGTCACTCTGTCAGGCCCATACATAAAAAAGAAAACGTTTAAGAGGTCTTCACTCAAGAACTGATAAAGACAAATAAGATACCTAATATTTTTTTGCCAATATCTTTTTCTACTTGCACTGCCTCGTTAGTCTAGTGCCTAGCGGAAGCTACTGGCGACCAAGAGGTCTCGGGTTCGATTCCCAGGTCGGACTGCTGTTGGATTTTTTCTTACATGAAAATCTGAATAGAAGCCTGGACTATGAAATATGGCGGTGTTTCCCACTTGCGCCTCGGAGAGCACGTTTAGCCGTCGGTTGTCATGAACATCTATGGCAAACGTTATTGGACAGTCAGTGCCCTCAAATATACTGACAACTAGTTCAATCTTCGAATTCAGTTCACCCTCAAGGAGGTCTGATACCAGTCGCTCTTTTTCTAGTCTAGTAAAGACGGCCGTGTGTGATATGACGGCTAATATTCGTTTGCGTTTTATGATTCTCATAAATAAAGCATTACATATTAAGTTATTATACTCATTAAGACACTACTCTGTGCAATACATACAGGGTGTGGTCGAATTACAGAAGTGACGAATTAATGTCGAGTCTGTGCAATTTGGAGGTCTGTGTGACCTTAACAACGCTATTAGTTCTTTGGTACATATATCTGTGTTATTGATTAGACCTTTTACTGAGGTTGAATGTGTTACTCATATTTAGAAATAGTAAGCCCCGTGAGGTTAGGTTAACCTGCAGTTAACGTACAACCGCAGCGAAGCTAGTCTAAAATAAGTTACTCATTATATAATCAGCTATCTGCCAGTGAAAGACCCGTCGAAATCGGCCTAGCCGTTCCAGAGATTAGCCGGAACATGGCAGCAAAAATTTGACGTATTTTTGTCCTAAAAACATACAGATCGTTAAATTGTTGCAACTAAACAACCTTGCGGCTTATGAGTATACTTCGTATTTTGATGAATATTATGCAAAAAGCAATTACTAAATTAAGACATTTTTGCACTTGTTATACTAGTTTATCTTAATTGTTTGAGATAAGGGCAATATAAAACAAGTTATGTTTGCGAATATAACTTGATAGCTTGGTTGTCAGCTAATTTTGATGTTTCATCATCATCGCACGGGCCTATCATAATCCAGTTGGTTTGATTCTCAACTTCTACCTAGTTTTATTGTGATATTATTGTACCTTACTATAAACGGACAAATACAACAGCAATTTAAATTTGGTATATTTTCTTATTTGTTCCTTGTCTTAATTATAGCGTTTGATTTTGTATAATCTGGTTCGGAGCGAGGGCCCTGGTGACTGATTTCATGCCTTTTTTTTTTACGTGGTAGAATGCCTTTACGCACTTCGCTCCCCCCCCCCCCCGCGGGGACAGGGGGTTCGCTTTGTGTGGGACTCCGGACAGACACCAGCCAGACTACCCACTAAACCACCACGGTGTGCCACTCTGCGGCTGAGACGGGAGAGATCCGGGAACCGCTTTCTTACGCCATCCGGACCCCTCCCAGGCATAATTTCATGCCTACCACAGCCGCCAGCAATCCTTAGCCGAAGTATTTCCTAGCTATCT
The DNA here is from genome assembly GCA_003709505.1 of Hyphantria cunea. Lineage (NCBI taxonomy): Eukaryota > Metazoa > Arthropoda > Insecta > Lepidoptera > Erebidae > Hyphantria > Hyphantria cunea. Next base: position 1,437,243 of record PKRV01000576.1, read on the forward strand.
TGTATGTCAATTCATAAACTAATTAATTTATTTCGGTTTTGGAGAGAAATAAACTAGCCAATCAGCTTTTTCTGCCAATGTCAAGTATTTAATCTTCAAATCTTAAGTATTAAAGTCTTAAAGTTTTCGTCGTATTAAATGTAATGATTAAAATATTAGAAAAATGTGGATGGGATAAAATGGGGTCTGTCTTTCGAAAAAACAAAAAACATTCTTCCTCACAGACGGTCATTTGATCGCAAACTAGGCAATGACCACAAAGCATAGAGCAACAAACAATCCCTGAGCTCGCGTAATCGATAAAATATGGCCACATCCAGAAATAATCATGGAAAATATCATGACAAGAGTAAAAACCTGTCATTGAAGCCGTGTGGGGTATTTGACGGATGTTTGTTTCCTTACTTAATCGGAACATGTCTTCTCTACAATCCAATAAGAAAATCACAACTCTCTCAAAAAATACATGTTTTTATTTTAAAATGAAAAAGTACAGGCTCACTGAGATATCCTATGTAATCGTAATGATGAGAATTGAAGCTACGACCTGGCTTAGCTCAGGATCGTTAACTACCAGAGCAATAAGCACGTCAAAAGGCCGCTTGCTAACCGGATACAGGCGCCAGCCTACGACATTTCCTTACAATACTGGACAATCCAGTTTGGGAATTATTGGCTTATTTTATAAATACCTACTTCCGAAATTATCGTTGTATAAGTGACCTTCAGTTACATTCCTGTTTCATTTAATGGTTTTCGTGTCAAATATAGGAATGTGGGTAAAGAAACAGCTGAGAACTTTTTGGTAGTGTTTTTGTGGTAGATGCGCAAAGGAGTAGTTTTTCATCAGGCAGTTGAATCACATCATCAACAGCTTTATCTTAGTCTACTGCTGAACATAAGTCTTTCCTATGAAAGAATGTTACGATGATACCACGTTGCCAAACTGGTTGCTCTCCAACCAAACCCACCGTTTATTTTAAATTGGTCCGGATGTATTAATAGCATTAGTTCGCGGATCCCTCCCATATTGGGCTCAAGGTAGAACACCGTGTGGTTTTAGTTGGTCCGATACTGACGCGTCACCCCTGCGCAAACTCGTGGATGGGGTGAAGGCCCGTGGGGGTTTCCGCACGTAAAAAAGAAGGATTTGTTTCTAGTTATACTTCTTTTTGGACGCATGGCCTTAACCCTCTCCTGAGAGGAGATCCGAGTCCAGCAGTGGGACATTATGGGTTGTTGATGATATATTTTTTTAATTGCTTTTTTCTGTCTGTTTTTTTTGCTATATTTTCTTGTTTTATCACCAAACATTGTATTGCCGTGACTTGGCCTAAGATTAGCTATTAGTGATTGAATGTGATTGATCACACTTACATAATTCTAATTTATTTCTATAAGAGAAGACTTCTAATTGGCCTTCAAAATACTGTAATAGACGATATATAATTGCTGTTAGTCTTCCATGTACTAATTAAATAAATAAATAAATAAATCTTTAAAACCCTTTAGTACTTTATTTATACACATACACACTTAAACCCTGTAACGTAAGTAGAACCTCAATTAATGGATGGGTGGGCTCGATCCCTATAGGGAAAAACACTTTGTGTAATAATAGTTTATTTGTAAAGTCCAGGATACAGGATATGTTCATAATACAAGAGTTTTCCTTTCTTTAAATGTGTTTGTGCTGTAATACGCCTATCGGAGATACACCCGTGACAGTATTTCCTCTAAACAATTCATCGCTAACAAGTACACACTTTCTCCTATAACAATAAATTGAAACACAATAACATTAAGTAACAGTTTATTCAATCATATATTTACAATCGGCACACGTACTTCGTTGTTTGGAGAGTTCGTTGCGCACGCGCAATCAATTTAATTTGCTTTGAATACATATTTTGTTCTTATATAATTATTTGATTGCACACTTAAACATGTATTGAAAATTTAGTAACCTACTATATTTGATGACATCATCATCTTATTTAATGTGTAACATCTTTCGGAAAAGGGGACGGAAACGCGTTACAGTTGATGATACACGTGATATACGTCTCAAAAAGTTTATATCACTACATATTTTATACAATAAAGAGAAGATAAAGTCAAAAGCTACTGCACTGATTTTTATGCGTTTTTAACCAATAGATAAAGTGATTCTTGAGGAAGATTTTCATATAATTACTAAAATGGTGTGCATGTGTATGTGCATTGTTTTAATTTTTCGATTATATTGACTAAAATATACAGATATTTGTTAAAAACGTCGGAAAAAATAAGCTACACATCTTCTCAGAGTAATATAGATTTCATCACATTTTCCGTGCGAAACCGAAGCGGGTTGCTAGTAGTTAATATAATATTATGATAATTTATAAGAGTCTAGTATCTTTCTCAATTTTACCATAAAGTCCCTCTATTCCTTATGATTAAAAACATAATTTCTGTCTCAATTAAAAGGTATTTTCTGACACAAACTTCTTTGAAAATATATTATGGTGCATTTTGACATACATACCATTTTTAGTTGTACATTATTTTCTATTTACATTGCTCAAAACCCTTTTAATTAACCAATAATACAAGAAAAAGTACAAAAATATTATGTGTATAATCTTTATTCTCACACTTCGGTCGTCCCTTATTAAACATATAAGTATGGCTAGTAACACTTGAAAATATGTCTGAAATCACAATATATACATATAAACATAACATAAATATAAATATTTCGGACATTTTATCACACAACGCCATCTAGTCCCAAACTAAGCAGAGAGTATACATACTTTTTTTTTGTAAATACATACATATTATACATAGAAAACACCCAAACTCCGAAATAAATATTTGCAGATCATACGAACATTTGGTCCGACCCAGGATTCGAAACCGAGTCCTCATGGACAGCAGACGCGTACTGCGCCACCGAGGCAGTATTACATATATTGTACATTGTATAAAAATATAATATACATGTATTTTATAAAATGTATTCTTATATTATTATATTTATCGACATGAATTCCTAAAATGCATCATGTATTATTACAACTTTGCTGCATTTTTACTGGAATATAGTCTAAATTCTGTAAGCAGTTCAAAGTCTGTGATATTTTGTTGTGTTCCAGAGATGTTTATTTTCGTTAGAAAAATATACAGATATTATACTATTTACACTGTACACAAAACCAACATCCAAAAGTATGTATGAATTGTAAATTTTCGAAAAGATTCTTTATTTATTAAATTAGAATCTCCACAAAAGGATATACACAACTATACAGTATACAATAAATGACTGAAGGGGTATTATACCGGTGTACTTCTTTACTTACAGGCTTCGATCAACAACACAACTAGATTAGGGGTCACGTATAAAATCAAAGCTAAATAACTGTCCGTATAAATATAGTACCTATGCAGCTACATTTATTTACATAAGAACAAAAGTTTTAAAATAGTTTTAAAATTCAACTTAATTACAACCATAGCCAAATAAAGTCACAAATCTTACGACCATTTGTCACAAAAAAGGAACAAAGCTTGGCTACACGGTTGGCCTAGTAGTTTCAGTGGTCGCCACACCGCTTCCTACTGCGCCAAGTGTTGTGGGTTCAAATCCTACATGGGACAACGCTTTGTGTGATCCATAAATTTTTGTTCTAAGTCTGGGTGTACTTTGTGTCCGTTTCATGTATGTTTGTAAAGATCCCCGCGACACAGGAGTTTTTATTCCTAATGCGGGAGTAAACAAAAAAGGCAAAAAAATAATTACTGTCTGTCAGTGTTGTATTTATAGATCGAAGCTTTAAGGAGACCGCAAAATATTTATATAGAAAGTACAATAATGATGTATTTTATATAGCTATTATTGGAGGTACTATTTGTCTGACGCGCCGGACGCTAGAATAAGACTTAAATATACACACAGAATATTTTCTATGTTTATAATTATATTAATGTACAATATGAACTTTTAAATATAAATATATATAATAAATTACAGATATACAAATACATTTTTAAATATACGGTAGTATCAAATATAATTTATTAAATGTATAAATATACATGTATAAATATTATATAAATAAATATTAAAAGTAAATAAAATACCGAAATGGAATAATAAAATAATGTAGATGTATGTATTATGATTAGAAATATAAAAAAATGAAAAAAATAGATGTATACATAAGAAATATATACAAATATAAAACTTAACTACTATTTCATAAGTATTGTTAAGAGTTGAAAATATTTATTTAATAAATAACATAATTTAATAAAAATTGTTAGTTATATATTTAAAGCCGTTATATGTATTTATTGTACACACGCCTCGAATATATTGACTAGTACTAATATTATACAAAATCGTAAAAAGGTGTTTTTCGTCACTTTGGGGTATATCCTTACATTATGTATATTTTGTACAAATAATGTTTTAATAAATACTGACTTAGACGAATTATGTGATATGTTCATGTTATACTTGTATATTTAAGAAATGAAGTATATGATATTTTTTTATACGTGTCGAATTTATAATAAAAATATTACTAGAGTCAAAATATTAAAATCTTTTGGAACTGATGACTGCTTATTAATTTATTCATCTTTTTTCGATATAAAGATAAAAATATGTCAAAGGAGATATAATTAAAAAAATATAATAGATATAGTTATCTCAATCATAGTCAAATGAAATACGTATACGGTATAAAAACATGTAAGAAAAATATTTTCAACATTTGTTCCGTAGTTTATAGTTCGTTTTGAAATTTTCAGTTATTTAATTTTTTTGTTTTGTAACATTATTCGAATTTGTTTTTGCATTTACATTATATCTCGTCTAACTCAGCATTTATTTTTAAACTAACACCCACAAATTAAATAACAACATCCCTTAACATATGATACTTTAACCAGTAAAATTAATAGTGTAAGATCCAGTGCTGGGGTCGAAATTCTGGGCAGGATGGCCAAAGAAGGGGTTGTAGTTCTGACTTTGGTATGCCTGGTTTTGTTGCTGATAACTTGGCTGTGGCTGGTAAGCCGGCTGGGACTGATAAGCTGGTTGGGGCTGGTAAGCTTGTTGGGACTGGTAAGCTGGTTGGGACTGGTAAGCTGGTTGAGGCTGATAAGATTGCTGGGACTGGTAAGCTGGTTCGGACTGATAATTTTTCTGAGATTGGTAATTCTGGTTCTGGTAAGGCTGAGCAGTATAACCTTGGTAGGAGAATTGGGGAGTCTGGTGGTAAACCTGGCTTTGTGGGCGATAATCTTGGTTTTCAGAGCTAAATTGCTGAGGAGATTGGTCGTAGAAGCTGGATTTCTGGGTGTATAAAGGTGCAGACCTGTACTGGCTTTGAACTGATTGCTGTTGGTATTGAGGAGCTGGTTCCTGGGTTAGCTGGGCTGGCTGGTGATATTGACGGACAGCAGCTGGGCGCCGTTGGTTACGGCTGTTGTATTTAGGATCTTCGTAGATGCTGGGGTCTTCTCGGTACTGGCCATCATCTTCTTCGCCTTCGGGAAGATCGTTTTTAGCTGGGTTGTTCAATGTTGGAGGAGGCACTTGAATTCCGAGGCCTGGAAATTTATGTAAAATATGAATGAAACGTAGTTTTTCTATAAATTCTTAAATTACCGTGAATGTCATAAGAGCCATCTATGAGAGCAAACTACGAAACAAAATCATTCTAAAGTCAGATTTATACCCAACAGTGCTCTATGTGTGAAGTGGTTAAGAAAGGAAGAGTTTTTAAGACGGGGAAACAATAGCAAAAAATTGGTATTACTTATACTGGTGGATTCGGGAGAGTAAGTATTTATTTATTTTGCTTATTTATTTATTTATTTAGTGTGACTCATGAGCTAGGCTCACGACCTGTGTTACAGAAGGCAGTGTCTTCTCCCATTATAAGAAACACATAAATCTTATGCAAATTGGTGCAGTGATATGTAAATAAAATTGTGTATTTTGGTGCGTGAGGTGAGTTTGTGTATAAGTATGTATATGTTATGTTAGTAAATGGATTTACCCATGTAAATATATCTATTTAATTGTATATACGGAGAATCTTTAGTCTTCTATAATAATAGTTTTTCAGTTTGGTCTTAGTCTAAATCAAGCAACAAACCTTTCAATTTAATATTAGCTTCGTGATTACTTAAGGGGTGCATGTTTGTTAATTTATTTATTCTATTATATAAAAAAGTGGACTGAAAAAGTGGATGCTGCCGCCTAACAGAGGCTGATCGTTCGTTTTTTTAAACACTTAAAACTAACCTAATCATTTTAAGGTGTTGCTAAATTCTACACTAATGGGACCAAATAGCTTCAACCTTCACGCACTGATAACTTATCTAACTTGTTAAGTTAAAACGTTACTTAACGCTAACTAAATAGTATATTGAATATGTTAACGAGTGAAAAATTAAACATTGTGTAAGCTTAAATCATTCTTCATGGTATATAAGCTTACCCGCGTAATTTAAGGAAGTCTTACAAAAGATTTTTTTTTATTCACATTTCTCTCGTTTCTTAAATGAAATAATATTGCCCTCACCTTTGTCCCTTACTCCCTTAAATAATTACTCTTTTCATTGATTTTCAACTCCTATTAAATAGTGTGATGTTTTATAGTTTACTAGCTTCTTCGTTACATCGGTTATCACGGTTAATATTAACCTATGTCTTTCCTCTTGAATCTAAGTATTATTAACATTCATCAACAACCCATAATGTCCCACTGCTGGGCTCGGGTTTCCTCTCAGGAGAGGGTTAAGGCCATACGTCCCCAAGCTGGCCAAGTGCGGGTTGGGGACTGGCAAGACTACGTTGTGGCTAAGTAATCTTGCCGTTGGATGTTTTTAAGCCGCCCGAAGGCCTCCAACAAAGCTTCACGACTGTTATTGTATGATAACAGCCGGGACCGACTGCTTAACGTGGCCTCTGAATCACGAATCTGGGTATATCCATGCCAAATTTTGTTGAAATTAGTGCAGTACTTTAGCCGTGAAAAGGTAAATGATTGACAGTTACTTTTGAATTCGTATATTAAGTATGTATAGTCGGCCTCAATAAATAGGCTTGTAATTCGTACCAATATTTCCTTACTGAATAAACTTTTTCGTATATTACTCTGCTAATTTAGGATTTAACTAAAACCTCTTGTTAAGGTAAGCTTCCATATTTTGCAGATAAATTCAATCCTAAACGATGAAGCTCGTCATATAAATACTTTTCCGGATGAGAATGTACCCATTGTTAACCACAACACCAATATACCAGTCGAAAAATATAGCAGGCAAACCCCAGTTTTTGCTCTGATAATTTCGCTGTCTCCGAAATAGGCAACAAAAATTGTAGCAGTCAGAATTTCAAGTACTTCAAATTATATCACACCTGCCCAGTTTTATGAAGAAACAGAAAAAGCAGGTCGATACAACATTACTCTCTCTACTTGCTGTGCAGTTGGGAAACTTATACATCATGTAAGACGGTGATAATATAGTGTAATATGGCACTTAGTGACATGGTATTCTACTTATTATATCAATACAACCCAATAGATAAGTAGTAAGTATAAGACCGACTCACTTTTAGAAGCGGGATGTATTTTAATAAAAATTTTATCGTGTTTTTTTGAGGAAATCATTCGAAATTCCGATATTACCGTAAATAAGCTTAGCTGGAGATTTTTTGAAAAAACTAACTTTTGTAATAACATGCGCGTATGAACAGTGTAGACTTTCTTTTACTTTAGTGCACGGTTGGCCTAGTGGTTTAGGCGGTCGCCACGTCGCTTGCCAATTCGCCAAGTGTTGTGGGTTCAAATCTTACATGGGACAACACTTTGTGTGATCCACAAATTGTTGTTCTGAGTCTGGGTGTTCCTTGAGTTCGTATCGTATGTGTCTGTAAAGTCTCCTGCGACACAGGATGTATGATCCTAATCCGGGCATTGTATATAAAAAAGCAAAGCAATAAATTTTAAAAAGTTACTAAAATATAGAAAACTGATCTTACCTTGAGGTTCAAAGCCTCTCTTGCTGCCAGCTCCATAGGAAATCTCCCTGGTTTTTCCATTCTCGTCTATATATCCGTACTTTCCAGCCACATCTCCGTTCGGGTATTTCGTCTCGATTTTGAAGGAGCCATCGGCTGCCTCGTAACCAAAGCTGTATGATCCATCGTCATTTTGTTTGTTGATCTGCTTAAGGATCGGCACCGGAGTGGTGTTTGGAGCCTGGTGCTGGCAGTTGACTGCCATATAGGCTGCGCATAAAATGATGGTCTGAAATTAAAGTTTTTCAGTTAAAATATGCCATATATGTAAAAATGAATCCTTAACGATCCCTTTGGTCACGCCACCACGCGTGGACGGTTGGACCGATGTCAATATTTATTTTTTTGTTGTGTTTGTTATTGTCAGGAGAAAATACTTATGAAAGAAAAATTTTTAAAAAATTGCGCAGAAAATTAGACAATTTAAGAATACTTAGTTAAGAATGTTTCCGCGGTATAACATCAAGCTTTGGGATAACAGTAGACGCACACGGGCTGTGTGGGTCAGCTAGTAACAAATAAATTTAAAATGAGTATTAAAGTATGCAAGAGTGTTCCTTTGACAACATGATAAAATTTAAACACCCTTTGTTATTATATACCTTAATAGGAATCTATTCAGACATCTTTCAGACATCTTTAATTTTTTTTATTTATTTATTTTTTAGCACACAACGCCATCTAGTCCCAAACTAAACAGAACTTGTAATATGGGTACTAGACAACTGATATTAATACTTATATACTTTTTTTTTAAATACATACATATTATACTTAGAAAACACCCAAACTCCGAAATAAATATTTGCAGATCATACAAATATTTGGTCCGACTCAGGAATCGAACCCAAGACCTCTTGCACAGCAGTCGCATTCGCTACCACTGTGCCACAGATTATTCATACCTGACTTTGTTAAAATCGGTTCAGCGGTATTAGTTTCGTACATGTATTAACGAATTGTTACTATAAATAACAAACTAAGCTATGAAATCGTAAGAAATTGACAGGAAACAATTTTGGTTGGTTTTGGTGTTTTCACCTAATTCACTTCGACAATACAGTACATCTGTGGTGTCTGTTTGAGTCGATTTATGATATTTTTAACTGATTTCAATTTAACGTTCATAAATGTCACTTAGTGTCTTAATTAAAAAAAAAACCTTGAATTTAAAAAAGTTATTTTTCAGAGTTTTCATTAAAAAAACCCAATCAACAATGAATTAGTTCAATTCTCAAAGTGCTAATTCAATAAATAACGATCAAATTTCAAGGCTTATCCTTTTAATAACAACACAGTAAGGTAATCTTTTCTTTTTAAAGAGCTTTCATATTCGTCACAAAAACATATAAATCATTCGGAAATGAAACAAACTACTTGGCTTAGGCGCCACCGCGCGGAACGAACCGTAAATAAATAAGTTATATATTACGCAACACCAAAAAAAAAGCAGTACACATTTCTCACTTGGCTAAAGTAAGCCACGGCCTTGATCTTGTGATGGTGTAATGTGTGATCTAGTTTTGTTTACTTTTTAAGTGAAAATGAGAGCATTTTGTTATGAGGTTTGAACGTAAGATATCAGTAGTTAAAACTGGAGATGGTCCATATTTTTTGTTCAATATGACTGATTCAATGATTTCATTGATTCGTAGGATCCATTTCTTTTATTTTTCTGACTAAGTTTAGTTGTCAAAAAAGGGCCTTGTACTTTTTTTAATATAATTTCAGTCCATTTTATTTGATTTAGGTACCAAAATGCTCTGCCTAACTTCTATCTCATTAACCCATCTCCAGTTTTAACTAGACAGGTTCATGAAAATGGCCATTATACAGTACCTACAGTTTTCGGGATTAAAATTAGTCTATTTGTTACTTGTCTATCTATCTAAGTCAGTAAACATTATAAATGTTATCAAAATTAATCCAGCCAGCGAATAGAAGCAACAATTATACATTTATACTCACTCACAAACTTTCAACTTCTTATAGTGTAATGATAACTACAAATTATAATTAGTATTAATAGCCTGTTTCTCCCTAATCCTTGCTAATTATGTTACAGAAAAATTAAGCATTAGTCATATATCAAATTTAAAAACAGAACCACCATTAAAAAAGTTAAATTAAGCGAAAAACGGACGCTTTATTGACTTTTTTACAATTTCAGCGCGTACGGAAGTGTTATACAATGTCATTTTAATTAACGTATAAGGATTGAAACGACATAAAAGACATTTAAATCTCTTTACGCATTTAAAAGTAATTATGGAAGGAAGAAATACTATTTCTAGACTTCAATTTATGGTGTATAGAGTATAAATATATAGAGTTCCTTGCCGGTACTTCTCCGACACATGAATGACATGAATGTCATTTTAGAAAGGAACCTGAAAAGGCCTACTTGAAATAAAAGCTATTTGATTTTAATTTTCTAAATTGAAACTTGAACTTCAGCCAATATTTATACTTAGAAAATTAAAAGACATCATCGAGATACGTTAATTTCACTATATATTAGTGAAATTAACGTATCTGGTTGAAATTTCTGTTCATTTGCCAAGTCACTTATCTTAAATTTCTGTCTATCTTTTGTTAGCCATTTTGTTTGAGCTGTGGTCGAGATCACATATCACAGAAGAGAATCATACATGCTGTGAATTTGAGTAGGCTACCAAATACTACATACCCATTTTACACCCTTAGAGGTAGATATTTTTAAAATCCTTTCTTGTTGCAAGTCTACGTCACCATTGGAACGTTTTTCCAAAGTTTCATGCTTATAGACCCAGCGGTTTCAGCTGTGCGTTGATCAATTAGTCAATGAATAAGTTTGTGATGTTGCTTTTAATCGATTTCCGCTACGGCGGCTGGTCTCAACGGAGACAAGCCAACTACGCAGGAGATATTATACTGCACAAGTGTGTGCGCTAACACAGGTGCACCCTTTGTGCCCTCGTTCTCACTATCCGATGGGACGGTTAATCGACACGACCAGGGAGAGATCATGCGCATAACCGATTGATTTTTGTGCTCTTCGAGGCACGGCGGCTAAGACTCCAACTTCCAAACTCCAAGCTGTCATTAGGCATTTTTATAAATAGAAAAACTAAATAACACTTTTTGGCCCGACACGGGATTCCAAGACCTCATGATTAACAGTCGCATACGCGAACCGCTAGACCAACGAGGAAGTAATTAGATACATAAATACTTAGAGTCACGCTTATTTCCGAGAGAGATAGGCAGAGATAATCACTATTGACTTACTCCCTTCCTCGTTATATCTATAGATGTAGTTCAAATGTATTTTTAAAAATATTAATAGAACTAACTGCCAAATTGCCGAAGTCAATTTGGAACGAAAAAAGGTGAGCTATTCACCGTCAGATTTTTTTCTACGAAATTCCTTAAGTTAAAATGAGTTACAAGAAACTCAACACCGAGTGAATGTACCGACTTAGCCTTGCCGTGTATTGTGGTTAAATGCGGACATGTTGTACTATAAGTTGTCAGGTATGTTTGTTGGTTTAATTAGCTTTCATAATTGATTTGTATTTTAAGTCGCGAATACTTACAAAAATCTGTCGAATATTGGACGATTTCTTGGTAGTTAACATACTTACAAGCTATTTAAGCATAATCGAGGTATAATGTAACTTATTTTGTTGCGTAATCCAGGACATATTGCCTTCGTATAGTTTCCTGTACTGAAAGTAGACCTGGCCGTTATGAGTCAGAATAGTCCTAATCCTCCATTGAAATGTATACCACATACCTTATTTTGCGAAATAACTTTTATGTTTATTTAAGTATATATGTGGGCCTGCCAAAGTGACTATACTCCGCCCAAAGCAATTATGCTTCTGCATCATTCGGAGAAGTCTACCTTTAGCACTAGATATGAGTAAAATAACACTAGACTAGATTTTTATTGACTTTACAACTTAAAATGTTAACCTGGAGCTTTGTTTTTAATAGCCAAAAGAAATTATTTGGCCAAGAGGATTAGTTTCTAGTTAATTCTTAATAATAATTTGTCTATAGGCTTATCCTACAAAGAGACGATTGCCTGATGCTAAGTTCCCACCATCCATTGATATATATTACCCAAATCACACGTAACAGGAATTTTTAAACAACAAACACATGACCAGTTAAAGCTGCACGAATGGTATAGTGGTTTTTGCTCTCTACTGCCCTTAGTTTTGTGTCTACAAACCCCAAATGGTACAACACTTTGTGTGATCTACAACTTGTTATTAACGAAGGAGTCGTCTTTTTAAAAATATAAAAAACCGAACTATCTTTCACATGCTAAAATAAGACCTCGAATGAACTGATGAAGCAACAATTTTTGTACAAAGGAAGTATACTTCCGAAATTAGAATGTTTTAACCTCAACCCAGAATTTGGTAACTTATATACAAATAACTCATATATAATTATAAATACCCCACAATTTCACTTCCTTATATTCTTTCTGGTTCTTTCTCTTCTCTCTTTAGCATTTTATGCTGGCTAAATGAGGTCTTAACGCGTTTATCTCTAAATGTATAAAATGGAGTCGCTTCCGCTGTCTGTTCGCTTATATCTTTTAAACTATTCAACGGATATTATTCGCCAATAGATAGAGTAATTCAAGAGGAAGGTTTCTATATGTAATACATGCATATTGTAGTAGAGGAAACCCGAACATTTTAACTCCTCCGTGCGACATCGGGCCGAGTCGCTAGTATGAAATTACACGTTTGGCGTAGTAGAAATCACCTTACCGGTTCCTACTACGCTGTGTTCGAAGTTCGATCCTCATATGGGACAACACTGGACTCCACCAATTGTTGTTCTGAGTCCTTTGCGTTCTGAAGTTGTTTGAAAGAACTAGGGTACAGCGTCTATTTCACTATTAAATCGATCTTCGTTCATTAAAAAACAGTTTCTTTGTTTTTATAGGTTTATGAGCCTGCCAAAGTGATCTTTACTCTGTCTTACGGAAAGCATGACCAGAATCGAAGAGTGCTGGTCACCATACTCATTGTGAAAGCGAACAATGACCCGGACCCTCACTATGGTGCTCTGTTGTGATGTTTCTGCACAATTGGGCTTCCGTGTTCACACTCACCAACGAAACACAACACCACGAACGTTGTTATTTTAGGTTAGTCTTCTGTGAGTATGTCTAATAGCGACGTAGTACAGTAACGAGGAACTTTCGAAGGACTTTTTATAAATAGGTATGTATATAAATGCAAGTATAATTATATAATACATTATACCTATTGCCAACTTGCCCAAGAATGCGGTCCGAAGCCATTGTAAATGAGATATAAGGCCGTGATTGAACACCGATACAAAATATGTCATGACAAGTTTGGAAAATTTACATACAATAATAATTCTTTATGAATGTGATTATAATTGTTGATAAGACTAATAACTAATAATAACGCCTATTATCTAGCCAATTTACACGCCTTTTTTAACATGTGACTTTTACAGCGTACCTACTTAAGATGGAATAGTTAACATCACGTTTAGATCAATATGAATCGAGCATGATTGAAAAGAGACACAGGTGTAGTCGCGTGGGTCAATTAGTAATCCTACTAATATTATAAACGCGAAAGTTTGTAAGTATGGATGGATGTTTGTTACTCTTTTACGTAAAAACTACTGAATGGATTTTAATGAAACTTTACAAAAAACTATACATCAGAATAGCACATAGGCTACCATTTATAAAGATACTGTGGAGGAACGGGTGTGACATGTCCCTCCAACACAAAGGGAGGATCCTCCGTCCAGCCGAGGTGATCATGCCTGGCAGGCCACTGCCCAAAGGTTGATGTTGTAAATATTCTAATCGGCGCGATAACTTCTGTTGCGCGATTCAGGATTGCTAGTTTCTTCGTTTCTTCATATTTCGATGTATTTTCGGCAGATGGCTATCATATGTATGTATGTGGAAGTCGCCACAATACAATACACACATTATCTTTGTACAGCGGGTAACACCACGGGGCTCAGCTAGTTCCTCATATTATGCGTGGTCTTTTCGTAGATTGGTTTAATAGGCCAAAATCTTCCAAAGAATAGACTTCTTTCTAGTAGTGGACTGCAAAAAGAAGCGGAGGAGACTCCACTTACCCGAAGAAAAGTAAGCACAACAACAATCTTCAACAGTTGCATTGTTGGACATATGCCTCTCCATTAAAAGGAGGATTTGGCCTACTATATCGCACTTTCCACACAGGTTAGTAAAAGGTTTGTTTGATGACTTACATTCTTAATACATATATGTAATAACTAGCTGAGCACTGCAGTGTTACCCGCGATACAAAGATATTGTGTGAATTATATCCTTATAAACTTTAGCCTATGTGTTATTCTGATGTATAAGCTATTTTATTGTAAAGTTTCATTAAAATCCATTCAGTAGTTTTTACGTGAAAGAGTAACAAACATCCATCTATACTTATAAACTTTAGCGTTTATAATATTGGTAGGATTACTTCAACATTTGATAATTTTCATCCAGTTGCGTTACTCAGTCTTATTACCACACCCAATCACAGTATAAACAAACGAAACATTGTTTTGTCGGGTTTCAACCAATTACTAGATTAGATTTCGGATAAATCTGTAGATATAACAAATGCGGTTATAACATCCAATCTTTTGTAATAGCAAAGGCGGGGTATGCAATACGACGACACCGAAATCCAAAAACAAGTAGGAAAAGCAATCAGCGAAAATAAACAGAAACAACAATATAGATAATTACTTAATAAAAAAAGACAATTATACAATTTATTTCGGAACAAACCACTGCAAACCTTCAAGATCTAAGAAATAAACAATAGCAGCCAAAACAGACCCCTCTTCATTACCCAACACGACCAGTCACCACGGGAGAATATGACTGCAACCCTCCAACTAACCCCCAACTCTACATCGGTACATATAGTGTTAATCAGTGTTATCACCCCAAAGAACGATACGATTGCAACATTCATTTTCAAATAAAAAAAACGATATTTTAGGATTGTCAGAAGAAAAGGAAATGAAATCAAAGACGACGAAAACCATATTCTCTGCTATAGGTACAGGAGAGACTCAAGGGCACCATCGAGAGAGAATTTTTAATCAAAAAGGAATACAAAAATAATTTAGAAAACTACGTTATTTTATCAGAGATAACTATGGAAACAGTTTCAGGAGGCCTACATCCGAAGAGGATCCCTAAACACACCATTTATATATTTTGTAGTATTATGCCATTCAATATAAGGTACATGGAAATAAAAGGCTTTATTATTATTATATTGAAAGCGAAAGGTATTACAAATAAATTTAAATACGATGAAAAACTTAAAAAGTTTTGAGACGATTATAGTGTAGTGGTTTTTGATTCTGACTTAGAAGCTAGAGACTGCTGTGTGACATTTACAGATCAATTACAGTCAGATATAACATACGATTGTGCTCATCAGAGAATATTTGTCTTATGTATGAATCGTACGTACAAATTCTATCTTAGCAGTCAACATAGCTAACTCTTACACACTATCAGGAAATTCAAGTAAATATCGAGTTTTAAAACAAAGTTACGTAGAAATAAGCAATCATATTCGTATATAAAAGAGGATGGTGACTGACTAAGATACCCAGAGATCAACGCACAGCCCTACCCGCAGAATATAGAATCCTGAAATTTTTCATGTAGGTTCTTTATATAATGTTAATAAGCACTAAGAAAGGAATTTCGGAAATGCTAACCTTAAGGGGTAAAATAGGGGATTAAATATATCTAAAACTGTGTGCAAAAGCTAGTTATAAGTTATCCATAGCCCTTAAAAGTCCACTACTGAACATAAGCTTCTTTTTGGAAAGAAGGTTTTATAATCTATCATACTATGATTGCGAGACGGGTTGGTATAGGGTTTTTATCGGGTTTTCCTTCTCCTTCCAGTGATGATGTCCAGCAAAGTTAACTTATTCGGTTCTTACGACACACGGGATGAATATGAGTGGTGATATAACATTCCATAGTCTTAACCTCTCACCACACAGAGCACACACATATGCATATACAATTATTTATTTGTCTAACAGTTATACACTAAGATTAATTTGATAAATCTCATTTCCATTAGTTTTTATGCATTTAAAATGACAATTACGTGTGTACCCGCAATTGACAAAGCTAACGAGCAACCTTCAAACTTTTAAATGTAAATCGTGACTGTTAAGATTTAATATTTAGTTAAATGAAAAATATAGTGCCATTAATATCATTACCGTCTTTCATCAACCCTCTGAGCAGTGGCCCGCCAGGCATGATCACCCCGCCTGGCCGGAGGATCCTCCCTTTGTGTTGGAGGGACAACACAGCCGTTCCTCCACGACGCTGCTTTACTTTTATAAAATTTTCTTCCCACAGGCTAAATGTGAAAATCGTTTCGATTCTTAAATAGTACTTTCTAATTAGTACTTTCCAGGCACTTTCAAAACGTTACAGTAATATGACTTTAGTTCCGTAGTTCAAAAATTACATTCCTGGAGAAGAGAGATAGAGAGAACTCAAGAAGCAAGTGGGTTGCGAACCTTTAAATTAGCCAGAGTGGTGGGTTGTTCTGGCTTCAGGTACTTCATCACTGTGTGTGAAACGATGACAAAATAGTTTAGCTCTGGTAGTCTATGAGGCCATGGTATCATTCGGTTCGGCACGTGTCCAAGCATGGCTTATCCAAAATTAAAACTTCTATCATTTTACAACATGAAGTGTGCCTTTTTCTGTTACACCATATCTTTTGCCCTAGTATCACCATGGCTTATATGGCCGTTATGTCTGGTATCGATACTACCAAATTTTTAAATAAGTGGCAACACTATGTCGTAGTTAGTTTAAACTTAAGATAGCAACATTATATTTTACATTCTTCGCTTTTTGGTTCGTTCGAGACACCACGCCGATAGTTTTAATTAAACTACTTCACCACAATCAAAATTTAATTTAATTTATTTCAAGCCGAAACAACAGCGGTGTACTGTTCCCTGATATTTTTTTTGCGATCAAGGTCTTCAGGGGGCTCTCGGGATTTTCCTAGAATATGTTCAAATCCCTTACAATAAATTTAATATAAATCAGAATATATATAATCAGCTTTGATATACTACTTACTATGAATTCTGGTTAAATAATAACAGAGTAGGTACGAACCTTAAACCATTGCATAATTAAGCTATCTGAGACAGGTCTGTCTGTGCTTCCCTGTGCTTTGTAGAGTACGTTAAAGCGTTGGTCCCGTTCGCTATACAAATATCTATATTGACTGCACGTTTGGCCTAGTGGTTTACACGATAGCCACGCTGCTTTTACTGTGCCTAGTGCGGGTGTTATCAAAAGAAAGAAAAAATAAAGATCTATAGCATTCGTGACAGTAGGAGCCTTACAACAAGGCCGACAACAGTCTATCTACAGAACTTCAATATCGTCTAATACTAGGATTGTGGAGGTTAGATGGCAGTCACTCCTCATAAAGAGTCCAAATTCAGACGTATTGTGCTAAGCAAAAAGCTGATCCGAATCTAGTTTTTGAAAAGGCTTGAAGGACCATGACTGACCGTAAGCCCGGTTTAGTTATTGACTCATGGGGTTGTTTACATGATAAAAATACAATTAGACAAGACCTTGGCACAATGTATTTACAGTTAATATTAGAGTTGTCACAACAAAAGAACGTGTACAGAACACACTCTTCTTTTCATCTTAAACAGACAAGACGTTTCTTTTCGCGCATTGTAATGTAAAATTAAAAACGAACATGTTTAAAAACAAGAAAAACACTGCTGTTACACAATAAACAACATTGCGTAAACTAAAGTAGGTTGTTGTTGCAAAATTTATCTATCAACTGACATTACTCGCATACAAATTGTTACCATAGGGCCAGAATTATAATGAATTTTGTACGCATTATATTTGCTAACTATTTTGAACGATAGCGAATGATACACTTCGAACTACGAAATATTGTAAATTAATCACTATTTCCTTGTAATTTTTATTTATAAATTCAGTCATAAATTATCGATATCAGTTGTCAATTAATTATACACAAAAGTTTATAATGTATCCTGTATTGCGTTGCAGAAAAACACGCCATGGTATCATACCATGGTCTTTCGGACTTTCTTATGAAAGACCAAAATGTTACATGTTTATCTATCTGCATTTGTAGGTTACACATTTGCTTTATATAATTATAATACTTTCCAACTATAAAGAATAGTACCAGAATAAGATTTCGATCTAGATAATAAAACCACAATTACTTGCACATATAATATACCTTCTAAATAATATCCGGGAATTACGTGCGGACATTGGCGTGCTCAAAAACCTTGAGAAATGAACGAAAAGGATATGATATTGACTCATAAATCAAAGCATAAATACAGAATTGCCTTTTAGCCTACTTGGAAATGTAATTATCTCATATTATATAATTTCATTTGCATGCCATGCATATTGGTTTAGGTGTTCACCTCGCCGTATTCTACTGCGTTAAATGTTATAGGTTCAAGCGTCATGGCGGACAAACCACAAATTATTGTTCTGAGTCTAGATGTTCTTTGTGTTCATTTCATTCTTTTGTTAAGCTTCCGCGATAAAGAAAGTGTTCCTAGTGTGGCTGATGTCTTTAAAAAAACTAGCTGTTTTTATATATTTTACCGGCAATCTGTATAATTCAATTATTCTATATAATACCTAGGCAATGTATAAAACACCTGGGCAGTCCATGTCCATTACATCCTTTAACCAGGTATTTTATATAATCCACCGGCATTGTTTAAAATAAATAGATATTGGTTTGATTTATTCATTTAATGTTACTACCTAAGCCTAGAAACATGTTCTGTTTGCTTAAAATTAACATTATTCGGAATTATATAGGTTTAAAAATATCGTTTTAAATAGAAATAAATACTTAGTTTTCGAGGTAATCTTTACACAGTTTCTTAATTAATTATTTGAAATAATTACTTTATATCTAATTAATTTCCTCCTTAAGAAACAATGCTTAATAAATTATATAATTGAAGCAAGTTTCCTTAATGCTGCCACTTATACACACGAAAAAACAATATTAATAT
This sequence comes from Hyphantria cunea, assembly GCA_003709505.1. Taxonomy (NCBI): domain Eukaryota; kingdom Metazoa; phylum Arthropoda; class Insecta; order Lepidoptera; family Erebidae; genus Hyphantria; species Hyphantria cunea. The sequence continues at coordinate 1,456,495 of PKRV01000576.1, forward strand.
TTATTGTATACTTATACCTTGAACAAACTGAACAAAAATGTTAAAATAAATATAAAATGTTAAATATATTTAACCTCAACTTAAAGTAAAGAGGATGTTTTGGTTTATAACAAGCAAACCTTGCGTTTAAATGATATATAAATAAAATTGGGTGGTAAAAAATATTTATTTGGATGTTTTGTGAACAAAAATTGAGCACGAAAACATACTTTTTAACATATATGATACGTATACTTGATAACTATTTTATATTTGTATTTTTTCTTTTGAATATGGCAATACCCGCCAGGATATTTCATATCCTGTGTTGTGAGGGACTTGTGTCCGTTTAATGTATATGTGTAATATACATTAAACAGACACCCATGGAGTCGTAGGTATAGAAGAAATGCAAAAAGAAACCATTTATAAGCAATCCATACTAATATTATAAATTATAAAGTAGCTCTGTCTGTCATGTTTTCACAGCCAAATCGCTGAACTGATTTGAAAAAAATTCGATGCAGAGATAGATTGAAGCTTGGAAAATGACACAGGCTACTTTTTGTACTTTTTGTACTATTTGTACAGGCTTTACTAGCCTCTCAGAGAAGATGAAACTATAGTGATAATATTCGTGCTGTCGGCGTCTTAATAGGCCGCATTAGCGTGTATCACCATGCCACATTGTTTTATTCGCTATGAGTATGGTGTCTCTTGGATACTGTTTTCCATCAGAGTAAAATCACTTTAGCAAGTCCATATATAAAATAAAACTTTTCTTTTTTTTTTTAAACGCCCGCATTAGGAATATACATTCCTGTGTCGCGGGGATCTTTACAAAGATACATGAAACGGACACAAAGTACACCCAGACTTAGAACAACAATTTATGGATCACACAAAGTGTTGTCCCATGTAGGATTTGAACCCACAACACTTGGCGCAGTAGCAAGTGGTGTGGCGACCACTGAAACCACTAGGCCAACCGTGTAGTCAACTTCAATAAATATAATTAAAGTACCTTTAAGTTAACCACACCTTTAAGTCCAGATTGTTATGTCTTGATAGTTAGAAAATGGGGCTCAACGAGACGGTGCTGTAATACAATGTACTAATTGTTATTATAACTGTTTATTCAATTAAAAGAGTGGCGGTGAGTTTGATCGTTTTCTTCGCACAAGGTTCTTTATTAGATTTACCAATAAAAACAAAAGATATCCATTTGTTTTTAATTTCTCCTTAAAATTGTGTAGTATGCAATAAAGTCTAATTTACTCGACAAAACCTGGGTTTAAGTCAGTTTATTTATGACACGCCACACTATGGCAAACCCCAGTAGGTACAGTCCGACTCTTAGTCATCGAAATGTCAAAATACTTACCTCGTACTTTATTTAGAGTGTGTTAAAAATAAACCTTTATTAGGAAAGATCAATGTCCAACAGTTTACTGATGCAAAAAATTCGGGCAAAATTACATACGCATTTCTACATTTAACCTATATCGTTCTTTATAAATCAAAGCAGCCTAAAGCTCAAATGAGGTAGCCTAATGGCTTGATACAAATTATATGACTGCGTACTGGCTGTCAATTTTATTGCACAAACTGCTGCGCCCACTACTTATCGCTCCGCATTCCTGCTTGTGAAACACTAAAACTTGTACCAAATTATTAATACTGTTTATAATTTAATTGGAAATATGAAGCAACAATTTTATTAGGATTATTCAATGTTGTCAAATATGAATAACTAAAGCTTCCCACGGAATATTATATGCATGTTTTACATATATAAACCTTTTTCATGTATCACTCTATCTATTTCTTAAAACTAAACTAAAATTGTGTAAAATAGATTGTATTTTTTATTATGTAATAAGAAAAAAACCGGATCCATTCCAAATCACACCTCGTATCATCATATCTCCTGAAAACCAAGTGCTACTGTCAAAATATTGGAACCTTAGATCTAGGTCCTTAGATCAAGTCAGCTCAAATCCATACTCTTTTAATAATATCATCAGTCTACTACTGGACATGAGCGACACCTCAGAAAAGAGGTTTTGGGCTACGGGCCGACGGGTTGGTAGGTTACGGGTTTGTTTAAATTTTCTTACATTTTCCAAATTCGGAACACTCATATCTAGAAGCCGTTTAGTTTTTATACTAATGCAGTTCCCTCACATGATGGTCATTGATGTATTAAAAACATTTTAAAACGCGCTATGTTTAAACTAGCTGAGCAACTGATTGACGCATCTCGTGAGCAGAAGATCGGCATGTATAAGACAGAGAATTAGCATTGCCATTCAACGTGGCAATGTTGCCTGTCTTTTGGGAACGCTACCAGTAGGCGATGATGCGGAGGAGTTTTATGACGCTTGTATGTAAATGTTGTTTTTTTTAATTAATTATTTCCTAGTATTTTTATTTAATTCTATATAAAAATAATTTTAAGACGTGTAAATTAAAAGATGTTATAGCAGATCTTAGCCAGCGATTTCATAAGACATAAATGTTCATATACATTGTGAGGGTAATGAAGTTTACTGAACATATGTTGAGAATTTGTCACGAAAACGTTATGGGCTCACGCAAGTGTTAAGTGTTATGCCATTGGACTTAGATTCTAATGATTAATGGGATTTAATTATTACTAGCTGAGCCCCGCGGTTTTACCCGCGATACAACAATAACCGCAGAGCTAAGCTAGCCTAAAAAAGTAACTTCTTATATCATCTACCAATCAAAGTCCGGTCAAAATCGGTCCAATCGTTCCAGAGCTTAGTCAGAACAAACAGTATATATATATATATGTATAGGTATACATATTGAAAAAAATATTTATTTTGTTTTACCGTGTATACATACATAAGTAGTTATTGAAAAGAGGTTATTTTAATATTACCAACAGAAACTTCAATGTATTTGTAAAGACGTTTTACAGGAATAGTTGCACTACTCCTGTAGCCGATATCGGCTATGGCGCCAGCATACAGCATACTTTCATAATCCGATGGAATGGCTTTCAGACACGACTGGGAAAGAACTGAGAGAAAACGGATTTAGACCCAAACTCAGCTGTTAATAACATGTTTATAATCAGAAAACCACATTAATAATTTGGACTGTTTCGAAAATCGAACTGGAGATCTTTTGATCGGCAGTCGTATACGCTAATCGCTAGACCAACGAGGTGCCCAGAAACTATGATAGAAATAGAAGGGCAAAAGCCCCGACAGGTTATCTAAAAGTTCGAACAAATATGTAACCGACTCTAGAATCTTCCCTATAGAAATAGAGCAAAGAAAAGTTTGGATTCTTTTATCGTCAGTCTTGGTGTTTGGAAGCAACATTTATTTAGTTTGTCGATCGATCGATAGATGGCATATCTTATAATTTCTAAATCGCGATATAGTTTGGTTCACATGGTGCCTTAATTAGATCAAACATTTCTTTTTTGAGAAAGCCTTCAAGGCACGTGTATCAAGTGTATATTTAATACAAATATATCCTATATTTGTATTAAATATACAGTATAGTGCGATGCGGTGGTTTTATCGAAATCACCCCCAAGGGACGCAACAGTGGTGTCATACACTTGATGAAAATAACGAAAAAATTACGTAACAATGGCTGAGAGCACTTGATATCGATCTGACGAACCATGACTCTTCCATGTTATTCAAATTAGTAGTACCGTTTTCTTTCTCCTTAATCGAACCTCTTTTCTAAAGAGAGGTATATTTTCAGCGGATACGGATACCAGAGTTTCATTGCCATTGGCATAAGAATCTATAAAAGTGTGATTATAAAACTTTATAATGAAGTAAATTATTATTGATACACAGGGTAATGGAAAATTTTATTTCAGCTTATGCGGGTAACTGTGAACCTAGCACGGGCTTACGCTAAATGGGTTGATTCATTGTGTAGTGTTGTAGAAGTTTGAATAGTTAATGTGAGGTATCCTCGAACTATGGTCGATTATCACAGATTTTTGTTAAGCAATGTTATTATTATTAAAGCTGTGGGCTGTTAATGATTGATTGACGAATATTTTTTTTATTTTTTTCAAGAGTTCTATTCACAGCGAAAGCAATGTAAACACTTTAACCTAAATTTAATAAACAAATGCTTAAAGTAATGAAGTTGATTTAGTATGTAAATGGTAAATATGAATACGAAGTTTTTATGGATATTAAAATTGTGTGCTACCTGAAATTTCAAAATAAATATTATTATATAATTAGTGAATTGTAACTATTTCAAACCAAAATCGTTATGTACATAATTAATTACGTGTATAATAGTGTTGAGTGGTTGAGTAATTTTTGTGCTATATTGTAATAAAAAATCCTTCTTTACGAGGACAGGCCTTTGCCCAGCTGTGGACTGCCAAAGAGTGTTATTGATGATAATATTACCTAATAAAATTGTAGTATATTGTAGTAAAATATACTCATTACAAGCCATCAATTTCATATCTCAAAATTTGCAAAACTTGCTTCTTATATCGACCGATAATCTCTCTCGTAAAACCGGCAACGTAAATCCTTTTGATAAAATTTATATAGTCTATTTCATACGTTTCATTTTTGTGAATCTATTAACACTTCATTCATTAAAAGCGGTTCGGTAAGTGCGGTCGTTTAGACGGTGAACATACAAATATTCATATTACCTTTCCTTTTAGCTTCACCACGGCCGGGTAAAAAGTTTAACGCACAGAAGCACGCAAAACTTGGAAAACGAATAACTTATTATATTAACTAAATGAAAAAACTTGAAGTTTATGTAAGTTTAGGCTCAAAATGCTAAAAGCTTTAGGTAAATACATATTAAGATACACGAGGCCTTTATAAAAATTGTACACAGTCATGATTCCTGAATGTATCGCTACAATAACAGTTTATAAAGTAAGTTGTATTTAAAAACTGGTCTATGGTCTAAAAGGTATATGTAAATACTGAGTTAAACGTAAAAGGGACTGGTCAGAAGTTATTAATGCGTCGACAAGGTCACAACCTATAAACAAAAGGTTTGGCTCGAGTTTACTTTCCGCAATTTTATATCTACAACCAATAAGGCAGGATTTACGATATGTAATGTGCAAAAGGAGCCCTAACTCTAGAAGTAACATATTATATTGATAAAAGAAATATGCTATTATGCTACCATTTACAAGCACATCTGAAATAATAAAAAAAGTTAAATTTATGCTATGGTTTATTTTTGGAAGAGAAATATTTAAAAGTTGGGCAAACAACTACAAAATACTAGATAAGTCTAGTATACAGGTATTATATTCATTTGTGTCATGGCGCGAAAATAAAAACAATGGCAGTTCTATGTTTAGTACAAAATTTTATATAGTCAATGTTAAAATTCGAAAAAAGTCTAAGGGCCATTTTATTACGTTCATGTTTTTCTAAATAACTTTTAGGAGATTTAATTTATGGGCACCAATTTCTTTACGAGATTTTTAATTCGAAAAATAAATAGGTTTGGAATTCCATATTACGAGGTTTAATAAGTTCTTTTCTTATTATACGAGTTTTAAGATTATATTTTTTTATTTCATTTTAAATCTATACTTCACTTTATTTCCTACAGAATAATATTTTATTGCAATTAATTCTTCTAATAAGTTCAATTAATACACTTAAAACCAAAATACAATATACTTCATGTAAATCTTTTACAAATTTATAACACGTTATAAATCATTATGTCGCGACTACAAAAGCTTACACTGCATCAATATGCATGAAGTAACATAGGAGCTGAAGGAAATCAAGTCTAAGAATGTTGTGAGATGCATAAAACCTATTTAGTTCTGTAAAATATTAAAGGATATGGATGATAGTGAATAATAGAGATATAACTACTTTTTACGCAGTGAAATAACAGTTTAATTGTTTAATAAATTTCCCGCTTAAAATAACCTAAAAAAATTTCATCACAACGAAATATTAAGTCAAATCCTTACCTTCAAAACGAACATGGCTGCTTGTGAAATTTTCCCGCGTTTTCGCGTCGGCACACAACGATCACTACACACGTCTGCCGCTTGCTACACTGCCACTTGTATTTATAATGTCGCTAGGTTACAACAGTGGTTGTTCTAATATTGTTATGCGTAGCAGAGCCCTCGTAACGTAACACCCCCGTTGATACATTGACATATTTAATAGTGAATTTATTGAGAAAACATAGTTATTATTCAATAAGGTTTTAATGCATCAAATTATAAACTAAAATAGTTTCTATAAGAAAACACATTCTAAAAAAGCCTTTAAACTATAGAAGTGCACACATTTTAATATAATAAAAAAAATATAAAATAGACAAGGGTTTTTTTAGGATAGACGCTTGTGATATAGCCTCGGTTACAATTTGTTTTTTTAGAGCATGGTCAATGAAGACAGTGCTTGTGTGTTGCATGCCAATAAATGCTTTATTTTGGGTCTATAACCATCTTCTTTTGATTTTCCTTAAAATTACAAACACTAAGTGGTATTTATGAACGTTAAATTGAAGCTACAGATAAAAATCATGTTAGATGAAAACACCAAAATTTACTGCCTGCCTATATCGATCCATAACTTCCAGTTTTCAAAATGCGTAGGGCCTTATGAGAAGAATACTGGCAAAGAAACTCATGGCCACTTTTTTTATAACTTAGGTATGAAACCTTTTGTTTATAGGATTATCACAATACAAAGAGAACATTGTAGTAAAATCTGAATTTACACAAAAAAAAATAACGATCAAATGTAACAAAAATTCGAAATAAGAACTATTCATAGATTGTGTATTAACGAACGTTCTACGTGATCTATATAAAAAAACTTGCTTGCTTGTGTTTGTGTGTGTGTTTTTTTAAATTTTGTTTCCGAATTTAGAACAAAAAAGACTTTGGTACCTTATTTGAATTTTTACAGCTGATGGTAGTTTTCTGGGTCACCATTTTCGATTTTAAAATTTATAAGTACCAAAAGTGAATTTTGCAAACTTATATGAATAGTTGTAGCAGTCGTATATAAACGTAGTTTTTTTTAATTAATTGTTTGTATTTTCTGTGTAAACTTAACAACACCAACACAATTAAACGTAAATTGTGTTTTATTCTGACTTAATCAAAACGTAATTTTGAGTATGTTTTTATTACGATTAATTAATATTTACCCGGAAGTAAGAATATCCGATATTGCAGAATTAGTTACGTTGATCCTTAACCAGAAATAGAATAGTTATAATATTTTTTTTATTATAGTTGCATGTCTTAGAGACGGGTTAAAGGAGGAACCTCTAGCCCTATTCCCCTAATTCTGAGGAGGAAGGAAGAAAGAGTGGTCACTAGATTGTCTTAAGTTTCAGATGTCCTTTAGCGCTTTAGCTATAAGAGCCAGCTGCTCCTTGACATCCTATTCCATAAATAAATCAAACTGTCAGATTTCTCTGTAGCATCCCTCAAAAGCAAATATTTTTATACTGAACTTCTTTAGGCGCGTTGAGCACTTTTTAGGTGAACAAACATCAATTTTTAGGAGGGGGAAACCTCATGAGTTCGCGTCACCGCGTCACCATCACCGGCACCGAAATGCTGACGTCACAAAAATTCTTTGGCCGCGTTGAGCAGTTTTTGGTGGAGGAAAATCTAATGAGTTCGCGTCAGCGCGTCACCGTCACCGAAATATTTCAAATAACATTATAAGTTTTCACTTCTATCAGCAGTCCTTATGACTACTAATTATTTTCATTGAAGCTAGTATTAGTTGTTATTATATAGATTTTAACCTAGCTCAATAAGGGGTTATCTTAAACTAACAGAATAAATACGGAAATTAACAAAATAAACTACTTTTAATATACGGCACTGACATTTTAATATAAACTTTGTGAAAATTCTAATTTAAAAAAAACTTCAAATATTCACTTATTTCTTTAATGTAAAATACCGTCTTTATATTTAGGAAGTTGCTCAAGGAATATATTGATATATATTAACTGGTATATCCCTTGAAGCACCTACAACTTGATCTAAATGCTTCGGGCAAGGCCAAGTAAAACCTGTCCCTTACTACATGTAGGCTAAGAGCTAGTACACGCGAGGTGAATATGATTACAAAGTAATATTTTATAGCTGATTTTGTAACTTCTTTTATAAAAGACAGCTCCTGCACTAGGAATATATCCTGTGCCATGAGAGACTTTACAAATATAAATTAAACGGACACAAAGAATACGTTGTCTAATGTGGTAATCGAACCCACAATACTCATTGCAGTAAGAAGCAGAGAGGTGACTGCTTAAACCGATTAGTTGTCAGTGCAGTCAAGACCGTATGAGGTTCAGTTAATTGCAAAATAAAATTTCCATTGTGATATTTTGGCGTGTTTGACATCTTTATTGTACGTATGGAAATTATCATTGTTTAAGCAATATATTTTTATTACTAAGCCATTACGAGATATAACAATAAACTGAATGGTAATTTTATTGAACGGCTTACCTAAACTAGATTTGATTTCAGATATCCTTCAAGTCTTTTGTCTGCTTAGGACCTTTCATATAAGTCATGATCGTGAGACATTGATGTTTTAATAACTGTGACTTTGAAATGAATAAGAGCGAAGGAAACACTAATCTTATTAATCCTTCTCGGCAGTATTATCTTCCTAGCCTTTTTTATTCCCAATCCAAATTGCGAATAAAAAAGGCTAGGAAGATAACCCCAAGGTCGGCAATTAGTTCAACCGTTTTTACCTGAATATCAGTTTTTACACAGCGTCTGGCATTGGACCTCCGCAACCCTGAAGGTGAACTGAATTCGAAGGTCGAACTAGTTGTCAGGATATTTGAGAGCACTGACTTCCTAATAACGATTGCCATAAATGTTCATGGCAACCGGGACGTCGGCTTAACGTACTCTACGAGGCACGGGCGGGAAACATCGCCATATTCTATACCCGGAGTATATAGCTGCATTAAGAATTTCTCTTAAGAAAAATCCAACAGTAGTCCAACTCGGGAAACGAACCCGTGACCTCTTGATCTGCAGTCCCTTACGCTTACCACTAGACCAACGAGACAGTTTCGGGCAGGTAGGCTAATCCATCTTGGTATAGTAGGTCGAAATTTCCTTTCTAAAGACTGGCCTATATCTAGCAGTATTAGCATGAGAATTTAAAATACTTTAAAGTAGTTTATTAGGTATCATTTTTTTCTCGATCTCGATTTTATATTTAATTAATATTATTTGACGTATGGCCTTAACCCTCTCCTGAGAGGAGACCCGAGCCCAGTAGTGGGACATTATGGGTTGTTGATTGATTGATTGATAATATTATTGTTTTCCCTGATAAACCATGTTAATTGCTGTGATTAGTAATCTAACATTAGACGCTTTACTAAGCAAGCAATATAACTGCACGTTAAGCGGAGTAAAATAATTAAATTTGTTGCATCTAAAATATACTCATATTATTTTTTATTTGTCTTACTTCTCTTATAAGGCGGGTACCGCATAAAGATTAAGGTTCACTAACGAGAACGAAAGGAAATGAATATCACTTATATTACAAGCTTCGATCGTAATACTTCAAGAAGGTTAAGGTCATTCCAGTCCGTATGCTATGTCTTAAAGAATAATATAAAGAATAAATATAAAGAAAATTATGCATGCGCATAAAAAATTCAGGTAGCCACCTCCTGGACTAGTAAAGTCTATCAGTCAAGTTAATATAGCATGCATATGCACAAAGAACATGATTTCATCCGAGTGTTCGCTTACTAGCATTTATATTACCCGACTGCAAAAGAAGGAGGGTTATGTTTTTCGAGTATATGTATGAGTGTATATATCTTTGTTACTCCCTAGAGCCTTCACGGTATTTTTATGTGAGTATCAATAGATTCCTCTTGGTCGTGACAGTGACACTGTGTACTTCAAAATTTTTAAAATATAAAAAAAATTAACGCCTTCGGGTTTTTTTTTAAATACTTCATTACTTGTTTATAACTTAATTAACAATGACTTTTTTAATAACAAAAGTTTAAATCCTTAAAGCAACACAGGACCGGTTGTTCTGAAGCCTTGAGAAGCTTGTCTTCAGCTGTGGACATCTTCCGATGGAGATAATGAAGATGGTTATGTACGCACCAGAAGACGCTTCAATTGATCGCCATTTTTTTTTCACTACATGCACGTTTGCGTCTAAAAAAAGCTTTCAACTTTCCGGCTTATAAGTAAGTAAACTTTTATCTATTTTTTTTTATGGAATAGGGAGCAAAGGAGCAGACGTATATACTGATGGTAAGCGATTACCGCCGCCAATGGACACCCGCAACACCGGAGGCGTCACAAGTGCGTTACCGGCCTTTGGGGCATGGGATGGGTGGAGGGTTGGGGTATGGGCCTCCGGTATCCTGGGTCCGGATGGCGTAAGAAAGCAGTTCCCGCATCCCTCCCGTCGCAGGCGCAGAGTGGCACACCATGTGGTTTTAGTCGGTTCGATTCCGACACACCGCCCCGCCAGAAAGCCCCGGTGGGGTGAAGGCCCGAGAGGGTTTCCACACGTAAAAAAAAGAAAAATGGGCCTCCGGTATCATCACTCACTCGATAAAACACAACGCAGGCGCTGTTTCACACCGGTTTTCTGTGAGGCTGTGTTATTCCTTCGGTGGAGCCGGCCCATTCATGCCGAAGCGTGGCTCTCCCACGGTAACAAAATTAAATAAAGAGTATTATTTATATTGTATGAATCAAATAAATTTTGTTATTAGTCCTTGTAAAATGAGATATTCAAATTAAATTATGATTCAAATGTTTTTAATAATTATGTTGAGATGTGCGCTTTTCACAATTTTGTGTTTTTAAATGTACTTTAAGTTGAAATACGATCACTTAAGATTTTATGATAGCGAATTATTTCTTTTGTTTAAAGCTTCTTATTCATCAACCATCTACAATGTCCTACTGCTGGGTTCAGGTCTCCTCTCAGGAGAGGGTTAAGGCCATACGTCCCCACGCTGGCCGAGTGCGGGTTGGGGACTGGCTACGTAATCTCGTCGTTGGATGTTTTTAAGCCCGAAGGCCTACAACTAACCTTCACGACTGTTATCTAAGCAGAGCTTGTGTTATGAGTACTAGACAAGTGATGTAAATAGTGAAATATATATTTTTTTTTTGTAAATGCATACATATTATACATAGATCACACAAAAAATTCCGTACCAATAATTGCAGATCATACAAACATTTGCCCCGACCTGGGAATCGAACGCGAGACCTTAAGCACAGCAACACCGAAGCAAATAGTCAGATAGGTAGTAAAGATAATGAATGGGAAAGAAAAAACTAATGGACCCTTTCTAACTTCCTTTCACATCTTCCCAACTTTCCCTTTTATACTGCCTCCGAGGTACAGTGGTAGCGTATGCGACTATTGTGCGTGAGGTCTCGGTTTCGATTCCTCGGTCGGACCAATTTTTGTATGATCTGCAAATATATGTTTCGGAGTTTTGGGTGTTTTCTATGTATAATATGTATGTATTTACGAAAAAGTATACATGTATTTATATCAGTTGTCTAGTACCCATAACACAAACTCTGCTTAGCTTTGGACTAGATGGCGTTGGATGTTAGATGTCCGAAATATTTATTATTGTTATATAATCCTTTCGTTTCATCCTTAGCTTCCATCTTCGTGTTGAGTTTCATCATCATCTTCATCTTCATAGCTTTTGTTATTCCCAAGATTTGGGGTCGGCTACTAGCTCAACCGGTTTTACCTGAATCAGTTTTTAAACGGACCGACTGGCATCGGACCTCCGCATCCCTGAGGGTGAACTAAATTCGAAGATTGGATGACTAGTTGTCAGTATATTTGCGGACACTAACTTCCCAATAACGATTACCATAGATGTTCATGACAATCGGGACCGATGGCTTAACGTGCTCACCGAGGCACGGGCGGGAAACACCGCCATCTTCCATACTCTGGGCTGCTATTAAGAATTTCTAGTCAGGAAAACCCATTAGCAGTCGCGTACACTAACCGCTAGACCAACGAGGCAGTTTCATCACCTGTATAAAAATGTATTGTAACCGGACATTAAAAGTATTTTCATTAAACTATATTATCCATATAAATTTTAATAATTTAGTGGTATTTAGTAAAAATTGCACAAAATGCAGTATAAAGTTAGAAAAATTAATTCATAACTTGTATACCAGAAGAACATCATTAATCACAACTGTTACAATTAACTCAAAATATTTAGTTATTTAACTACATAAACTTTCTAAGAAATATCTTTCTAATATATAAAATTCTCGTGTCGAACTGTTTGTTACCAAACTCCTCCGAAGTAGGTCTGAGAATTGGCCGACATCGATTTTTCATACCCCCAAATTATAAAAGTGACCCACTTCTAAATATTTATTATTATTACAAATCAATGTTTGCCGGGTCAGCAAGTATGCTAAAATAATATTGTCTGTCATTTCTAACACCTAAACCGATGTACCATAATCGAAGAACTTTGATATAAAACTTTAGTATAGTCTTATATCAAATTTTCGATTCGTCATAATTCAAAAATTAGGAATATTAAAATAGTAACAATTCCTTTAACCCTACGAGAGCATTGAAACCCCTTCGGGCCTTCACCCCACCGGGGTTTGCGGCGGGGCGGTGTGTCGGAATCGAATCGACTAAAACCACAACCGCTTTCTTACGCCATCCGAAGCCCTCCCAGAGCATTGAAACGCCTGTCCCAACTCCCTATATAAAGTAAAGTACACGCAAAAGAAATCTCTCAACTAGGCCAATTACTTTCCAGGAAGGAAATTATCTCTTGTCAAGAAGTGTTATGTATGTATATTATGTATTGTAATTAACGATGGTTTTTCCCGACTATGATGAAATTAAGAGGAAAAGTAACAGTCTTATACTGCCAACGTAGCTTGACGAATCCGAACTTCGCGCAGAAGGTTGTACAATAACTTTTTATAAGAATAAAATGGTGGCGGTACACCCTCAGGCACGCGTGTTGGACATCCCTTTTTGGTTACTTCATGCTTATTGATTACTTCGAGTGTACATGCACTAAAGTTCGCAGAGCCTTTGTCGGTCGTATAGTACCGTAGCGCCGGAACTACTGAACAGATTTAAATTAATAAAATTTCATAGATTTTTAATAATGGCCGTGATAAGTTTTAACGCGGTCGGTTTATAGATTTTTTTGAAGTATTATTATAAATCTTTCTTTAATATTCTGGTCTGAACCCACTGCTGAAAGCAATAAATCAGATAAAGTGGCAGGCACTAACTAGTATTTAATACATTCTATTATATAATAATATAAACAGTACATTTTTATTTAATAATGTAATCTACATTGTAAGTAATTAGATAATAAGTAAGATATAGTTATTACGTATCGAATGAAGTCAAATGTTCCACCCTAAATAGCGGGGCTGACCTATGGCATAACCGATAAGCCATCTATTCGTTCCTGGCTAGTTTAAAGATAATTAACACACTGATTTTGTATCCTTCCTCTGAGATTTTTTGAAACTATTTTGGGTTAGGCTTTTTTACCCAACTATGAAAAGAGTTATGATTTTCGAATGTTTGTATGGATGTATATTTCTTTGGCCCGCCCTAGAGCCTAAACGGCTTGTAGTATTTTTATGTGAGTCGTGTCAATAGATTCGTCTTAGCCGTGAGAGTGACACTGGGTACATCAAAAAATAAAAAATAAATAAAAAGGATTTTTGGAACCTAAAAGAAATCTCAAAAAAAAATGTTTTAAAATACATCGAATGTGGTATCAAAATAAATATTTTTTAACGGTGATTACGAATATATATATAACTTACACGTTTTATGTATGATATTGTACTTGTTTCTTTAAAAAAGAAAACTCCCGCATTAGGAATATACATCCTGTGTCGTGGAGAACTTTATAAGCATACATGAAACGGACTGAAAGAAAACACCCTGAATATGAACTTTGTGAACCAAAGTGTTGTCCTGTGTGGGATTTTCTTTAATCTTTATTGATTTAGAGACTTTACCCACATGGTAATAATGTCAATCCCATCGTACCTTATCTTATGTTAATCCTATTGACTCATATCAAAGCTTTTGATCATTACACTACACTAATATCATGATGTGGGATTGGAACCCACAACACTTAGCGAAATAAAGCGACGTGGTAACCGTTAAACTCATAGGCCAACTGTCCAACTTCGATATTTTACGCAAAGCGATTGCCATCAGACCTCCACAACTCAAACACTGGGGGATATTGAAATTAAAAATGGTAATCAATCGTAAGACTGACCCAGCTAAGATTGCATAACTTTGCAATATGCCAACCTATTCGCATACGACTATGATATGAGAACCGAGTGCTAATTGTAGTTCAAAAATGTTCAGCGATAAAAATTCAAGTCCATTTCTGATATACCTGGTGTATTTCTAAAAATCCAAGAACAAAAATTAGAAATAGGTACATATGTGTACGTCCAAGGCTAATAGCAATAAAAGCTGAGAACAGTTCCGCGTTAATGAGAAATGAATCATTACAGGTTAGCCTATACATAGCTATACGTAATCTTTTAATTTATAAATCCCCAATGTGATAGACCAGCAGTTCCCGAATTTCACACATACAGTATGATACCAGACTAGGTAGAGCCTTTTTTCCGTGTGGAAATCCCCCGCTGCCAGTTAAAGTCCATTTAAAACCCTTTGTGGAAGAATCGACTGTCCTGACCTCCACAATGTATTATGAAGGGTGTATGTGTCACTTAATTACTATGCAAATCGTCAAAGCCGCTGACGCAAATTGTTCGCGCAGCCGGTCACACAGTCGCTGAGCAGAACCTCCTGTGTGCACCCTCGAGGCTCTCAATACCCTCCTGATCAATAACCCTGGATGGAGTGTAATTGTGAAGTTTTGTTTGATGTTTTGTGAGGGTGCAGGTGAGGGAGTCCACAGTGCCATTTTAGTAATAGTTTTAAAATGGTTTTGTTTTAAAAGTGTCATATTGTTTTTGTTTTGTGTTCCTATTTTTATTTTTTTCTTTTATTTTTACTTTCAATATTTCAATGTTAATCAACGTAATTGATTTTTACTGTTTTTATTATCTGTAAAATAAATATTTTTAGGATCAGTCCAGCTATTGTCCAACAAACAGATAGACACAAAATATGTTAGCACCATATTATACCTACATATACTTTTAATGAGCTGTTAATTTGAAATTACAAACAAACACTTCAATTTTATTTTATTTGTATTGATACAGATAGCTAACACCCGACAGAAAACAAAGGGTCGTGTTTTTCACGGACCATTCGCCCTGTGTAGGATCGAACCCATGACCTCGGGCTTAGCATCTAGTGTCACTAACCATAGACCACTAATTGCAAACTGTGAAACAAACACACACTTCATGCAAACACTCAAAGTCACCTTGTGACATACTCATTTTAAATGCGGCACACAATTTGTCAAAGACTAATTTAAATAAAAAGCTACCCACTCGTAAGAAAATAATCATTTACCTACTTATTTATTATCTGTGGTAGATAACGAATCCTCTATTGTAATAAGAATATTAGGTGTATTCCAAAGCCTGATGACCATATTTAGTGAATATTTAGTTACCATCAGTGGTGGCTAGTGCAAAAATTACCTGAAAACTATTTATATATTGTTAAGATATTATTGCCTTAATCCACACCCTTGGTGGCGCAGTGGTGCTACTGCGCTCGAGGTCTCGGATTCGATTCCGATATCAGACTAAATGTTTGCATGGTCTGCAATTATTTGTTTCAAAGTTAGTGTGTTTTCCTTGTCTATATTTAAAAAAAAAATGTATATACATCAGTTGTCTAGTACCCATAATATAAGCTTTGCTTAGATTGGGACTATATGACGTTGTGTGTTAGATATCCGAAATATTTATTTATTTATTGAAAAAAAAAACATCTCTCTACCTAACCCCTACATCCGACACAGGCACCGGCGATTTGCTGGCCTCCATGCCGGTGACCGAGGAGGCGTTTAGGCCTTGCGAAAAGAACAATAAAAAACTGATAAATTTGTCTTTGATCTGTAACTAAAGCAAGTAATATTTTTTGAAATCTTTGTACGTTTTTAATCCTTGTTAATTATAGAACATAAAATATTTGTCCCTTAGGCTGTTATATTACAATTCGCTCTCTAGCCCACCTTATTTACCAATAACACTTTCTGAAAATTAATAAAGGCTAAAAGAAACCTGAGGCTGTATTTTTTTTAACAGATCTGTTTGAATTATCATCACGCCTACTTACCACAGAATAATACCTATAAAGAGTCTTAGAAGTTCTGCTACCAAGGATTTATATTAGGTATAAATCCTTGCAGCAGCAAAACTCCTTTATCAAATAAAAAAAAACATTGTCTTCGCGCCAAATTTTCACCGCATTGTAGTGCACCGCGCGTACACCATCGGCCATGACACATCAACGCAATTTGTATTCGAGTGACATACAAAACGGTAACCAATAATTGCATATTATTTCACTTGTTACACGTTTCGTTCGTTATATGATTTAATGGTGTGGTTTTTGGTTCCTGCTGGGTTGCTACACAAGACGTAATATGCGACACTACCCAAACGTACTGTGTATTTACAATTAGCGGACCACGGCTGACGCTATGGTAATGTACTAACGGCGTGAATAAATTTGTTTACCATAAAATAAGTTTATAATGAGCCAACCTCAAAAGAAAGACATGATGCTATCGCAGACTTTTCTTACGACTTTTATAGGGGAACAATAGGCATGATGACTGATTTTGAAAAACTGTTATGATGTTCTTATCTCTAATTGTCAAAATCAACCATAATTCTACAAAAAATAAAAATAGGCGATTTAGATTTCAAGTTTATAATTCACGCACATGTCATGGCGTCTGCTTGTGACGTCACGTTACAGAGGTGACGTCTCCATTTGTTAAACATCGTCAGCACATAAAAACAGTACAGTGATCATCGAATATAGCTAAACAAAATGACCTGTATAGAAACGTTACGTAATTCGCTGTGTTGTTCAACTTAACATGGCGGATTGCTATTTTATATTTTGTAGTTTTATTTTTGTTAATTAACAATTATCCACGCTATAAATTTTAAAATGAATACAATTTTTATACTCCCTGACAAATAAATAATTTTAGTGGTTCTTGGTTACTGTCATCATGTCTATTCTTTAATACCTACATTATTTTTATGAAACTTGCCGCCCACGGACACCAGCGACACTAGAGGCGTCAAAGTGCGTTGCCGTTTAAGAAGGAGTACGCTCTTTTTTTGTAGGCCGTATTGGTCCGGGAATACCGCAGATTCATTCCACAGTTTTGTTGCGAGGTGGTGCGGGTTCTTGGGCTATTTGTTAATAAAGTCAACTATAACTGTTCCTCTTTACACCGTAGATACAGGTAGCAACCAAGCAGTTACAGGAACCACTCAATTAAATCATAAAACGAACGAAATGTGTAAGAAGTGGTGGATGAATGGATGTTCTTTGTGTCCGTTACATGGATGTTTTAAAGACTATCGCAACACAGGAGTATTCACAGTCGTCATCTTCTACAGTCTTTAAAAGTTTATTGCTGGACATAGGCCTCTGTTTAGAAATAAAGGTTTTCGGCCTAATATACTACATGGGCCAGACAGGTCCGAGTGGGGTTTATGTCAAGTTTTCATTTTCTATGCAGTGATTTTTTCCTACGTAGTTTGTCCCTTAGTTGCCTCTTAACGCCTTTGTCGCCTTACAACAGCTACGGGATGAACAGGGGTGGTGAGAGGAGTTCTTTGCCTCTAGTACAGGGTGTGCGGTACACACGGGCGCTTCACGGTCTAGACACGCCTGTGTTGACGACACTCTTTATTCTTAATCAGTCACCACACGACTATACAAAATATTCTTGGTCTTGAAAAAAGGAAGAACTCAAAAGAGTCCGAACTCTTTGAATATCCAACCCAAAAGAGTTAGAAAGGCATGAGTTGGGTCTCCGCTAACCTCATTCATTCAGAGAAAAGCAACGAAATTGCTGCTTGACACCAATAGAGGCCTTAGTATTGTTCCAGTCAGTACAATAGTCGAACTACCATGCCAAACGTTGACAGATTCTTTTAACATATAAATCTTTTCAGAAAATTCGACTGCCATTACAAGATAGTCTCGACATCATGGGTATCTGTCGCGATCTCAACCCGCGCAAACACGTTAGAGTGTTACTTTAAACAGGGTGAGACGGTTCTTCTCACCCGAACATCTGTGTTTGCTTTACAAGACAGGTTCTTTCGTGCGTGGAGTATTGTTTTCATCTTTGCGATGGACCTGCGCAGTATCTGTTTGACGGTCGCGACAGGTTGCAACGGCGAGCAAGTCGACAGTCCCGAAGCCACCGCATCCCTTGAGCCTCTGCAGTTGCATAGAAATATCGCCTCTGTAATATGGCATTCCTCAATCACCTTTACCACGGAGTGTTCTGAAGAGCTGCTCCAACTGGTCCCCCCTTCTCGTTTCCTCTACAGGACAGCACGTGCTGGCCTTGGAATTCACCGCTTCAGAGTAGTAGACATACATTCTCGTACTCACCGCTTCGGTTCTGCCTTCCTGTGCTAAACGGTCAGAGCCTGAAACTTACTACCAGCATACGTGTTTCCCTCCCACTATGAACCCGGGTCCTTTAAGCGAGAAATAACATCGCACTAGGCCGCCTCGCTGCATTGTCTCTATTCGCATTGAGGATGTCAACCATCGATCTTGGATTCTGCTTATGATTTTCATCAGGGAGAGCATAGCCATTTGGGCAACTAAAACATAAAAAAGACATATTTCAATAGTTACTACATTGATTGAAGAAAGACCTGATATAGCGTTGAAACAAATGGACAGAAAGACGTAGAGACGGGGAGGCGGACATCTATAATTTAAAATTAGATATACTAAAAGACACAAAAGCACCAATAAAAGAACTTTATTAATAGCTAAACAGAGAAAAAATATACTAAAAATTATATGAACAATGGCTTCTAGGCGCTTACATCTAAATATTGTAAATAGAATGAAAGGAAATGACCACAATTTTGTACACCATACCCTTCGAGCACTGTGACGTCACAATACTATTGACCACAATTTCCCCTGTTTTGTAATAACTACTCTCTCTTCGTCTCTCTCATCATCTCTAGTAACGTAACGACATTAGTAAAAGTGACGTTTTCAAATGTGAATATATCTACTCAAAACGTCCATTCTTATTTTCCTTTTTATCGTTATCCATTGTATAATATCACAGCAATAAAATTTGTTTTCAAAAGACAATGGCAAGAACGTATGGGACTTTCGTACCGCTTTGCGTATATCATGGTAGGGGTTTATAGGGCTGCCAATATCATCAACAATAACATTTTAAATTCCCTAATTCCAAGTCAAAAAGTTATTACCAAAAGAACTACAAAGATTTTATAGTAATATGTACATAGAGCACAAATTAGGTATTAGTTGGCTATCACACATGAGTTGTTTATAAACTTATTGTTTTCAACAAGATGGCGTAGTACCATATTTTTGAAATTAAAATCATTTGTTTACGGTTTGACGTTTGGCGTCAATAAAATGTTCTTCTTCTTCTTTTGATGAGATGGCAACCAGCCGGATCAGTTATTTCTGCCAATGTCAAGTATTTAACGTCTTTAATTCTAAATCTTTGACTCCTCAAGTCTTCGTCTTATGAAATTAATGATAAAAAATATAAAAAATGTGGATGACATGAAATGGGGACTGTCTTTCGAAAAAACAAAAAACGATCTCCCCAATGTTGTTATGCAACTAAATACACGAGTAATTGCTGTTGTCACGAACTTTTTGAGGAGGCTTTAAACTCTTTTAGCAAAGTTCTAAAAATATAATAATTACATTACAAGAGCTAAAATAATTCACTTTGTTAACTAAACAAATCTCATTAGCATCCATCACATATTGCTGGCGGTACAGGATCTGCCAATATCCTACAATTATTATTTATGCGTAAAAAGCGGCACAGGAGTAGGCAGCTAACCCTGTGGTGAGGAACCGCCATCGCCCATGGACATTTGTCTACCATAAACTCGGGGTAAGAGACCCGCCCTTTGAGTACCTGTCTCTCACTAGAATCAAAGGCTTTTCAATACTGGGTAACTCTCTCACTCACTCCACAAATGGCACACCGAAATCAATATGAATTGTAAGAAATTATTTTCATTTCATTCATGAGGTAATAGTACTGCCCGTACCCGATCCGTTCTCGTCCTACTTCCTTGCCCCTGCATCCCGTAGGCGCTACCTTAATTCAGCTGTTTATCTACAAAAACGTATATTTATTAATAATTTAGGTACGCCACAGTGCACAAAGAGTTTGGTCCAACATATATACAATATAGATCCAAAAATACCAACACGACACTTACGACTCTGGACAACCAACAAAACAGACATTTAGAACTTGACACCACCGTAAAAATGTCGAAAGCAAAACATTTAAAATACTATTTTATTAAAAAAAAAAGTCGTGTTAGTTACACTATTTACAAATCAAGAACGGCTGAACCGATTTGGCTGAAAATTGGTAGGGCGGTAGCTTAGAACCAGGAGACGGATATAGGATTTTAAATTGGCTTTTTTTTTGTTTGCCTCGCGGCTTTAACCGCGACTGTTGTTGTACCGCGGGTAATATCGCGGGGCTCAGCTAGTAATTTAATAAAAATCATATTGGGTTTGCCGCCACCTCGCCGTTTTCTAACGTACTGAGTATTGTGTCAAACCTCACATGAAAGAACACTTTGTATGTTCCACAGATGGTTGTTTTGTTGTGTGTTGGTAAAAACCTCCGTGACACGGGAATATTCCTGTTTTTGTAAAATAATGTAGGACAGTGTACAGTGATGTCAAATCCCAAATTAGCTTACATAATGATAATAAACATTATCACACGAACAAACATTATGTACAAATAAATTTCACTCTTAGACAAATATAATTATATCCCACATTCAAACATATATATATATAATATTTAGTACTTTAATGTTAGAGATATTTCGTCAGTTATTTTGCCACTTTAGATGGTTTATCAGACGAAAGACAATATTTTTTGTTCTTAAACTCTCCCACATCCAGAAAGTATTATAAGAACTATAAATTTGCCAAAAATTTCTGAAACTAATTTGACAAACTACCAATTAAGTAGGTATATTATCTGAGAAAAAAATCGACCAAATGCGAGTCGGATTCGTGCACCATACAAACCTGTAGATATATTATGTGATGGATCTAAAAATTTGTGCTTTTCGCAATTTTTAGGTGTTTAAGCCTTTATCTGTGCTATAAAATGTTGCTTCGTACCAAATTCAAGATTCTGAGTTCACGGGAAGTTTCCTGTAGGTTTTCACTTCCTAGTGAGTGTCTAAAAGTTGCAGCAAAAACGGTTATATCTTTTCAAATTAAAAATCATTTATTAAGACACTAAGTGACATTTATGAACGTTAAATTGAAGCTACAGATAAGAATCATAGATCGACACAAACATTCGCCAGATGTATTCTATTATCAAGATGAATTGGTAAAAACACCAAAATTCACTGTCAGCCTGTGTCGATCCATAACTTCCAGTTTCCAAAATGCGTAGGGCCTTATGAGAAGAATACTGGCAAAGAAACTCACGGCCACTCTTTCTAAAAGACACACACATCTCCAAGGAACAATTGACCTGAGTTTTTAATATTTGTGACATCTAAAAACAACTATAGAAAGAACTCCTTAATCCAGTTCAAGTTTACCGAGTTGTATGTCTATTTGACAATATTTTTTAACAAAATTTACATCTCAAAATCAGCGACACGGGCACATGCCACAGCCATGATAAAAACTGCGGGTATTTCAAAATTTTATAACAATTTTTATCGTTGTTATTCTTGCACTAACTATGCCCGCCAATCTGTAACATATTTCTGTCCCTTTCCATAAAGCTATCCACAGATTGCGAGTAAACAAGATTGAAGATGATACACATCAACAATATTTATTTGGTACAATCCTTCAATTTTAATATCAATTTACATTTTTTAATATTTTTTAACAAACATGAAAGTTGTGTTAAAAGTAAAATTTATGTATATAATCATTTTAAGAAATGATAAAGGAGGAAGGTACACCATAAAAAATGAAAAGGACGGGTGTGAAAACCTATGTTGAGTCCCTTGGTGATGGAATTTCGACCTTATTTAGTTACTGTATTCAATTTTTTTTTATACTCCAATTGTTTGTATACCTCTTCAGATCAGTTTTATAAATATAACGAATGCGGGTAGTTGATATCTAATTGTTTTTTTTTTATAAAGACGGTTTGAAGGAATCTTACGACTTATTCCAGATTATTATTAAAGTCAAGCTGTTTTATTAAAATTCCTTAAAATTATTAAGTCAATAACGAAACTAAAGCTCCTCTAAAATATTCAGAAGGACTTCCCAAGAGCTCAACACAATAGGCTATATGTACAAGTTTCATTACTCATATTATATCTAATAAGCAACATATTATATGTTTTAGTAATACTCTGTATATTTCATATAAAAAAAATATTTGTTTTGATTGAAGTTTTGTCTTAAAATTTTAACTATTTAGCAATATAAACAATTCCGAAATATAATTATGTAGTCATCTTTTAAAAATGTTCACAATATAGTTTGTTTTTCTGTATTCGTCTGCTGTTAACAGGGTTTTTACTTTAGGAAATCTCAGACATTCCATCAACACCCTGCCACTAGAAGTACTTACTATTAAAGGCAATACCACAATGAGTTATTAGTAATTATATGTCAGTAGGGATGTACTATTTGGTATACAGTTTAAAAAAGGTTTGTTGCAACTAAAAAAAAACATAATACCACAGTTTTAAACTTAACAATTAGTTTTAAAAATAAATAAAAAAATAAATTTATATGAGGAGACATTTATTACTTTCAACACAACTTTAACATTAATATGAATTCGAAAAAATAAGGCATACAAACGGTATTTTTACTAAAATTACAATTAGGCACTATTATAATTATGGTCAAATATAAGAATTAAAACCAAAAATGCAAAGTTACATATTCAAATATATGTCTATATGAATACTATGTTAAAAATAATAAACAAACCATAAGGCAGTTATTAAGTTCACGGTATAAAAGGCACTATATAAGAGTATATAATATAAAACTGCGTTTATGTTTTGTAGGATAGAAATGTAACCTAATAAACATTCAACTGTGATTAATTACGTGATTTATTTGTAAGGGGTACCTACTATTCACTCACGCGTCGTTACAGATAATAAGTTTACAGACAGTGAAGTTATTTTGCATAAAAACTATAATGTCATAGCATAGCCAGAGACCATTAATCTCCATTTACTATGGTCTTGACATCTCTTTTTGTCCACATTCATCAATCGCTGCATATAACCTCGTCACAATTGGTTTTGGGTTTGGTTTGGTGAGATTAACCATCGAATCATGCCACTTTCAATCTCTATACTTCTTATTTTGACTTATTCAACAGTAAATATAATATTTTTATTCTATGCCTACTAAACTGTATGTTTAACGGCAATAGCGTGTAATTAAATAGCAACCCCAAAGCTACGAAAAAATCACATGATTGATCACAGGCGACTGTGGTTTTGTTCCAACTCTGTTTTGTAACAAGCTTATACATTGTCTACACATATCAACATTGTATATTAATGAATTTTATACATATTTATTTGTATATACTGTATAATGAGAACGGCTGAAATTATGAATAGACAAGATACAAGTGTAATCAGGTTAAACTTCTATAAATATCTTTTTAATTACATTTAATTAATTTATCATAATAATATAAAGTTTTTTCTGGGAGAATATTTTGAGTTTTGGAGTCCACAGAATAGGGCCTGTCTGTTATTACTTACTTTTCGAAAATGTTTCCTTTCAGAAGAACTTTCTGGATTCGACTTCTTTTTAATTCACGCTCATTTTCACTCAATATAGAATTGATTATTCCATTGTGTGTTGAAATATTTATTTCTTACAATTTTATTTCCCGCTTCTTTTGTCATATTTGACAAACTTTTCTACTTTTTTTTTTAAATATGACGGGTGGATTTATATGACTTTTGGCACGCTTTGTTTGAAGCCTATAATCCAGCAGCTGTGGACTGCAAATTGGTAATTTTAAATGTGAAGATTTGAATTTTTATTCTATTCTAAATTTCAGTAGTTCATTTGGACGGTTATATATTTAGGCACAATTAGCAAGCCATACCATTAACAAATACGTAGGTAGTACCAGTGTCAATAACATGTTATCGATGATAGGATTTATCGATTATTTGTTTGTTTAGTATAATCCTAATAAATTTTTTTCAAGTTTATAGTATTTATACTTTCTTTGACAAGAAAGTATTGAAGAAACGAGATCTTTGCTTATATAGTATCTATTGTATGGCTCTATATTACTAAGGGACAGTTTCACCAATCGCTGATAGTCCCTAACAGATTAATGTGAACTTATCTGTCTGATAACTTCAGGTGTCGATTTTACAAGTCTTGTATACAGAGTTACAGATCAGATATACATATATTTGTCTGTTAATAGTGTTATATGCGAGATTATTATCTGAAACTTTATCAGAAACGAGTGAAACTGGCACTTTAGGTATTAAACATACGGGTTCTATGTTTAAAGTTGTTTTTTTAAATATGTCACTAGAATTAACGTTTGCGATACTTTATGTATGGCACAATGTTAGCGACTTTAATCACCTTGCAAAAAAATATACAGTTTTAATATTGTTGCTTGAATTCACACCCGTTTTTGATATGACTAAAAAATTATTTATGGTATTTGTTTTTTTTTTATTACTGTATTTTTTAATCAAACCCTAAGAGTGTGAATGTGTATCTAACACTTTTCAATTGAAGAATGGAGCTCTTTTAGTATTATACTATTTAACCCTTTAAATTTTGGCGTATATATAATACGGTCTCATGAATTATAGGATTT
Organism: Hyphantria cunea; assembly: GCA_003709505.1. Classification (NCBI taxonomy): domain Eukaryota; kingdom Metazoa; phylum Arthropoda; class Insecta; order Lepidoptera; family Erebidae; genus Hyphantria; species Hyphantria cunea. The sequence goes on from PKRV01000576.1 coordinate 1,481,638, forward strand.
GACCGCATTTTTTCAATGTTTTTATTTATTTTTTCATATAGAGGGCAAACGCGCAGCCCTGATGGCAAATAATCACCGCTCCCCATGATTACCTTTAAAATATATTGTCATAGAGCAATAAAAATATATACATATTGAGATTAAATGGAAGTTTCTTTATTACTTGACAGTCCCGTTTTTATTTCCTATAAAAAATGTTTGAAAGAAATAAAACACATTGAAAGGGTAAATGTAAAATTGAGACAGACAGGATGTAGTTTCAATATGCCTATCCCTACCATTTAAGAATTTACGCGTGATTGTAAGATTATACAGGTCTAGTTTTGAAGAGTTATTTATTAGTCGATGCAATATTTGATTTAAAAATATAATAAGTTTAATTAATTGCACTACTAAGGCTGGGACATTAGACAAACGTTCTTTTTGAGGAACTAAATATTTTCTTATTAATATTTTGAGATCAATCACATCTTTACTCTGTACAATGTCCCCTGATTTGGTTTTTTTAGAAACTGTTACTCTTAAACTATATTTTATCTGCATTCAATTTCGCATCAAATTATGGGCCCAAATAATGTATAAAAATTTTTTGTTTATACAGTATCAAAACAAATTCTAGCATAAAAAAAACAAAAGAATTGTGACATTCTGATTTTATAATTTACATGACAAAATAAACTCCTTAAACTTTGATGGCACATTCATAAAAATAAATTACCAAATTAACAATATATTTTGATACTTGCAACACTCCCTTGATTACGTCATGTGTCAGTCAAAAAGACAGTATTTAACATTCATAGTTGACGAATATTGTTTTATTCATTATATGCAATATTTCACCTGCAGCTAAATATTAGCAAACAATAAGAAAAAATTAACCACAACATGACTGGCAGAGCTGCACTATCAAAAAATAATTTGGTTGATTTAAATACAAATATTGTATATATTATATTTAGAACACATAACCATCACTATCCTACGTCAAATTCAATCATGTAATTAGTGCTGTACACACAACTCAATAACGATATATATGTATAAACAGCTGACATTCGACATATACAAATGAGCCACAAAATCAAAAAAAAAAAGAATCATACACTTAAATCTTATATAAAAAAATTGCATCAAACTAAACCATGAACTTACTTCATAAAATGTCTTATATACTAAAATTATTTTATATGCATCATTACATATTATCAATATCAAACAAAATTTATGGCGGCGTAACACATTTGTGCTAGACATTACAAAAAAAAGCATATTTACACCAATAATATCTCATTACCTTGTCATTAAAGTATATTGACGAGTATGTATATTTTAAACCTTAATGTCTTTATAAAATTACCTCTAAATTACATTTCAATAAATTGGACACATGGTTTGAGCTGCATAATTGTATAATGCCAATTGGGGCGTCACAACACAAAACATAAAAAAAGAAACAATATTCTGTCATATAAAATAGAAAATGCAACGATTTAAACGATTTTGACGATGGAGTTTAATACCAAATAACCAAAGAACGGTGGGGTTCGTCGATTGCGTGAGACGTGGCTAAGACACAGAGGAAATAGCATTATGAGGAGACCCCATTTGTGTGAGAACTTTATCAAGCCACTGGAGCGGACCGTGGAGATGGATTTCGATCCAGCACGGCGTCGACGTCACATCCTGTCGATGGTACTCTGCGCCCCAACCCTTGACGAACGACATACGAATCGTACACATCTTAGTTAACTCGTAAACCGCTTCGAAACCATGGTTCACGCTCTGTGATAGCAGCTGAGCAAACTCCCGGTTATTAAAGATCTTTAAAGAGCAACCAGGAGGAATCTTACACACGGTTGAGGGATGGAATCCATGGTGGTGGTTGCAGTTACGACTTTGCACAAATATCGCAGCATCAGACAAGCATTCAGCGTACACCTCCCCTCCAACGTAGTACAAATGTACACCTTTCCCTATATGACGCCTGGTGTTCTCAATGGTGGAATTTCTGTTTACGTTACTGAGCTGTCCCAAGCAGAACCTGTCACTATTATTAGATGGATCTGTAAAACCATCGACCACCACAGAATGAGAGTTGCAATGAAATACCTCCCCTACACGGCAATTCAACTCATAATAAGCCACGGAAGCCCAGTACAAGGGTTCCTGGTACGACACAGGGGCCACTTCTCCCGGAGGTTCTGAATCATCAGATGGTGGAGAATATGCTGGTGGTGGGGTATCTGGCAACTCTGAACTAGCCGAGGGAGGGAATCCTGATCCAGAATAGGAGACATTATGGGGCATGGATGGTTCTGCAGTCCTTTGGAATGGTAGCAGTGAATGTCCTGGAGCGAATTCTGAATGTCTAGGCACTAGCACTGGTGGTAGTACGGGGCTCTCAACACGTTTATAATGGTAAGGATTAATACACACTTCCTTTTGCTTTGCGCTGAAAGGATATTGACAGATCTCCAATGGCTTGAGCTCGTGGTGACTTTGAAGGTCAGGCCAACGCCATACTCGACAGTAAATAACGTGAGGCAGGCCTTTCCGATGAGATACCTGAAAGTTAACAAATTAATCTAAGATATTTGTAAGTAAAAGCTGCATCAGCGCTTCTTTAACACCAAAATGTAAAAAGTCTGCTCTTGCTTAGCAAAAAATTTAACAAATTAAGAAAATAGGACTGCTATAAGAAAATTACTGCTATTAATATTTTTAGGCGGAAATAGTAGACGATAAAACTGTATTATAAATAGGTACCCCCATTTTTTTACTACGAAAACAGCTAGCATAGATCGAATAATAATGCTTACATAAAAATTAGCATCACTAAAATTTGAATAGTGCCAATCCCAGAAAAGGTTTTAGTTACCTTCATCGAGCTAGACCCTATCTGTATAAAAAGCTTGTTACTTGTACTTTATGAACCTGACCTGACTTTAATAATGGGATTTAATTTGGGACTGTCCGTGGGAGAGCCACGCTTCGGCATGAATGGGCCGGCTCGACCGGAGTGATACCACGGCCTCACAGAAAACCGGTGTGAAACAGCGCTTACGCTGTGTTTCATCGAGTGAGTGAGGAAACCGGAGGCCCATACCCCAATCCAACGCCCCCTATCCCCCTCACCATCCCCCTTCCCCCCAGACCACCATAGTGTGGGTCACCATGCTGCATTGTTCTTTTTCGGATTGAGGATGGTGACCACCACTCTTGGATTCTGCTCATGCTTTCCATCAGGCAGGGCAGAGTCATTTTGGCAGCTTAAANTCACAGAAAACCGGTGTGAAACAGCGCTTACGCTGTGTTTCATCGAGTGAGTGAGGAAACCGGAGGCCCATACCCCAATCCAACGCCCCCTATCACCATCCCCCTTCCCCCCAGACCACCATAGTGTGGGTCACCATGCTGCATTGTTCTTTTTCGGATTGAGGATGGTGACCACCACTCTTGGATTCTGCTCATGCTTTCCATCAGGCAGGGCAGAGTCATTTTGGCAGCTTAAACATAAAAAAAAAAAATTAAAAAAAAAATAATCTCCTGCTGGGCTTTTCTTTGGAAAAAAGGTTTTAGCCTGCTATGCCACACTGCCAGACCGACCGCTACAGGGTTTGTATCAAGTTTCCCTTCTCTATGATCGTAGTAGTCTGCTCTATTAGCTCTTATGATATCCACGTGATGACTATATGTCACCTCATGAATTTTACGTTGTACTGACCTGCAATCTTCCATCAAGTGATCTGGGTATAGTAACACATTTAGACGGTGTGCCAGGACACGACAACGCTCTTTCCAGTTCTTCGATAGCGCCTTTCCGCTTCTTTAGCTTCTTCACCAAGCTGTCCACTGCCTTTTCTGCCCATTTTTCTTCTTCGTCACCCTGAAAATCAAAGTAAACAAATTTACAAATTTATTTTTATAATAGCTAAGCTAAGCTAAATAGCAGGAGGGAATTGAATTAATCTATTCTAAGTGCGGCATCATGGTCGCTTTAAACACGTTGATATCCAAAACCACCAAGGATTAGCCCCTTTAAAAAGGTAAATGAAAAAAAGGATTGAACGGACACTTAATCAATTATAAAAGAGAAAATTAAATCAGTATTGGTCCACCCGTTTCGAAACTATGATGCTGCAAACAGATACAGGGTTTTCCTTTTTCCACCTTTCCAATTACTTCGTTCGGTCAGCTCTTACGGAAACCACAGAATAAACAGAGGCGGAGAGTCTCTTCCGTGACACTTTTAATCCGTTACCACTACCACTACTACTACACAGCGTGTATGAAAGCCATGCTTTGCAGATATGGACTGGCTCGACTGGAGTGATGGCCATCCTGTGCTACCCGCATCCAACGGACCATCTTATGGAGATTTACCGACGCGGTATTCGGTTGCCACTCAAGAACTATAACTTTTTTTCAGACAGCCGATTTTCAGCAATTTTTCGTTGCGTCGTGCTAATTCAAAAAGTTAGAAACACGACGATTTCTTTGTGTGGATGGATTCCTCCGTACAGTAATTGCACACGACGAGTGCAACTACACTTTGAGAATTTATACACGCACTAATTAAGGAAGGAAAATAATCGTGTGAGACAGTAGAATCTATGATTAATTCATAGATTCCAATCACGCGTGAAGTCTAGGCGTATGGAAGCGAGCCTGTTCTATAAAGCGTACATTTCTGGAAACAGGGAATATGCATGTTTCTTTTAAATTCTTACTTTGATCATTTACGTCTCTATAATATAGATAAAAATATATATAAATAGGCTTGAAAATAGTCTATTTATGTTCAAAGTAAAATTTAAAACACAGGCTAAATTTGAGCTATATAAACGCCGCCATTGCGCGCGCTTTTGACACAGCCAGTGACGTCATTTACATTTCGTGTTTACTATTCAGTGTTGCAGTTACTTTATATTTATTTACAGTTTCAATTGCTATAAAAATCATGGAAGAAGTTAATTTTTTTCAGATACTACTAACACAGTTTGAATTATGACGCCGATAATTTCGACGAATGACCATCGACGTCACGTTTCGTTTGAAGCGTTTAGTAATTTAGCTCCGATAATTTTCACTTTTTATTTAATATTTTCTGGGATTGAATAGTCACTAAATAAAAAAAGTAAGTATATAAAGACAATAAAATATCTAGAAAACTCCCTATTGCAAATATCAGAAAAACATGTAGAGACTACTTTTACGATATGCGAGCGGCAAGAATCGCAGGCAAAAACTAGAACTCTAAAATTGAACCTTTTGATCATCTTTGTTACTCTTTCATGCAATTTGGAACACAGATTAATGAAACATGACACAGATGAAAATTATACTTTTATCCCAAAAATTTTGTCTCCAGGAACACAAAGTACAACAATAAACGCAGACAACACCACAGGGTTTTTTTTTATTGAATAGGATGCAAATGAGCAGATGTATCGCCAGGTGTTAAGCGATTAAAGCCGCCCATGGACCCCCGCAACACCAGAGGCGTCACAAGTGCGTTGCCGGCGTTGGGGGATGAGAGAAAGGGTAGGATTATGGGCCTCCGGTATCCTCACTCTCTCTGTGAAACACAGCGTAGTCGCTGTTTCACACCGGTTTTCTGTGAGACCATGGTGTCACTCCGGTTGAGCCTGCCCATGCATGTCGTAGCATAGTATTATATAAAGTATTAAAACAAACCAATATTTTCAATAGTAAACAACAGTCATGAATCATATATTCTTAGAACTATCTGAGTGTTGGTTATGAGTCATAATACTTATATATAAATAACTAACTACTGCATAATACACTATATTATATTTAAAATACATTTTTATCTTGAACAGGATATGGAGTCAAAAGTGCCAAACATTTCTTCGAATATATCTAAAAATAACAAGTGCTGTAAAAACCTGTATTGCCATAATGATTAGATTTCTTTCATAAATATGACATCAAAGCTTACCATTTTTTGCAAGTTTAATGCTGCACCTCTGGTGTTATGGGTGTCCATGGGCGGCGGTAATCGTTTACCATCAGGCGATATGTTTGCTTGTTTGGCTCTTATACCATAAAAAAAGTGATCTTAATTGCTAACCTAGAGGCTAATTCGGTTCCCAAAATTATTATATGTCGAGATAGATGAGCATGATCATTTGTTAGAACAAACAGACAATAGATGTTTAGGTATTGCACATACATTTCTAAGTCTAGGTGTTTATCAATTCAAATTATCTATAATGTGTACGTATTTAATTATAAGTATTTTATCTGCAGTCTGGTTACTACAGTACTGGCACTGGCTAGTTTCACATCAACTTGCTATGTGTGCTTATTAATAATAATTGATTAAATACAAGAAAAGTAAGTTATTAATTTTGTATTTAATCAATCTTAAACCTTTAATGATTTTCATTTATTAATATCTTATATAGGTACTATTTATCTATATAATACAAATGAATCCGCGAAATGTATGTATGCGCATTACTTCTGATCGTCCTCACCAAATTAAATAATTATTTTTATTATGAGTTCATTATCATTGGGACAAGTATATTAAAGAAAAATTTAAAGATAAAGGGGAAAAGTCATTTTTTATGTCCATGACTACAGTCTGTCTCAGCTTCCCCGGTTATGTAAACATGGTGGTACAAAGTTCACCTGGTCACATAATAAATGGAAGTAAATATAACTGTTTATTATAGTAACCCTATAAAGTGGAAATCTGACTAAAACTTATGCATCCAAATTAATGAATTACAACATCAATGCAAAGACATGCAAAACTTGACACAGCGCCCATGCCAGTCTATCAATGAGATAATAGATAAAAAACTCGTTTTTTCTTCTTATTTCCTGTAGTGGACTCTCAATAGATGATGATTAAGAGTAGAGTCAGCCTTTGGCTATAGTACATACAACCAGGTTACATTTAGCAGAAAAAGTAATAACTTTAACTCTTTTAACCATGGAACATAGGGGTGATTATGGAAAAACTGACATAAAAATGCACAGGGACAAAGCCTGTTTAGAGCCTCATTAAAAGATTATTACTCGTTCCATAAACTTGTGCTATAAATAACATTTATGGCCAAGTGGACATTCTTTAAGAACAGTTACGGAACGTTTTTTGAACCTTTTCATATTCAACTGTAGATTACAGATATTCTAAAATCAACAAAGGATATTACTTTTTACTTTTTTTGTTTATAACTTAGAAATCTGTCACTTACGAACCAATTTCATTCAATATTATTGTTTTTGGGCAGTACATTTTATATTTTCTCCAATTGAATTTTTAATGAAAAATTACTACATATTGAAGATTGGCATATTGAAGACCAATAATAAAGTTTATTACAATCCATTATAATACTGAGGCAGCAAGAGAATTTTCTTTAACTCTATGCCAACATTGCTTGTTAGTTGACAAAATCATAGTTATTGTTCAAGCTGTGTCTATAGCTATGTATACACTCCTGAAGGCACTTAGTAATTGCTCACAAGCTACAATCCTTCACAGATGTTTTTTTTATGTTTACATGCCTACAAATACTTGACAGTCTCTCACTACAAACTCTCACACACTCTTCCTTTGATCTGTGTTTAAAAACCGACACCAACTCAAGTCGGCATAAAGGCATCAGAACCTCGCACAACCCAGCTAAACAGCCCGTTTACACACCTGTGCTTGTGGGGGGTTGCCGAGGCCTGATACTCGTTTATGAGCACCATAAAGAATTATAAGTCAGAAAAGGTTTTAACCAGTTATTTGCTAGCTATATGATTGCCATACGAAAGGAATTTTAAGAATATATAATTTGTCTTAAAATTGTGACTTTGTACTCAGAATGACAAGATTTTGCCAGTTGCATTTCCACCTATGTTTTTATTGGTTATCACTAAGATCAATATTGATTTTAAGATTCAATTTAACCAACACACAATAACCAGAAGCAAAATTATAATCATTTAATCATAACAATGTTGTCCAACAGTAAATAAAAACCATCTCTTCATGAGTAAGGTTATGGCCTACAATACCACACTGGCCATAAGGGTTAGAATAGGGTTTGTTGATGATTCCCTACCATTTATTATGACTCATAATCAGTTTTGAGGCCAGTTACCTCTTCCGACACATGATGTATGGTGATAAAGAAACAAGAATGCCTAAGGCCACAAAGACTTGTCAAGTGAAGCTTTACTATAGAAAGCTCTGAGTTTGTATTGTATTGAAATTGTAACTTAAAGCTACTTAATAAGGTCTGCAGCTATAAATATTACAATCATTTCATAAAATGTCCATTGACAACTGAAACAACAGCATGTACATGTGTACATGCTGTTGTTTCAGGAGTACTAGAATGATGGCTTTTTTCTTAGTTAAATATAAACATAATTAGTAATCAAAAGATATGAAAAAATTTTATGTTTATCACTTCTACTTGAATAGCATCAAAAAGCTCAAGACATAATTACATCTTAATCCTGAGAATAGAGTTCATTGTTCTGTTACTTTTTGAGCTTTGAAGCAAGTAAAGAAAACGAATGTAGTGGAAAACAAAAACGAATAAACCTCACCTGTTTCCAGCCTAATAGTTTCTTCACAGCAGGACTCGTAAACGAGAACAAGCTGTTCAAACTGGACATAGGTCCACTGCTGGACGATTCGCCATCGTCAGTGTCCATGGTTACAGGCGCACTCGTACAGTATATGAGTCACCGATAGCGGGAGCGCGCACCTCCCGCCAATAATCACTACAAAACACCACTCAAACGGCCATCGATCACCACCTCTTGGTATTCCCCACGACGTTGAGGAAGCAATTATGATCAACGCGAAATAACGTGACAGGCGACGGTTCCGTAACAAATTGAATGAACACTATTATAAGTTTATCGAAACTCCGTTATAAGATCAGTACTTGTCGTAAGCAGTAAAACTAAAGGAAATCTATTAAAACACTAGTCAAAAGACATAGGACAGCTCAGGAGACATTTTACCTATGCACAGATAAAATATATAAAATCTAATAGTATATTTATCACAGGGTTTCCATAGGCAAAATTGCAGACAAGGTAGTGTTATTGAAGAAATGCAGAAATGTTCAAGGGTAACTTATGTTGGATCCCTATAGTGACAAATAACTTTAGCGTAGAAAATTTAATACATTTTTTGTGAATTCTTAAAGACACGTTTCTAAATATTTTGGAACTATGGAACCTGATGTGCAATGATGTATCTTACCTGTCTTAGCTTTCTAGACGCTTTACTCTAGCGAATAATGTGATTTCAGGACCACGAACAGAATTAGCTACATGCAACGTGATATATTTTATACTTATTTAGTAAGAAAAAGGGGTGATAAATTGCGATTTCTGTTTTCATATTTATATATACTTATAACATAAATGTCTCTAATTATGGTATTGGATACTCTTTCAATTTTTATCAACTGCCTTCCGTAATTTGTAAATTAAAATTCCTAAAAATTAAGCACATAGTTTAAATAAAATTCTTTACAAGTGAAACTGGTACATTTTACTTGTTTGATTGGATGTAGTTATGCTCAGATTGTTGCAAAATTTGTTAGAGTGAAAAATATAGATCAATCTGTTAAACAGAAGCGAGATATAAAAAGTTCATCGAAGTTCATTCTAAGAAATTTAATTGCAAAAATAGAGCTCTATTCAAAAACTTAGTTTCTGGAACGCTGTGGATATAGCATTTTGTTGAGAATTTTCTCGAATTTGAAGTGTCATTTTCATTTCCAATTCGTGAGATCTTCATATAGTGCTGTTAGTATTGAGCTCTACAAGCGAGAACAAATTAGCGGAAAAAAAGAAGTTCTGAAGGAATTAAGTTAGAAATTATTATTCGGTTATTGTACCTTAAGTGTGTTGTTAACTATATTATTTGATCAAAGAGAATAATCATGGAGCAGGTAAGAGGTTATACCGATGCTTTGTGAATATATTTTTAAATAAAGTATCATAATTGGATATTTGGTGTCTCTATTAGGTGAATCAGTTAAAAGAAAAAGGAAATGCGGCTTTATCTGTAGGACAGTACGAGACTGCTATTTCACATTATACGGAAGCCATAACTTTAGACCCTAACAACCACGTTCTGTATAGCAACCGATCTGCTGCTTATGCGAAGGCAGAAAATTACCCTCTAGCGTTAGTAGACGCCAACAAAACCGTCGAATTAGCCCCTACGTGGAGTAAAGGCTATTCTCGGAAAGGCTCGGCACTCGCTTTTCTGGGAAAGTTTGACGAGGCTATAGCAGCTTACGAGAAGGGTCTAGAACTTGAGCCAGGTAATGCACAGTTGGCTGCTGGTCTGGAAGAGGTCAAAAAACAAGCTGCTGAACTTAAACTGAAGACAGAACAGCTGTTTCAAAAGCTGAGAGACAATCCTGCCACAAAAGATTGGTTGAATGATCCGGAATATGTTGAAACTGTAAAGGTGAGCCATTTTTCAATGTTATTAAGAATAATGTATTACTTAAACTTAATTTACATGTTTTCAAATTTTCTTTGTGAATTGTCTAAATTTGTTGTATTAGAATAAATAAGAATTTAAAAAAACACATGTATGACAGTTGTATCAAGATTTCCCATTGCATACAAATATTTAAAATTGAATTGTCTGTTTGTAATATCAAATTAATAGCTTTTCATTAAATGCAAACGAAAGTATACAAAACTTGTATCAAAAAATATATTTAAAAAAATTTGCCTGTCTGTTTTGTGTTGTGTTTATTTTAATTGGTTTTGGCTGATCTGTGGAATAGCTTGACCAATTTTGATGGGACTTTTATTGATAGGTAGCTGATTGAGTAACTTAGGCTACTTTGTTTAGATTAGCCCAGTGGTCTTCCCACTGTTTATGTAGCCATAGATTTGGAAAGCATAAATACCACTTGTTTTAAAGAATTTGTTTCATCACTCAAATTCAGTTTTTACATCATTTAAACTTGTATTTCATGCATGCATGTTGCAGGCGCAACTCCAAAAGCATCACAAGTGCGTTACTGACTTTTGGGGGAGAACAGTATTTTAGAAAAACAGTATTTTATTTATTTAATGTTTTAAATATGTTAAGTAAATATAATACTATTCATACAAACCAGTGTGTTTAGAGCTTCTCGTACAAATTATTATTTTAGTGCTTTTTAATTAGTACACTAATAAGTACTAACACAATTATAACTAAATTTAAATAAATAAGCTTTCTTTTATTGGCAAATCTATTTAGTAATATTTCACATAAATGACTCCACTTTTACCCAATTCTCATTTCAAGAAAATCTTTCTTTTGGTACTTTATCATTAATTACTTTGAAATAAGTTTGTTATTGCTCACAATCAATATTGATAGATTTATTCTGAAACTCTAGTAGTAGTTAGTAGCAGCTGCTATATACAGTGTTGCGTTTAAGTCTAACACTTTAGTGTTAAACTGATATAGGGTTGGTTTCAAATTTTCCTGTTCCTCTCAGTTAGTGATATTGCCTATTTTGTCTCTGTGTTAAGTATGGGTGGTGGCTCTTTATGTTCCTACTAAACAATAAAATATAAACACAATATACACATATTAATAAGGGTTATGCATGGATTACCCTCAATTTTGTCACAATGTTACCTGCGGTATGACATCAACCGCTGACAAAGACGCAGGACGAAACCAGGCTAAAAAGAGTAGCGTAAGTTACTCCTTACATCGTCAGCTATCTATCAATAAAAGTCGCGTCAAACCATTCCAAAGAAAAACTGGAGCAAACAGACACAGACAAAAAAAATTAAAATAGATTTTTGAGGTTATACTTCTTCTGGCGCGTTAGGTAAAAATGAGAGTAAATTTTTACGATGCGCGTGCACACCGTCACGAACAACCGACAGCCTGAAGTTAGCTATAGTTAACATTTTAATTTTACGATGCGCGCGCACACCGCCGAAAACCGACACCCTGAAGTTAGCTATATTTAGCATTTTTGTTTTTTAAATGTTTATCTTGTTACACCAAAGAAGTATAACTTCTAACGCGTGTACATAAGTACACACACTTTTTATGCAAGTATTGTATATACTTTCATTGGCATAAATTTAAAAGCTATTAATTTGGAATTATAAATCACAGATTATTATGTTACAAATAAGTACTTCAATGCTATTTATTTGTATAGAAAGTCTATCTGTTCTGTGCCACGATTTGAGGCGTTGTGGTTTCATTCATGGGAAATGACAAAATTGATGTAATGAGTAATGAATTATTAAAAAATATAAACCGACTGCGTCAATCTCATATATGAAACATACAAGTTATGTATATATATTCATAATCACCGTTAATAATTCTTTAATTTTATATCACATTGATGTATTTTGACTTTTTTTTTTTGAGATTACTTTTTGCCTCCAAAAATCCTTAATTTTGTTTTATTTTTAATATTGATTTATCACTCGCACGACTATGACGAATGTATTGATACCACACACATAAAAATACGATAATCCGTCTAGGCTCTAGGACATGCCAAAGAAATATACATACATACATACACTCGAAAAACATTACCCATCTTTCTTTCTCTGTCGAGTAAAAAGAAAGAAAAATGTACTTTACACTTTTAGGTAAATGGGACTTCAATTATATTCAACACGTTACATTTAAAACATTTCTTGTCTACCCCCATTACATAAAAACACTAGTAAATGTTTTTTCTTTGTCAATGTATGACAACGCAACCTGTTGCTACGGCAGCTTGCGTGCATTCATCTATAATAATTTTAAATTTATGGAAATAAGACAATGGACGATTTCGAATAATTCAACTAGGTAACCGATTTAATGATAAAGGTTTTAAATTTGAAATTTAGTGATTTAGCACATAAAACCCACACTCGTCTGGGGGTTAATGACATTGGCTCGTGGGGACTCCCGATCGATACCCTATGAACTTTCTCAACGCTTCGCGCAGATTAGATAAAGGTACTTTCGTACTGAGTATCATAGTTGTCATTCAGCAGTATGTTTAAAATTGTCGGATAATTTATGAAAGATGCCTTTAGGTATTATGCATACTCCCTTAATTTACTTACGTTACTAAAAAACTACCACCTACTAGTGATACCTTTTAAATAACACAATAACCATTCTTGGCTGGGTAATCCCATGAACAACCGCAACACCAGAGGCGTCACAAGTGCGGTGACGACCTTTGAGGGATGGGCGAAGGAGGTTGGGGTATGCGTCTCGCAGTATCCTCCGGTGTTTCACACCGGTTTTCTGTGAGGCCGTGGTATCATTCCGGTGGAGCCGCCCCATTCATACCGAAACGTGATTCTCCCACGTGTTATATTCTTAGTCTCTCAATCTTGATTTGAATCATTGTTTTTATAGAATTTTATTTGATCTTTTTTGAGCACTATATTTGAATAACATTAGAATAAAAACTTTGCGAGTGCTATTTACGTGTCTATTTCGGGTTTACCCGTCAAATTTCTTAAGGTTAATTTCAAAGGTGGCGCGACCTGCAACGATGTCAGGCGCTGCTGCAGCAGCTCTGAAACTATTTGGGCTTATTATTGTCGATTAAAATATTTGTGTAAAGCTAATTAAAACGGTTGAACCCCAGTTATACTATTTGACATGGATACACTTCACATTAGAATTATGGAAGTGTTAAAATAGTTAAGGTCTCAGTTAAATAGACCTACTTCGATGACAGAGATCCACAAATTTATAAGCATTTCGCGTTGATTCTCTGTCTACAATCGATAACGCCTCTATTCAATTGAATTATTGATTAATATTTTATTTTCACGGAACTTCCCTAAGAGATGTTATTCCCCTATATTACTAGTCAGTTTTGTATTAACATACGTTTGTACAACGCAACCAAGCTAAATTTGCCCCTCGCGAACCGACAAACAAACTTTAAACTTCGTACTGTGTAACGCCTGCGTGAATTTTGCAGTCGCTCACAAACTACAAACAGTCCGTTTGCACGCTTGTGTTTGTAGAGGGCACACACCATTAGTCTGTCTTCTGTCGCAAAGTTATGCGACAGGGTTAGTATCTTTGTCACCGATATACGTCCCACAAGTTTGCGACACAAGACAGACAGACATTTTGAGACTGTTTGTTCACGAGGTGCAAACTTGGCTGTACTACGTTGTAAAGTGCAATTTGCCTAGGGAGGCTGCTTGTCATCTGTGGCTACACTAAACCACACATACATAAATACATAAATCCACGAACATTATTTTAAGAAATGCCTTTTTTCAATCTGCAGAAAGTAGTCCAGAATCCCTTTGATACAGTGGGACTTCACAATAAACTCCAAGATGAGCGCATTCTGACAACAATCAGCATTATGTTGGGTCTGAACTTCCACACTGCAATGGATGTGGACCCGCCCACCCCTGAGCAGAAGCCAGCTGCAGCCCCACCAAAACCAGCAGAGGAACCACCAAAGAATAAATATGAAGGTTTACCAGAGAACCGGAAAGTGGCTTTACAGGAGAAAGACCACGGGAATGAGTGCTATAAGAAGAAAGAGTTTGAAAATGCTTTGATGCATTATCAAAAGGCCATAGATAGTGACCCAACAGATATTACTTTTTATACAAATATGGCTGCTGTGCATTTTGAACAGAAGGAATATGAAAAATGCATTAAGGAATGTGAGAAGGCTATCGAAATTGGTAGAGAGAATAGGGCAGACTTCAAGTTAATAGCCAAGGCTTTCACTCGGATTGGTAAGTTTCTTTCTTGTGATATTTTCCAATAAGAATATATTAGTAATTGTTGGGCTGCATTTTGTGTAAAAATATTTTTCTTGATTGGGTAGGTATCCTAGGCCTTTCTTTTTATGTTTGTTAATCATTCACCAGAATGCCTGTTCTGGTTGTAATTGTGTATATTTTATAGTACGAGTATATTTTAGTTAAAACACACTATGTGTAGCACCACAACAATTTTTTTATATATAGTTGTGGTTGGTTTATCAATTTTATAACCTCATCGACTTTCTAACGCTAATATTTAGTTAGTTTTTTAGCTAATATTTAGTTTTTACTAAATATTCCCATGAAAATATCATGAAACGTCGAAAAGTTAGTCGAGTTACTTTATTTGCCAGGTGATATAAATTTACAAGGTATTAATCAAATAAAAGCAGTCGGCTGATTACCAAAATAACACAATATTTATTAATGATAACACCCTTATAAACAATAATTCATCAATTCACTCGTTACTCGCATTAGAAAATCGCTTCGATGTTAATCCACTGTATCGTTAAACAATACTTCCCGAATGGGTAGCACTAAAGGACTATCGAAATATCTGGAATGATCTCTAGTATTCGATACACCAGCATGGAACAAATAGAATCTCTTAGAACAAGTAATCTAGCGTCATCTAGCGGTGAAAGCGGTGGAAACTACCAATCACGATCTGAACTGTTGTGCGCTACTTGGTACTAGATGGCGCCGTCATCCAAATCAGCTGGCAAGTTTTGGTAGTGTTTTTTAGTTGTTTTAAGTTATCCTTTTATTTACTATGATGTACTGCAAACTCCATTAGTTGTACACCTACGGGATAAATAAACCTGTTTCAGTGTCGCAATAGTTTGGGACAAGATGGCATTGGGTGTTAGATGTCCGAAATATTTATCATTATACTTTTAACTTTTACAGGTAATGCATACAAAAAAATGGAACAGTGGAAACTAGCAAAAACTTACTTCGAAAAGTCCATGTCTGAACACCGCACCCCAGAGATCAAGACTTTGCTCAGCGAAGTGGAGAGAAGAATAGTAGAGGAGGAGAAGAAGGCCTATGTTGATCCTGTTAAAGCTGAACAAGAGAAGGAACTTGGCAATGATTACTTTAAGAAAGGTAAGTTACAGTTGATGTTGAACCAGCAAAAAGGACTAAATGGGTCTAATGATGCAGGGGTATATAGATATATTATCAAAATTTCTTGCTTGTTGAAACATTTTAACATAATTACTTCAGCTCGTTTTTCAAGCAAATTGGAACTGAACAGTATCAAATCAGAAACTAGACAGGTTTAGACATAAATCGTACCAGAAAGATGTATGTTATATTGTTAACGACACTCCTAAAATCACAATATCACTCCAAATAATAGTCCTTAATTGTTGCCGAAATCGCTAAGCTAATCGCTGATATCAATTCAATGTTTCTCGCGCTGTAGCCCAAAACCGCACTGCACATTTGTTGACGAAGCGCCCTATATATTCAACGCCAAACTAAAAACTTCACGTCGATTCCGTGACGACGTAACACATAGAAACGTCTCGAATATGACATTACCGCGAAATATTAACAAACTAAACTCACAACAATCAATCCATATTCGATTTTATATATATTGTGGTAAAGTTCATTCTTCTGTGCCTCCAGAAATCAACGAGAACTTTTTGACATATGACTTCGTCTAACTAAAGCTTTATTAGAATGTTCTTTCTTCGTAACAATGTAAACAAGTTCTTTCTTTGTAACAATATAAACATACTCCCCATATAATGAAACTGACTAGTGACAGGCCGAATGCTATATTTACAACTAGTAATTTCTACAGCCTATTTAATAATACAATCTATACCTAAAATAACTTTTCACAATTCACTAACACAGAGCATGAACTGCTGTAGCTGCTGTATTGTAGTGTATTCAAGAGTTTCACTCACTGTTTTTTCTTTTTGCCGAATTGCCCTGGACACGACCTCACCGGTTGTTATCTCAGGCTCATACCTCAAAAATTGCACGTCATATCAGATGCTCCAGGTGTACCCTTGAAAGGAAAACACTGGAACTTTGACGTACCTCGCACTGAAAAAAATTCACCCTTAAGGATAGAGTGTTGTATGGAAATTCATCATTTACGAAGTTAGAAACACGTAATGAGAAATAATTACGCGAGCAATGCCACGTGCAATACCAACATTAGGATGGTTGAATTTTTTATTACAGGTGACTACAGCATGGCAGTTAAACACTATACTGAAGCCATAAAACGCAACCCGGACGATCCAAAATTGTATTCTAACCGCGCGGCGTGTTACACCAAGCTGGCAGCGTTCGACTTGGGCCTGAAGGACTGCGACCAGTGCTGCAAGCTCGACCCTAAGTTCATCAAAGGCTGGATTCGTAAGGGCAAGATTTTACAGGTGGGTTGATTCTTAAAATTACTTTAATTCATTTGCAATGAGTAAATAGAGATCTTTTTCCTCTGGTTTCGACCTTGAGAGCTCGGCAAACCACCAAGAAATGCAGATTTGTTGATGACAGTATACCAAGTAACCACCAACTTGGTGGAAATTAAAATAACCATTGACCTAACAGATGGTATGCGTTTATCATAGCCTGTAAAGAGGCAAACTCTGTAGACCTCAAGTTGAAAAATGAAGAGATATGATAAAGGGATGAGGGGAAGGGTTGGATTATGGGCCTCCGGTTTCCTCACTCACTCGGTGAAACACAGCGCAGGTGCTGTTTCACACGGGTTTTCTGTGAGGCCGTGGTATCACTCCGGTCGAGCCGGCCCACGCATGCCGAAGCGTGGCTCTCCCACGTGCTCTCTAACTTGGGCTACTTTTTTTAGACAAGCTATACCTGCTGCGTTACCTAGAGTTACTGTTGTTTCGCGGGTAACACCGCCGCACTCAGCTGGTTTTATACATAAAACGGCATGGACTAATTTTATACTAAAAAATACAAAGTGTAAATCTATTAAATATCCGATCAGTGCATTATCCATTAAATCTGTTTGTCATATTTCAGTTGTTGTAATTTTTGCTTCAATTGGTCCTATTGTTTTGTGGAAATACCCGAAACGAGGTTGAATTTGATCGCTTGCCGCTAATGTACTGTACACTAACCATTAGCCTGTAATAAAAATGGAATTTGGAATCTAGAATAACACAAATGACTGAACGCTGCATATAACTTGTCAATACAGGGTATGCAACAACACTCCAAAGCCCTCACCGCGTACCAGAAGGCTTTAGAGCTGGATCCCAACAACGCTGAAGCGCTGGAAGGTTACCGCGCATGCTCTATGCAGCTACACTCCAATCCTGAGGAGGTAAGACATTTTATTATTTGTTTATTGTACGTAACATTTATTTACTATTACAGTGTGTTAGTTTAATACATTAATATGAAACCATAATAAAAATATAAAGCCTATTTGCTTGGCCTTCATTGGCTGCAATTTTTCACATAAATATGGCTGTGTCACTCCTTCATAGCTATCACCCCACCAAACCATCACCGAAGTTGGATTATACCCACATTGTACTCTGTTGACTAATTGGGAAGCTTCTTTAGAGCTTTCAGCATAAATATGGTAATTTTGTTTGTTAAAATATTGCTCAAATGTAAAAAAAAACACATCCATAAAAAGAAAAATTCTGTGATCTCTATGTACCGCTTAAGTAGTTGTTTTGATTTTACCATGCTGTTCTTCTTTTAAGGATGTTCGTTAAATTATCAGCTAAGAAATGACAAGTGCGTCTCATACGTCACTGCAAGTATTGTTTTAAAAAACGCGACATGGTTCAAGGTGCTGTCGCCATCTCCCATCCATTATTTTTCGGACAGATTTCCTTCGAATTCTGTTCCGTACTGCTTTGATCGCCCTTTTCGTACGAACACTACGTAGACTGCTAGATCTTTTTCTGTCACAAACCAAAATATTTTACAATACATAGGCGCGAAAATATAAAAAAAAAGAATCAAGTCGTGAATAATCCTAATGTAGGTAGTATTTCGAGACACGCTATCATGACATGACACATACTTTATGAACTGATTTGTTTTTTTTTATTTGGAAGGGTATTTCCTTTTTATTACTATTCAAGTTAGAGAAAATCATAAAGAGTACCAATGGCATTTTTTTTACTGTAATTTTAAGAAATCTTTATTAGCAGTTTACTAATTACATGTATGTATATACACAAATACACTGTCTGAATCTGTATCTAACAATATTGTTGTATTGTGTAGTATAAGCTAACAATTCTACGATGTATGATACCTTTAAATGAGCAATTCCTGTATAATCATATAATAATAATAATAATATTTATTTTTTTATATCATATATATTATCATATATATAATCTAAATCTCTGAAACGGCCTCAACGATTTTTATGAAATCTTAGTATGCACGGAGTTTCGGGAGCGATACATCGACGTAGCTAAGGATTCATTTATAGAAATTTTAACAAAAAAAGATATACCGAGCAAAGCTTGTCCATTCAGGTACTAAGTACTAATAGCATGTATGTATCCAATTGTTTAAAATTTCGTGTTATTTATTAAATCTTTTATTTTTTACTCAGGTGCGCAAACGTGCCATGTCTGACCCTGAAGTACAACAAATTCTTCGCGACCCAGCAATGCGGTGCATCCTCGAACAGATGCAGCAAGATCCGCAGGCTTTACAGGACCATCTTAAGAACCCAAATATTGCCGCCAAAATCCAGAAATTGTTAGAATCTGGCCTCATCGCTATTCACTAATCAGCATGTGATTAGGAATAAATATACCAATTAGTACCAGGCCGATCTGAAAAACTACTATTTTAGTAGATTTAATGTTACTGGCAACAGATAATGCAAAACTAAATAACCAATATCAAGTGAAGAATTTACCCTTATTTATTATGCTTTTGGCAAAATTTTACAACATGCTCACATGCCGAGTGATGACGCCTTAGAATGGATTGTTACGCATTTGGGGTAAATTAGGAATCTTGTCAAAATCGAGTCAGTGTATTGAAAAAGTATGCGTATCACATGATAAAATTAATTAAGGTATTCGAAGTCGACGCTTTTATACTAGGACTTTTCTCAGTACGGTATTATGCTCGTCTTTATATGTAGGCTTCTGGGGCATTCCATGTATGCTTTTCAGTAAAGTAATGCGATATGAACTTTTTTGGTTTTAGGTTTTAATAAAGCATACCTACTTAATTTGAAGTGTTATCTTTATGCTGATATATACTGCCTGAATAATGGAACTTACAGCACTTTTGTAATTTATTCAATAAAGAGTTATGTAGGCATATGTTGTCTTATTTATACCCTTTTTTCGTGCGGAAATATCTAATAGCACCTGCTGGAGACTATGTCGGACTCGAACCGATTAAAAACCGCACCCCATCTAGGGTAGTAGAGGTAGGGGAACCAGGTCCACCCTGAAAAGGAAACTCCTAAAACCCTGATTTTATTTAAATTCTTTGAGTGTAGGCATTAAGGAAATGACTAAGAACGAGATCGATTTGTAATGCGTTAAGGAAAGTAGGCTCCGTAAGGAAACGATTTTATTAACCTTAAACACTAAACTATAGACTAAGATAGATACATTAAAATTAGTGGAAATTACACGCATTAAACTTCGGGCTGCCATGGGTAGTAAATAAAACGTCTTTGATCTAGCTATAAACAAAAAGTTTCAAAAAGATACTTTTTGGTCACTCAAACAATGTTTTTACTCTTGCATGCAGTCTTGGAATGATTTCTTAAAAAGCTCACAAGTTGAGTTTATAACCTGAAACCAGATAAATCTCAAAGTTAAGGATAGGACCTCAGATAATATATTGGTAATCAGATTTGTGTGCACTTCATATCACGGCCCCAGTTTGAACACATTTATATTAGCTTCGTGTGTACATTTATTTGTGTGTAACCGATTTTTGTAAACGTGTTTTTTAATTTTTCTAAATTAAATTTATCCGTTGAATATTGTTCATATAATTAAAAAAAATACCTTAGCGTACACCATTATGACGGCAACGGATATGTTTTATTATGAGCAATTTTATCAGTTAAATAATTACCATCGTTGGTAGAAATTTTAATCTAATGACAAATAATACTTTATGACATTGCAAATGTCATTTGAGTTTGACAATAATGTCAAATGTGTTAATTTCATTCATGATTTTTTAATTGTAAATAGTGTTTGATGGGAGGCGTACGCAAATTTTGTGTTTATTTATATTTTACGTAGCAATAAAAATAAGTTGCATTGTGTTTTTTTTAACGATTATCAGAATTTGAGAAATGACTGTAGTAAACTATTAGTGAATCTATTTAAAGTGGAATTGTTAATTGATTAGGCCGTGAACATTTGATTGCTATCAACCGATTGTAAACACGTAAGTAATTTGTTTAATATATCTAATTCATCGCTAAACAAATTTGCTTTTCTTCAATAAGTCAAGCAAGTTTTAGTAGTATTAAAGATTTATTTCATAGATGTCGTTGCTAAAACGATGTAAACAAAGTAGTGTCTATTGCTCAATTTTATTTTCTATTTCTCCAAAAAAAAACAACTTGTTAATACTGTCTATACATAATGAATTTGGAAGAGTGTTTTTGTCTTTACGCCTGTTTAATTTGTTAAGATCAAGCGCCAAGGCCACATCGATAGCAAGGATGAATTACAATAATCAGTTTGGTTTGGTTTGAATTAATTTTTGTAAACTTATTCACTTATTCTGTGGATATTGATTTTGCCCAAGTTTTTGAATTTAAAATAAGCTTATCTCATATTTAATGGAATAAAGTAAAATGATTATTCTAAATTATTATCTTTTTCATGTTAGGGTGCCCCATTTATTTACATGTTTTATTTTTGTCTAGTAATCTGATAAAGAAATATTGAGATAAACAATGTCATAATATAACAAAGAGTATTGTCTGAGAGGCAAGATATTTGTTATAACTGGTGTCATTGGCATTAAAAAAAGATAATTAAAGCTTAGCGGTCGCCAACAATGTTGACAAATAATGTCCAAATATAAGCTACTTTATTTTGGTGTAAGTGTATGCATTGATTCTATTAGAGATTTAAAGACCACTCCCGCGTTAGGCCTATACATTCCTGTGTCACGGGGATTTTTACAAACATACATCAAAGGGACACAAAGCACACCCCGACTTAGAACAACAATTTATGGATCACACAAAGTGTTGTGCCATGTAGGATTTTGCGATTGGATCACCAGTTTTCTAGCAGATAGAAGCATAAAGGTCGTAGTCGACGGTGAATGCTCTGACTCCATATCTGTGAATGCCAGTGTCCCGCAAGGCTGTGTGCTATCGCCTACTTTGTTCCTCCTCCTCCATATCAATGACATGCTGCAAATTAGCGGCGTTCATTGTTATGCGGATGACAGCACTGGCGATGCCCTTTACACCGGTCGCGCCAATATATCTCGGGAAAACGTCATTGAGAGTCGAAACAAACTTGTGCCTGAAGTAGAGACCTCCCTGAATAAGATCTCAGACTGAAATTTAGTCCAATTTATCTCTACAAAGACACAAATTTGCGCGTTCACTGCTAAAAATCTACCGTGTGTGGTATGTCCTCGTTTTGAAGATACTTCGCTATCTGCCTCAGCCAATATTGGAATACTTGGTATCGACATATAAAGCGAAGTGTAGCTTCGTGATTATTTGGAGGGTAAGGCCAAATTGGCCTCGAAAAAGCTCGGTGTGCTCAACAGATCAAGACAGTATTTCACTCCAGCCCACCGCCTTTTGCTTTATTAGGCCCAAGTCCGACCTCACATGGAATGCTGTGCCCATCTTTGAGCGGGGCCACCCCAATACCAGCTCCTGCCTTTGGACCGCATTCAATGGAGAGTGATTTGAGTCGATTCCCAAGAAGTTTCAATTCGGCTAGGCTCATTGGCGCTGCGTAGAGATGTGGCATCACTGTGCACCTTCTACCCAATTTACCATGGGGAGTGCTCCGAGGAATTGTTCGGGCTGATTTCTGCCGCCTCTTTCCGACATCGTCCTTCGCGACAGATATTTCATCCCCATCATCTTGATGGTTGGCAGACAACTACTGTGCCCTTTTCAATGAACTTTCTGCCTCGCACAACAAAACTGTGGAATGAATTGTCGCCTGGGTATTCCCGGACCAATACGACCTTCAAACATTCAAGAAAAGAACGCTCTCCTTCTTAAAAGGCTGGCAACGCACTTGTGACGCCTCTGGTGTTGCGGGTGCTTATGGGCGGCGGTAATCGCTTACCATCAGGCGATACGTCTGCTCGTTTGCTTCCTATACCATAAAAAAATACTTAATCTCTTTGCAAAAAAAAATGGACTTATTATAAACCTTAAATAGTTTTAATAAACGAAGTAAGTATAAGCATGATTTTCAAATTTTCTAACTTTTTGTTTTTGTTTGTGGATGCTAAACTGAATTTCATTAGCAAATAGTTATCCAGAAACCGATGAGGATTGAATCTTTCATACAAACACATATTCTGGTTTAGGCTATTATAGTTTCAAAGAGATAGAGAAGACAGATAGATATAAAAGTGATAATAGAGACGTTTATTTTTATTTGCAATGTTATCCTTTGTTATCTGTCATAAACAGTTGTGATATTCCAGATACAAAAAAAATATTATTAAAATACATCATTCAAGTACATAGTTTGTCATGGAATGAGTGAGTAAATAGTAAGTTTTATGTATTTAATTCTTAATTTCTATAAATAACGCTCGTAATAATGATAAAAGTGGAGTAATTTGCCATAAAATAAACAATAAAAGTAAGCTGAAGGCTAAGCCTTGTTGAGTCTTGTGGCACACTGTGGCACGTTGTGGCACATTGATGAGAAATATGGGAACATCTTTGGAGCAAGTTGTATTATCACTATCCCATTACAGTCCACTGCTGGTCATAGGACTCTCCCAAGGTACACCACATAGCCCGGTCCACAGCTCTTTGCATCCAGCCAACTTGCGTAAGAGGGTTGGCAGTCAACCCTCTTACGCAAGTTGTCCCGCCATCTTGCCAGAGGATGCACCACATGTTTGCCGAGACGTGGTTTCCACTCCATAACTCACTTATTCCACGTATTTGCGTCATATGTGATCAGCCCAAGGTAGTAGAACCGTGCTGATTTCAGCACGAATGGGTCGGCTCTACCGGGGTGGTAGTGTGGATCTAGGACCAGAGGCCCGATGCTACATTATCTGCATTAGAAATGAGTATGGTGATCATTACTCTTGGATTGCTTTCCGTCAGGCAGAGTTGATTCGTTTTAGCACTCTCGTATATAAAAAAGCCCATTGCCACTTTAACCTACTCAATAAGGGTATATTTCATGTAAAGAGCGCATAAGGTAGGCAGATCTTTGAGTTTTTTAAACGCACACAAACTAATAAAAGTTTTCTTTTTTTAACTCCCGCATTAGGAATAAACGTCTTGTGTCGCGGGGACTTTACAAATATATACGAAACATGCACAAAGAACACCCAGACTCGGAACAACAATTCGAGAAACGCACAAAGTGTTGTATATGTGGGATTTGAACCCACAATAATTGGCGTAGTTGAAAGCGGCGTGGCAACCACTTAAACCACTATGCCAACCACATTCAATTTAAGATACTTAAACAGACTGATCGCTAAGTAACTTCTATATTCTGTAAAACAACTTAATTGGGTTTTATGATATCATACTTTTATTATCACTTCGTTCTGTGTATAGCATATAGGTCAGTAGCCTTGTTCTACATTATCTTGCAAATATTATAAACGCGTTTGTAAGTATAGAGGGATGTTTGTTACTCTTTCACGTAAAAACTACCGAATGGATTTTAAATAAACTTTACAATATATAGCTTATACATCAGAATAACACATGGGCTACAATTTATAATAATATAATTCACACAATATCTTTGTACCGTGGGTAACATCGTATAATGAGTCGGTTCGGTTAAAGGATTATTGGTCAAGGATAGTGATCCTAACTTCGAAGCATGAGGTCAGTTTGATTCCCAACTAGGACAAAACGTTGCATTAACATCGACCTGAAAGAGAGGCTTATTATTAGATGCCCAGTAGTGAAATATTGGAGCCTGTTGATGTTTTATATAATATTCATAGGCTAGCGGGTAAGGTCACGGGACGAAGGTAGTGTGAAAAAAAGCCTCAGTTACTCCTCATATCATCAGCTATTTACCAGTAAAATCATCATTGACAATCCATAATGTCCCACTGGTGGGCTCGGGTCTCCTCTCAGGAGAGGGTTAAGGCCATACGTCCCCACGTTGGCCAAGTGCGGGTTGGGGACAGAACCAGTAAAAGTCCTGCCAAAATTGGTCCAGATGTTCCAGAGATTAGCTGAAACAAAGTGACAGACAATTTTTTGAAAATACATTTTGTAAACATATGCATGCATACATATGCCTTTGTAAAAAGCGTTTTTTTTAGTATTACATACAGACACTCCAATTTTATCTATTTGCTCTATACAAACTTGACATTACGCATGATAAAATCTTCTTAGCTGATTAATAGGATTATAGAATTTCAATTTAATTTTATTAAGTAAATGCGTAAGCATTGATGAATAAATATCAATACTGGACAACGGTGGCTTTACACCTTAATTTCCACCGGATTTTATTATTATATTTATTATTCAGGCGCTCATAGCCCAGTTGCACTCGGTGATTAGAAACAATCACCGAGGGTAAGCAACGATGTCGCGGTCAGTACCTGGATGGGTCACCGCTAGTGGCATGTTACCATGAGCGTCTCCGTGATTCGGAGGTCACGTTAAGCAGTCGGTCCCGGTTGTTATCATACGATAACAGTCGTGAAGCTTAGTTGGAGGCCTTCGGGCGGCTTAAAAACATCCAACAGCAAGATTTACGTAGCCACAACGTATTCTTGCCAGTCCCCAACCCGCACTTGGCCAGCGTGGGGATGTATGGCCTTAACCCTCTCCTGAGAGGAGACCCGAGCCCAGCAGTGGGACACTATGGGTTGTTGTTTTATTATTCGGAGACTTATATACATGTAACAACATTTGTTATTAATACGTATGTGTAACATTTAGATACCACGATGATACGGATTTGAACATTTATATCCTATATGTTTTTGAATAGTTGCGAATGTAATGTAATGATATTCACTTTACACATCTCACACCTTCCTCTCCTTAATAATCCTTAAATAGGTAGGACTTGTGGTATGGCATGCAGACTGTTGATAAACATACTTAATTAACTATACTAACTCACCCGACAAACGTTGTTTTGCCATTATAAAAAAAAACATATAAGAAAATTATGATTGGGTCACCCTTATCATTTAGGGGTATGAGAAATAGATGTGCGCTGATTCTCAGACCTAGCCGATATAATGTAGCATAGCCGAAACCACACAAAATTTAATAAAAATCGGTCTAGCCGTTTCGGTAGAGTTTTGTAATAAACAACGGGACATGACAATTTTTTATTTAGATTTAGGTTGTATTCGATTTTTCTATCTTCTAACATATATCTTAGATAATAGAAATACATACATTTATGCAAATAGATAAAATTAAATTAGAAAACACAATGAACAATTGTATACAAATATCAGATTCCAAATGCAGAAGTAATATTTTGTTTATTTTTAATTGTAACAATATTTATGGCAAGACTTGGCACTCAGACACAAAACCAATGGTCGTGCGCATCACACAATATTTGTCGTGGGTTGTCAAAAAAAATATTTAAATTTGTTTACACAACTATTTCAACACAAAAGTTAACCGCTATGTTATATTGTATTTAATTATTAAGTTCCGCATTAAACTACTGGTAAAAACAGAAGACAATTTGCCAAATTAATAACCGTTTATAAGGTTGTTGGTTAAAGAGTAATTTATTTGGCAAAAAAGATGGTTTTTGTTGCTTATAACTAAAGACATAAGGAAAACTATAACAAATGGATGAAGGGCTTGTCATTTTGTTATTGCAGCGGCAGGTTTTTACGATATTATTTATATATAAACTATTAAACTGGTTTATAATTAAGACTTTTCTAGACACTTTTATTCGGCCCCGTTCTTATTTATTTAGGCAAAGAGCCGGTGGAGATCGATCCATCTGGTACCCAGATCAAACCCTTTTTTTGCAATTGTATTAATTAATGAACACATTTATTCATTCATAATTATATTCATACTAGTTTATGCCCGCGGCTCCGCCCGCGTATATGTCGGGTCAAATAGTAGGCTATATGTTATTCTGATGCATCAGCCAGATTACTGTACAGTTTCATCCAAATCCGTTGACTAGTTTTTACGTGAAAGAGTAACAAACATCCATCCATACAAACTTTCGCGTTTCTAATATTAATAGGATAAATGTATATGTATTTTTTCCAACAATTTTTATTGATTTTTTTCTAAGGTCGTCCTCCGTTAGATTGTTTATTTAATAATCTTTATTTTACTACCGTTTCGATTAGTTATCAGCTCGGTGTATTTACCTATATTGATTTTCCCGTTCATACATGTTGCCAGGTAGCTATATAGGAATAAGTAAACAATAATATATCGATAATATAAAAATAGGCATATTTTCTATAAATAAAATATCATTAAGGACTAAATTTAGTTGGTCATTAGTGGAGTAAAAGGGATGAAATTTTTTTTTATCAATACATTTTATTTTGATAATAGTCATGACGGTTTTCTTAGACTTGTTCATTAATTAATGCAATTTCTAACAAAACTAGTTTGATTTGGTTATCAGTTGAGTGTAAGTCGTTCATCACCGACCGGCTCTTGTACTCATTCTATTTGTTCTATTCTGTTCCTTTCCTTTCCATTCTGTTATATTTCATTCCATTCCACGCCATTCCGTTTCAGCTCATTCTACTCTATTCGGGAGCGTTCAAATATTGCTTAACGCAAATTTTGTAGGATTTTGACCCCCTCTCCCCTCTCCGATATGTACAGAACAACAACCCATAATGTCCCAGTGCTGGGCTCGGGTCTCCTCTCTGGAGAGGGTTAAGGCCATACGTCCCCACGCTGGCCAAGTGCGGGTTGGGGACTGGCAAGAATACGTTGTGGCTACGTAAATCTTGCCGTTGGATGTTTTTAAGCCGCCCGAAGGCCTCCAACTAAGCTTCACGACTGTTATCGTATGATAACAACCGGGACCGACTGCTTAACGTGACCTCCGAATCACTCCCATATGTAACGCGCCGTAATGTTTACCCCTACACCAGTCTCCCTCCCCTNGTCCCCCAGCCAGTCTCCCTCCCCAGTATAACGTTAGGTAACCATTAAGTGAACATTTTTACCTACAGGTCGTAATTATGTGGCGTAAAGTACCGGAATGTCAATAAAATACCTTTGTTAAGGTTTTAATCACGTTAATACTATTTATTAAAAAAAATCAATATCATTAAAATTTTTGAGAGAAAAATTATTAAAAAATGCGCAGAGATTCTAAAATTAGTCATCATGCTTATTAGTAGTATAGGTAAAGCTAGGTGCGTTTAATCCACTGCTAAACAGAAGATTATTATTATTATTATTTATTATAACTAATTTGTGCTTTTTAATTTCGCGAGAAGAAGAGGTTAAAGAACCATAATACGAATTATGTTTTTATTTACAGGTGATCAAGATGGCTAGAACGGGGTTGAAAAGTGGGTTGTTTATGGGGTTCGGCGCTGCAGCAGTGGTGGTGGGAGCTGTTATGGTGGTATTTTGGCCACCAATATTTATCACACAATTGCAAAGGGTTTGTATATTTGTTAGCTGGCGCTGCGCACGGAAGTATTTCATATTCTCGGGTTTCCTCAATTGTAATGTGCATGTATTACGAATGTTAACCTTCCTCTTGCGGACTGCATTAAAATTCGTCTTGTCTTCAAGTCTTTGAAATTCTCGGATTTTCTCTACTATAATGTGCATGTTTTACACATGGTTCAGTCGTTTAAAAGATCTAAACGAATAGATACCGGAGTTGACTTTATTTTATACTATTTAAACATTATTATTTAATTATTTGACTGCCTCGGTGGCGCAGCGGTAGCGTAAGCGACTATTGTGCTTGAGGTCTCAGGTTCGATTCCCGGGTCGGACCAAATGTTTGTATGATCTGCAAATATTTGTTTCAAAGTTTGGGTGTTTTCTATGCATAATATGTATGTGTTTACAAAAAAAGCATTTATGTATTTATATTAGTTGTCTAGTACTCATAATACAAGCTCTGCTTAGTTTGGGGCTGAATGTCCAAAATCCAATGGCGTTGTGTGTTAAATGTCCAAAATATTTATTTATTTATTTATTATGTCGTGTAAAATTTAATTCCTTATTCATATAAAATACAATAGTTATTAAAGCAACAGTTCCCTTCGATTTTTTGTTTTGTATTCAATAATTACTTAGTTAACATAAACGATTTCAGAATCCCAACATAGGAAAATACGTTAAAGTACAAATCGTTTTCAATAAGAATAGAATTGGAAATCCGCCATCTTGCCCTCAAGAACAAAACAAAACAGTGTGAAAGAAAAAAACTGAATATACAATTTAAAAAAAATTGTTACACAGTTTTAATGCTACTGATATTGTCGTCATCTGAATCAGATTTTCCAAAAAATATAAGACCTATATAATCTTTGCCGCGCTTTCTTGCCGCGAACTATATATTTTTATTTTAATATTATTTGGTGCCTGTGCCAACGCTACATTCTCAGTAAAGTTAGTCACAAATCCAGTCCCATTCTCATTCTTCTCTTCTCATCCCATTCAACTCATCCTATTCAGTCATCAAGCAAAGATGCTCTAAAAAAGTTATCTAAGTTACTCCTCGGTCACAAATCGGTCCTGCTGTTCCAGGGATTAGCTGTAACAACAAACAGACAGGCAAAAATTGCAAAAAAAAACATTATTTTATTACATGTTTACATACATATGCATTTAGTTAAAACTGTTATTTTCATATTATAAACAGATCTTTGTAAGTCCTAATTTGCCTAAAATGTTTCTTCTTTTATTATTATTTTTTATTCATTTACACCGAAAGTGTAGATATTGTATATATTTATTTGACTGTATTAATGTGTAATACTAAATCTTTTGTTATTATTATTTATCTTAATCGAATGATTTCCTTCATTTATTTATTTTTTCACACCAAATTACCCATGAATTCGAATTTCTACAGTCAATTTGTCCATCCAAAGGTTGCCTGGAAGAAATTGCTTTTTAGCGATAAGGCCGCCATTTGTACATGGTCGTTAATATGTTATGCTCATGAATGTTAACTGTTTTAACTGGTGAACAATAAAGTTTATTCTATTATATTTATTTATGTAGATAAAGTGGATTTCATCAATATTTATCGACTGCTGGACATAAGCAGGCTTAACTAATATCAAAATAATTATCACTGATGATAATTATCAATTAATAAATCAACATAAATTGATGCAGCCTAAATGTGATGATTTGTGTTTATCTAGAATTACGTACAATAATTAGTCGGAAAATAACTTAATTCATCTGGATTTACTAACCAACTTATCTGATAAATCCTAGTCATTTATCATGCGTGGCAGTAGGCCAAAACCTTTCAGCAGCAATGGATTAATAATTTTTAGCTTTTGCTCCTGGCTTAGATGTTGTCATCATCATCATCATCATCATCATCAGCCTATCGCAGTCCACTGCTGGACATAGGCCTCTCAAATTTCACGCCACTTAGTTCGATCTATGGCTTCTCGCATCCAGCTCCTGCCAGCCGTTCCGCGCAATTCATCGCTCCACCTGGCCTGTGGACGTCCTACACTACGTTTGACGAAAATAAATGATGGGTTTTGGGCATAAAGAAAACTAATTATTAGTATAAACCGAGATGTATTTTGATAACAAGTGGAGATAACTTTCGACACACACAGAACAGCGTACAAGAGCAGTGTTGCCACACATCACAGATGAAAAACAACCAATATGACATTAACATTAGAATGACATATATTGCGTTTACAAAATATACACTAACAATAAAAATATATAGTTCGCGGCAAGAAAGCGCGGCAAAGATTATATTGGTCTTATATTTTTGGAAAATCCGTTTGTCACTGGTCTGCTATTTAGTTGTCACATTGGCCAATAAATAAATGAATACTCCGAAAATCTGGCGTACAGCTCAGGAGGGGTTGGAATATAAGCCTCCGGAATCACTCGGTGTCGGCCAATTCATGCCGAAGCGTAAACTAAGTAGATCGAATGCTCAATTCTTATACCTTTATTTTTTGTTAATACATAGAAAGCAACCAATCTTCGAAAAAAATATTTGCAGGTCATACAAACATTTGGCCCAACAACGAAGTCGAACCCGAGACTTCAAGCACAGCAGTGTACGCTACCACTAAGCTACCAAGACAGGCAGACAATATACTTAAATGTTTTTTTTTCAGATGATGGTATTAACCAAAGACTCGATGTCGTTTGATATCTGGAGAGAGACTCCAATCCCCATGTATCTTGAGATCTTCTTCTTCAACATCACCAATGTAGAAGAGATAAAATCTGGCAACAAGGATATCAAACTGAGGGTGCAACAAGTCGGCCCTTATGTGTTCAGAGAATCTCATATTAAGGTGAGTATTTAAGAAAAATAATATTTGTCGCATGTAAAGTCGGTTTACGGTCGATAATTTTACGTGAGAACATCATTAGAAAATATTGACATAAAATATGGGTCTTAAGCCGAACGCTTAGGCCGATTATGCCTCTCTATTGCTTGCTCTGTGCTCTCGCTTGTACGCTCGGCTCAGGCGGAACGTGACACTGAGCCGTCCTTTTTCGTGCGTGCAGCCGGCGTTCATCAATTTGTAAGACGTTATCACGCCAAAATCTCTTACAGTAAGATGCGAAATGCACCCTACTCATCATCATCATCATACTCATCATCCCATGAGTGTCGTAAGGAAGCAAATCGCACAGGACAACAGAACTGCAAAGGCAACAGGCCGCCATAGTGTGGGTCACCATGCTGCATTGTTCTTTTTCGCATTGAGGATGGTGACCACCACTCTTGGATTCTGCTCATGCTTTCCATCAGGCAGGGCAGAGTCATTAAAAAAGAGCAGTATTTTGAAACGAACCCTATATCAAAACAGGATAGATACAGCGCTATCTAGACACTAAGTGTGGCTTGTATTTTGTTTTCTTACTTTTTGTTATGGAATAGCGAGCAAAAGAGCCAACGTATCGCCTAATGACTCTGTATTTTGTGTTTTTGGACTAACAAGCAGACAGGTAGCCTGATGGTAAGTGGTCAGACCGAATGGTATTGCCGGTTGTGGTTCTTTGAGCGTAGAAGTAGTCGGAAGACGGAGGATGGTCTCTGTAAACTGATCAGTGAGGTTAACCTAACCATTGAATAGTTATAATCTTAATGAAATTTGAAATTATCTCTGTCTGTCTATTACGCTTTCATGGCTAAACCGCTTAACTGTTTTAGTTAAATTTTGGTATGGGGATATTTTAATTATTGAGAAAGTACACAGGTCACTCTACTACTTTGAACGAGCGATTCTTGTGTATATATATATATATATAATTTGAATCACGGAAACGGCTCCAACGATAATCCTGAAATTTAGTACGCAAGAGGTTTCGGGGGCGATAAATCAATTTAGCTAGGATTCACTTTTAGGAAATTTACTAAAAGGTACTTATTTATATATACTTATATATATTTTATACCTACTAAAAAATTCAACGGCCGGATGATTTTGCCGAAATGGAGGTTTTGATTGTGCTATTTATTTACCGGTTCCTTCCTAAACCAGTTAGCCTTCAACGAGTTGTATATAGCATTGGTATTTCAACTAGTATGTGCCTAATTCTTTTATTTTTGATAGATAGTAACCGTCTTCCACCTTAGAGGTGCATTTTAGGCATACATTAGCTGGATAAATTTTTAAGATAGAATCGTGGATGCATCGGCAAAGGTTGACTGATGACCAATTTTTTTTAAATTTATTTTTGAGTCGTCTTAGTGACTCAACTCTGCCTGATAGAATACATGAGTAGGATTCAAGAGTAGTGGTCACCATACTCATTGTGACAATGTAGAGATGTGAAACTATGTAGTATGGTGACCCGCACCGTGGCGGCCTATTGAGAGGTTATTGCAGTCTTGGGTCCCGATCTCGAACGAACACTATGACCTGAGAGGCTGAAGTCAACGTGGCTCTACTACACGTTAAAAAAGACTTCGAAATCGGTTATATAGTTTCGAAGTTTACCGTGACCAACCACATGACACGAGAATTATATATAACAATATTGCTACATAATAATTACCTATCTTAGTTGGAGGCCTTTGGGTGGCCAGTCCCCAACCCGCACTTGGCCAGCGTGGGAACGTCTGGCCTTAACCCTCTCCTGAGAGGAGCCCCGAGCCTAGCAGTGGGACATTGTGGGTTGTTGATGAACCACTTATCAGAAAACAATGTACTCATACAGTACAGTTAAATACTCTATACGGAATTATTGTCGGTCATCAGAATAACAACACTAAGAATGATTTATAATTTACTAGCTGACCCACTTACACGTAGCGTGATGTTATACCAGCGTGAACAGATATACAAACACAAGAACTTAATTAAGTAATCATACGCCACGAATGCCTTACATCTAAAAAGCTGATACTCTTACGCTGCTGGACCAATGTTTACCAAACATAGCTAAGAACCACCGCAGGAACTGGCTTTCAATTTAAAAAACCAGATTGAAATCGGTCCTTCTGTTTGAGAGCTACGATGCCACAGACAGACATACAGTAATCACACTTGATTAATCGAAAACTAACCTAATCGGACTTTTTATTAAATTGTTTTTGACCTTGTGTTTGTTACATCGGAAATAATATACGCCCTTAAGCCTTAAAAAGGTGCATCGTGATTTTCAAGGTCAATAAATAGTATATATAGTATACTTTATTATATTGTTAAATCATGTCCAATACACTTATAGTGAGACACGGAACTTTTGATAATCCTGTTATGCCGTATGAGTAGTTACATTTGTAGTTATTGCATTCTATATTAAAAAAATAAAGATATTAAAACAGACAACAACGCTAGAGAACGTCTGGCGGTCAAACGACTGTTTTGAATGCGTTTTTCGTCGACCATTGTAATTTGAACTCCCATTCCCATTCAAGAATCGTGGCAAATAGCATCCTGTTGGTTCTGCTTACCCCGAGATAATCATGTAGTGTTAGTATGTGTGTGTTACAATCTCAACTATTAACCAGTCAATATTATTTTATCCAGAGAAATTAGCAAAAAGTACTTTTGACCGCAGTGTCATTCAGTCTACTTTTATTATTGGTTTATCATCATTTATTTTTTATTTCGACTGCCTCGATGGCGCAGTGGTAGCGTACGCGACTGCTGTGCTAGAGGTCTCGGGTTCGATTCCTGAGTCGGACCAAATGTCTGTATGATCTGCAAATATTTGTTTCGGAGTTTGGGTGTTTTCTATATACAATATGTATGTATTTACAAAAAAAGTATATATGTATTTATATCAGTTGTCTAGTACCCACAGTACAAGCTCCGCTTAGTTTGGGACTAGATGGCGTTGTGTGATAAAATGTCCAAAAATATTTATTTATTTATTATTCGCTCGCGTAGAAGTAGATATTTTCATCCCCTATTTTACCCTCTTAGGCGTAGCATTTACAAAATTCCTTTCTTAGTGCTCACTTACGTTACATAAAGAACCTACATGTAAATTTTAGGATTCTAGGCTCAAAGGCTTGGGCTGTGCGTTTTGATCTCTGGGTATCTTGTCAGTCAGTCACCTTCCTCTCTTATATATATAGATAAATGATGTGTTGGTGATAGAAGAAGGGAAATGCCGAGCCTAGCCGAGCGGAAGCCGGTGCCCTGATATGCGTTTTCAGATAAAATCGTTGTGAAGTGACAAGAATTACGAGCAACTAGATTGAAAATTCGCTCTCGTTTAACAGTGTCGTTTGGGATCGAACTCACAACACTCAGAGCAGCAGGAAGCGAGGCTAATCCGCTAAGCCATCTGTGCAGTTTGAACCTGTAAAAAGTAATGCTATTTTATACATATATGTCTGATCGAGAACTTTACATTACCTTAGCATTGGTTTTCATTTAAAGGCTTATTTTTAAATCGTTGTTGTTTTATAATCATGAGGATTTATAGAAATATTTTAGATAACATTTTCAAGCTGATACACATACTTATTGCGATAACTGATTCGGTAGAATAATGCAACGTGATAAGGAACAGATTATGATGAAAAACGATTAGTTATTAGTAATAGTTATTAATAGATGCAATAACAGTTTAATACGTCATTACTGCTGCTAATGGTCCAAGGTCAGGATTGCAAGATTCCCGAATCACTTTTATATCAATCAGGCGCAGTCCCCAACCCGCACTTGGCCAGCGTGGGGAGGTATGGCCTTAACCCTCCCCTGAGAGGAGACTGTAAGAAGAATCTATTATATCGTATTATCACCTCGCTTGGGACGGGTTTCTGGGAATCCTATACAACCCGTTTTGCTAGCGTGGTATAGCAGGCCAAAACCTCCTTTCTACAGTGGACTGTTACAGGCTGTAATTGATAATATAATTGATGTGTTTTTTATTATTTTGCACGCCAATTTTTAGGATAGTGAACCCTTCCGCTGTTGAGTTGACGACAACAAAACATTTGTCTTTTGTTCTTATCGCCATGAACAATTGTCGTATGTTGTTTTTAGTTTCACAATGATGACACGATGACAGCGCAATTATATATAATCGGTATTATATTAATCCAAAATGGGCGCCGTAACAAAATGGCGGTGTACATATTTCTGAATAACCCACCCAATATGGGTATCAAATGAAGAGGCTTTAAGTTATTTTTTTTATCAACTTTATTATTTTAAAATTAATAATAAATTAAATTAAATAATTTAAAAAGGTATTTAGTATATAGCTTTTGCCCGGTGTGTATATGGGTTTTGCGGTAAAGAGTAGCCTGTGTTTTTCCCCAACCCAGACCACAGACTGACTGAGTTACTTTCGAATATATAAAATTAAGTTAGTATGGATTTCGGAGCGCAAGAAATGTCTCGAGAATATCAGGATCGCATATCTGACTAACGCGACCTCAATTTTGCTGTGAACTCCTTGCCACAATCGTCCCCTCAATTTTGAGAGGGTAGACCCAAAGGAGGTAGCAGACTTCTGACTCTCCTGTAATCCAGAGAGTTTCACGGTCACTTGCCAAGCCGCCTAATCGCTTACTTTCTATACCATGGAAAAAAATATGACTTTAAGGTCTGACTACTATATCAATAAATTTTCCGAAATAAAAAAATACATATATGACTCCAGACTATAAATATACTAGCTGGCCGTCAAACATTGCTTTGCTATAGAAATTAAAATTTAGGGGTGGACTACACTTAACATTTAGGGGGATGAAAAATAGATGTTGTCAAATTCTAAGACCTACCGGATATGCACACAACATTACATGAGATCGGTCAAGCCGTTAAACAAAGAGTTCTTGTACATATATAACGTAAATCTCGGAAACGGCTCCATATATTTTCATGAAATTTAGTACACAGGGGGTTTCGAAGGTCATAAATCGATCTAACTAGGATTAACTTTTAGAAATTTTACTAAAAAGAATACCAAATAGAACATAGTCTTATTGACAAATCTTTGTACATAATATTTGTTGTGTTGTTATCAGTGGCCGCAATTTACACGCAAAGTCTATTTACACTCGCTTAAGTAATGAATGTAGCGATAGATATTACCGATACTCCGATTATAGCGTACATAATATACTCAATTGTTAAATGAACTATTTGAAAACCATCACCAAATATAATGTCGATTTTGCAATTTTTTTTGAATTTGGATTGAAATCATTCAAAATTTTCCCCCAAAGGCCGGCAACGCACTTGTGAGGCCTCTAGTGTTGCAGATGTCCATGGGCGGCGGTAATCGCTTACTATCAGGCGACACATATGCTCGTTTGCCTGCGATACCAAATAAAAACTTTAGTTTGTACCAGATAGGGTAAACTGAACCTTACGTATTCACGCCCCAGTATGTCTGCCTGATTAAGAATGGCATACCTACCCATCCCATGGGTTTCATAATAGCCGAATAAGGTATCCAACTACACAAGACAACCGCACTGCAAAAAACTAGACACAAACTTTATACCACTTCGTCGGGCGAGCAAGGCCAGTTTGTCATAATTGCTTGTAAGAGATTGCCTTCGAGTGATAAGGCTGACATTTGTACCTACTTTTTTTCTTGTGCGGAAGTCCCTTAGGATACCACTGACTGGTGGTTATGTCGGGCTCGAACAGACTAAAAACAGCACACCATCTTGGCTACTAGTAGCCGGGGAATCCCGACGTATCTGTGTGTATCCTGTGTGGAAACCCCGATGTTCCCATTACTATCCCTCTAAGGGCGCACGCTCCGCGTCGCTTAAGCCACCACCCGAGGACATTTGCTCTCCTCATAACTTTAGGTACCCTTTGTTATTAAGCTGGTGTACAGTAAACCGATATATTATTATAGTATAGTAGGCCAAAACCTTGCTAAAGAGAGACCTATATTCAGTAGTGGACTATTACAAGGTGATGGTGGTACCAACGAGCGGTTTATAAATCAGATGGAAAGAAAAAAAGTAAATAGTAACAATTAATGAATTATTAAAAAAAGTTAAACCCGACTGCGTCAATATCGTATATAAAACATGTAAGTTATATATTCGTAATCACATCATCATCAATGTATATTTCCTTGGCACGCCCTAGAGCCTAAACGGCTTGTGGTTTTTTATGTGAGTGGTATCAATAGATTCTTCTTAGTCGTGAGTGTGACACTGGGTAGATAAAAATTTAAGAGGAAACAAATTAAAAAAACGTACGTACTCGGTTTTTTAATAACTCCATACTTTGTACTATGTAAAGATGTAATACGAGTATGTCTTCTTAAAGACGAATTCTTCTCTTTATAACAGACGAATTTGACGTGGAATAACGACAACAACACGATCACCTTCTACAACCAGAGGTACTGGCACTTCGAGGAGCATAAGTCAGTCGGCCCCTTGTCAGATGAGATCACCAGCATCAACCCAATCATTGTCGTAAGTTTATATTAACTGTCTTTTAGAGATCTACAGTTTCAATAATTTGTCATGGCTGTTTTCTCAAATTTGAAATGATAACAGCATTTATATGGCTTGATAGGGTTCCCACTAAGATCTTAGGGCTCGAAGGTAACCTGACCTGCAAGTGCTGCAACTGCTGATAGACGCAGTTTTTTTTTACTATTTTTGCCCTGGGACATTATCCGGGGCTGTTATTTTAATATGAAAACTTCATGCACACGTGTACAATGGCGGGCTTAATGCCCAAGGCATTCTCCACCAGCCTTTGGGTGGTGTAGAATTTTTTTGAGACACCCACTTATTATTGTACCGAGTATGAGGTTATTGTACCGAGGATTGCACTGCGGGTAACACCGCGAGGCTCAGCTAGCATATACGTGTTAGGTGGTGTGGTGTAGGTATATATATCTCAATGTTGCTTTTCTTCCACAGACAGTGGGGTATGTAATGCGTTATTGGGGTTTCGGAATCAATGCAGGCCTTGACTTGATCCTACGTGGTATTCACGAGAACATGTTCCTATCAGCCAACGTATCTTCATGGATATTTGACGGCATAGAGGACCCACTACTGGATTTGGCTGCTAACGTGCCAGATCTACCGTTTGTCATTCCTTATGATAAATTTGGATGGTTTTATGAGGTAAGGCTTTTAATTTTATTGATAACTTCGATTTGCAGGATTGGATAGGTATTCAGGTATTTTATTCGTGTGGTGACGAATTAGAAATACAAAGTGTGGTGAAACAATACAAAGGAAACAAAAAGGGGTTGTGCCCCTTTTTTTTCCTTTGAAATACCCAGGATACCAACTGTTGGTGGCATGTCGGACTCGAACAGGCTAAAACCACACGCCATCTTGGGTACTAGAAGCCCCGGAACCAGGTGCACCATAGAAAGAAAACCCTGAAACCCCGACGTACCTTGGGCCACTTAAGATTTGTAGGGCCCAATCCTGTGTCGTGACCCCGATGTTGCCGTTATTGTTTCCAAAAGGGGTAGAAGGTTGGGCGCATTCTGCAGCGTACGCGCTGCCACCCGGGCCTGTTTCTGCTAGGGTGACAGATAGCCTGACCTTTCAGCATCAGGCTTGCGCTTATGGAGGACAGAGACCGTTTTGCGATCTCCGGCGCCTGAGTCGTCTGCCAAAATGACTCTACTCTGCCTGATGGAAAGCATAAGCAGAATCAAAGAGCGGTGGTCACCATACTCATTGCGAATGCAACAATGCAGAATGGTGACTCACAACTATTGCGGTCTAGTAATGCTTCTACATCATTCTGGACGGCCCATTGGGTTTCATTATCCGGACACTCTGCCAGCGTGTGGAGCACTGTGACCACGGTTTGGCCATCGCAATGGTAGCACTCAGGCATTGGCTTCTTGCGGATCAGACATAGGTGATTTCCGAAGCATCCTTTTCCAGTGATCACTTGCGTCGGCCCGTGACGCCAGAGGGTCCCGTGACGCCTCTCGAGCCAATCCTTCATAACGGGTCTTCCTGCCGCAACAACGGCAAGCTTAGCGCACGGTCACTCAAGCCGTTCTTTCCACGGAGTGATAGAACGGCTCTCCCCATCCTCCTCCCCATCCCCCAAAGGCTGGCAACGCAGTATTGTGTTGCCCACTATGCCATAAGCATACGCAGACAAATATTACTGGAAAAAGAAGAAAAAATTGAAGCAAACCAACCAGTCTGGCCAGCATGGTACAGTAAATCAAAAACTGCGAAATATTCAAGAACATAGATACCTATCAAAGTTGCTGACGAACAATGTGACTAAGTTTTCTCAATTTTGATTGTGTTTACATTCAAATTATCTTTCACACAGTCGCTATTAATGATTCATGTAAACTTTGACCTTTGTACATACATAGTATATTTATGATGATAGAGATATTACATTTTATATATATATTGAGTAATTTATCGTTTCTTTGGCAATTGTAAATCCGCATCCGCGTGCTTGCATAAAGTGTCATCGCTATTCATCCCATGGGTGTTGTAAGAGCCGATCAAGGGAACTATTTACTGTTGTAGTATCTGATTTGCTGTACGACGAACTTCTAGAAAACTTAGCTTGACTTTGTTGTGTTGCAACTAATATAGACGAAAATACTTAACAAATTTCACGAATCGTGCAGTCTATGGGTGAAAACGAAGTATATAGTAGGTTTTGTATATTCAAAGAACCAAATATACAACACTATAATCTATACAAAAAATACATTTGAAGTTTCTAATTTTAATTTCACTATATGCAAATGAAATAAATACGGTACTGACAACAAAAAAGCAATTTTTAATATCTGTTTATTCTGGATAATCTATCTGGCTATCTGGATTTCTTTGAGACTTTCACTGGCAGGTAGCTCATGGTATAAGGAGTAACTTATTCGAAGCATGCAAATCTGACTAGTATTTTCATACATTTAATACACGTTTTTAAACATACAAATGAACAAGTGCAATAATATTAAATTGATGTTTACGTTATAATTCTAAACTGAGTATGAAGTCATCTCACTACAATAGTCATATACGATAATCTATATAAATAAAATGAATCACAAATATGTATGTACGCGCATAACTTTAGATCGACTGCAACAAATTGGATAATTCTATCTTTAATGTGTTTGTTATATAACGGGATATGATAACGCGATGGTGTATATAATTTAGGTTGCCTGTAAGAAGTTGCTTATTAGCGATAAGGACGTCATTTGTACATGGTAATTCAATTGATATGTTCTTTTTATGTAAACTGTTATATTTGGTGTAAAATAAAATTTATTATATTCTACATTGTACTAACGATTCGGCCCGGCTTCGCACGGTAGTCTTTGCAATTCTTGAATTCCCTCTGTTGTATGAAATAACCGCATACACTTATCACAGATGTTCATACGGCAATCGGAATATACGGCCTAATGTACTCCACAAGGTTTGAATTGGTCTTAGTGTGTTAAAAATGGTCACTCATTCATAGAATAACCCGGCTAAACTTGCCTAACTTTACGTTATGGTAACCTGTTCCACTAAAAGACTCCGGACCGACCAGAGTGATACCACGGTCTCACAGAAAACCCGTGTGTTTTTACCGAGTGATTGAGGATAACGGAGGCCCATATCCCAACCCCTCCCCCTATCTTTACCCACTTGCGACGCTTCTGGTGTTGCGGGTGTCCATGGGCGCCGATAATCGCTTACCATAAGGCGATAAGTCTGGTCGTTAGCCCCCATAAAGTATAAAAGAAATTAAATAACAAAATCGTAAAATAAGCGACAACTTACACAATGTTTCGCTTCGCATCGAAATTTATTCCGGTCATTCACCTTTATAGAACTACGTTCCCTCTTTACTACTATTTCTTACAGAGATCCAACTCTTATGTTTCTAACAGTGAAAAGCGTATAACAAGACAGTTAAAGCATTGCAATAACTGTTAGAAATCATAATGGCAGTCAGACTAGCGCAATTCTATTACGCAATGTATTACATAATAGCCTGACCGACTTGTCAATGTCACGGCATGATAAACTCCTGCGAGATTTGTTCTAATATACTTAAGAATTTAATAAATTAATTCGTGATATTGACAAATTAAGAATACGGACTCTCACCACCTCTATTCATGGTCACAAAACCCTAGGCACGGCAACAGCACTGCTTCGGAGAACTTGTCATTAACTCGATGACGGGCTACGGCGGCCAGTCTCATCTGTCTGGTAGTCTAGTAGGCTAAAACCTTCTTTTTAAGGAGATGCCTTTATCCAGCATTAGACTAAGACTTGCAAGTTTCCGAGGTCACTGAATGAGTAATACTTTACTTACTTGAGAGTTCCGTCGGGGTACCAGACAAGTCTTAGTTCTATCCCCTCCCGCCTTTCCCCTCCTCCTTCCTTGTTAATGAGGGAGAGGTACTCAAGGAGCGGTAACAGATAAGAAACGGAAAACAGACTGAGAGGTTCTCCTCTCAGTATATTAAGAACCATCTTTGTTTTTAAGCCGTCTCAATACAAGTATGCCTACGCAATTATATTCAGGAATTCCAATCGTTGATATAAAAAAGAACGTCAGGCGGTATCAGATATATATTTTCATCAACGTTAGTCTCATTATCTTTGATATATTAAATGATAGTGAAATAATTATTTAAATTATGAAATACTATCGTCATCGTTATCAGCCTATACAGGGGGCTCGGGGCCTTCCGTACAATTTTAGCTAGGTAGCCCCCGGTATTTTAGGTAGGTAGGTTCTTCCAATTTGCATTTGATTGCACATATGGCTTAGTTAGAGGCGCTCATAGCCCAGTTGCACTCGGTGATTAGAAACAATCGCCGAGGGTAAGCAACGACGGCGTGGTCAGTACCTGGATGGGTGACCGCTTGTGGCATGTTACCATGAGCGTCTCCGTAATTCGGAGGTCACGTTAAGCAGTCGGTTCCTGTTGTTATCATACGATAACAGTCGTGAAGCTTAGTTGGAGGTCTTCGGGCGGCTTAAAAACATCCAACGGCAAGATTACGTAGCCACAACATAGTCTTGCCAGCCCCCAACCCGTACTTGGCCAGCGTGGGGACGCAAGACCTTAACCCTCTCCTGAGAGGAGCCCAGCAGTGGGACATTATGGGTTGTTGATTTGATGGCTTAGTGATACTGTCGCCACGCCGCTTCTTACTTCGCCTAGTGTTGTAGGTTTAAATCATACATGGGACAACAATTCTGAGTCTGATCCACAAATTGTTGTTCTGAGTCTGAGTGTTCTTTGTGACCGTTTCATGTATGATGATGACACAGGATTAATTTCTAGTGCGGGAGTGTACAGCTTCCCCCTGTCAACCATTAGACCGCGGTCCATCAGAGGTTTATTTTATTTTATTCAACAGGCAAAGATACAGATTAATGTAATATAAAATTTCAACAAAAAAATAACCGACTTTAAAGGCTGTACCAAATTGAAATGGGACCACACGCGAAGCACCAGCCTTTAAATAAAGAATCAGCCTAACAGTACAATACATTAAACCTTTAATCCAGTTATAACTGTAATTAACATCAACAGTAGACAGTGCTTCGTGGTGGCATAAAGTTAAAAATAAAAAATATATATAAAGTATTATTTACAATTCGATACAAAGTTACAAACTAAATAGATATATGCAATTCAAATGGACACTAAAATTAAAGGTCTGCTATAAATTCAAATTCATTCATTCAATTAAGATACTAAGTGACATTTGTGAAGGTAAAATTGAAACTACAGTTTAAAAAAATCATAGATTGACATAAACAGTCGCCACAGATGGACTGTTTTATCAAAGTGAATTATGTAAAAACTCCAAAATTTACTGCCTGCCTGTGTCGATCCATAACTTCCAGTTTCTAAAATGCTTAGAGCTTTATGAGAAGAATACTGGCAAAGAACATAACGGAGGAGAGAAGATTTAAAAGTATTGTGGCTTACGTGAAAGATATCCAACTATAAGCAAACTGTGTTATAGTTCCTGTACATTCTGTTCACGATCTTCTCACCAGTTCGGAAGATCCTTCCTACCTTCTTTTTCAGAAGAGAAAGCTAATTACAGCAATACTCACAGTATCTATCACCTGATCGATCAGAACACAAGACCGACTCGCCGCTGCAGTTAATGAGTTTCGTCATGCATTACGATTGAAATTCCTTCATGGATCGCTCGTGTAGACTTTCCCTCTTGTGCAACAACACGAACGGTTCATTACTCTCTGTTTTCATCCATTTTCCCTTTCTATTCTGTTGAATTTATAGCCTGGAACAGCCCATCGCTGGATATGTATAGGCCTCTTCTTAGAAAAGAGGTTTCGTCCTGTAGACGGTGTTTTTACTACAGAAATTACTGTATTATACTGTGGGAGAGCCACGTTTCGCCATGAATGGGCCGGCTCGGCCGAAGTGATACTACGTTGTCACAGAAAACTGGTGTGAAACAGCGCTTCCGCTGCTACCCCATCCACCTAGAGCCGGCAACGCACTTGTGACGGCGGTAATCGC
The DNA here is from genome assembly GCA_003709505.1 of Hyphantria cunea. Classification (NCBI taxonomy): domain Eukaryota; kingdom Metazoa; phylum Arthropoda; class Insecta; order Lepidoptera; family Erebidae; genus Hyphantria; species Hyphantria cunea. The sequence continues at coordinate 1,525,775 of PKRV01000576.1, forward strand.
TTACTATCAGGCGATATGTCTGCACGTTGTACCATAAACAAACTAATCCCGTCCACACGCTTACTGTAACTCCTGTACACCAGGATCAACAGCAGTGACCCACGAACACACCGAGTTATGACAGTTAGTTAAAAATTAATTTGTCTTGGAACCCGCAACGAAATTAATCAGAAGAAAACTAGAGGATTTGGAAATAAATAAGTCAACTTCACTCCTTAACAAAGCGGGAGACAAAATGAAGTTACTCGTTTTTCAAACATTTCCCAAAATATCTCGGAAAAATATAATCATTACAGCTTTTCATTTCTATGACAAATTTTATTCAAATAAACATTGAAATATATTGCTTAATTGAGTAGTCCAAAACAGTGACGTCACAAGTTTGTATTTAGTACGATTTCATACAAAGTGTTTTTTGTTTTGACAAACGATAAAAAGTAACTGTCCTATTATAACTATATCATGTACCCTATTATTTGCCCTGAATGGTAGTCGAACCTACGATCTACAGCTTAGCAGTCAGTATGACTAGTCGATAGATTAACAGGGCGAGTGTTCAGAGTTCAGTTTTGGAATAACTTGAGAAGACAGTCGGCTTCCATTGCTTCATGAGACATTTTTACTATTAATCCAATGGTTTAGGTTGAACGGCCGGACAGATTCGGAATAATTTTACATATTTTTTCATGTAGTTCAACGTTCGATTAAGACTCTAAGCTACCCGTTATGGTTGAGAGGGGTCAATGCCTGTCGGGAGTCGAGAAAGAATGCAACTGTGATTCTCGCTCTTCCGGCTATAGTATAGGCAAGCAAAGGGAACACCGGGATGGTGTTTAGTCAGTAAGATTCCGATAGACCCCTTCGCTCTTTTCCAATGGGCGAAGGACATTCATGAAGAACTTCCACCCTGTTAACAAAAAAAGACCCTATTTTGAGAAAAGGTTAAGGGAATAATGGTGATACAAATAATATTTGTCTTTTAGTATATATCTACTATCATAACGTGTGTTTGTTTACAGCGTAACGGTTCCATAGAATTCGACGGCTCCTTCAACATGAACACTGGCGCTGGTGACTTCTCATTGCTGGGCAACGTGGAGATGTGGCGGTACAGCAACAGAACCGACTACAGGGACGAGTGTGGGGCAGTCAGGGGGTCTACTGGAGAGTTGTGGGCCCCTGAGTATGGACAAGAGACGATTTATGTATTCTCTTCGGATCTTTGCTCGTAAGTATAAATAATGAATATTTCGGACATCTAACACACAACGTCATCTAGTCCCAAACTAAGCGGAGCTTGTACTATGGGCACTAGACAACTGATATGAATAAATAAACACTTTTTTGTATATACATACATATTATACATAGGAAACACCCAAACTCCGAAACAAATATTTGCAGATCATACAAACATTTGGTCCGACTCAGGATTCGAACCCGAGACCGGACAGCAGTCGCGTACGCTACCACTGCGCCTCCGAGGCAGTAGTATACATCTTAGTAGTTATTTAGGCGAATAATTTTAATTTCTAGCATTGTTTCCAATGGAAACTGGGGTCCTTTTATATGTGTTGGCCCTTTATGTTGTATGGGAGCCCCCCCTAAATATTTATTTTATTCTGTCGAGACCAAACGGGAAGCACCAGCTTTCAAATTGATAAAACCATCAAAATCGATTCACCTAAAAAAATTGTCTAACTGATACCTCCTCATTTTTTTAGTATTGTTCACTTCAAAAATATCTTAAAAATTAAACTGCAATAATGTTATGTAGGTAGAAAAAAATATAAATGATAATTAACTTACATCTTAAGTAATTGTTTCGACCTTGTTAATTTTGTTTTTATTTTCATGAATTTTGATGATGTTTTTTAATGATATTTATTCGTCAAGGTTGTGTGTTATATTACTAAATATAATTTAGAATATTATTAAACCGTTTGTAATCATCTATATATTAATACGTGAAGCAAAAACTTTGGATCCTGTTTTACAAAAATTGCGCGGACGGAGGACTATGAAATTTGGCACACTTGTAGTTTATATGTAGCTTATAGTTAATATTTTTCAATAATAACGCTTATAAAGTACATTAAATCAACAAATAAGACATTACACACCTACCATGTATTTGACACACATATACACAAATTTATTTATTTTATTTTTATATTTTTATTGTATGCATGCAAAAATTACAAAGTTAAAACAGAGGACGTTCTAGACAACCACAACACGGATTTTCGGTATCCAAAAACTTCGGGTAGCTCACATACAAGTAACACACCTAATCACCTACGTGAATGGTTAAAACAAAATATATTTAGGGGAGATCGTTTTTTGTTTTTTCGAAAGACGGTCCTCATTTCATGTCATCCACATTTTTTATAATTTTTATCATCATTTATACCGAACTGAAACCACTAGGCCAACTGTGTAGTCAAAGGGCTCTCCTTAGAAAGAATGTATGAGTGTGTATGAAAGGTCTACTATAAAAGGAGGCCAGACAGGTTGGTATAGGGTAAGGAAAAAACTCCTTCTCTTTTTGGTTGACCTTGTCCTACATAGTTTTCTCCATTTTAATTTTAATGGGATGAATAGAGGTAGTACCACTTCTTCCTAAAAGGCTGGCAACGCACTGATGTCCATGGGCGACGGTAAATCATCATCATTTTTATCATTAACTCCATCACGACGAAGACTTGAAGACTCGAAGACTTAGAATTGAAGACTCGAAATACTTGACATTGGCAGAAATAGCTGATCCGGCTGATTGCCATATCATCAAAAGAAGAAGAAAATATATTTATGTCAATGTCAAACTAAAAAGATGAATATTTTTTGTCAATACTGTCATACTGAATGTCAAAAGTAGCCATTATGAAATCTGGGATTAAAGAGGTGTAATAGCTTTTGACAAAAGAAATTCTAAAGAGTTCTAACTAAAAATTTAAAAGAATTATGGTCGAATCTCGAACTCTAGGCGACACAAATTTTAAAATGACTTAAAACCAGTTTCAACGTTGGTTTATATCTATTTTAGACGCCTCGCTGTTGTTCCTATTTATTTAATATGGAGCCTGCCAAAGCTACTACTGTACCTCATTGAAAGCATCCCCAAATTCCAAGAGTTGTGATCACCATACTCACTGCGAATGAAGACAGTGCAGCATGATGACCCACATTTGTACTACCACATATATACTTTTAAAATTCCCGAGACAATTGTGAAATCGAGATGGCTGTATTTTTAATTGACTTTCTGATTGTCTAATAAACATCATTTAGAACTCAAAAAAATATAGAGATATTTAAATGACCTGTTAGAAGAGTTGAATAAAGTTGACCTAAGTTTGTATCTGTATAGTGACGGATACAAACTCAGGTCAAACAAGACTAAACAAGAGTTAGGAGTATCACCAATCATCCCGTGGGTGTTGTAACGTAAATTTAAATAAGTGAACATCAACAACAATGTACTTGTGACGTCATTGATATTGTAGGTATCCATGGGCGGCGGTAATCGCTTACCATTAGGCGATACGTGCTCGTTTGCTCACCATTTATAAAAAAAATAACACGCGTGGTATAGTGGGCCAAATTTTTTCGGAGATCTACACACTAACGCCATTAGGTCCCAAGCTAAGCAGAGCTTGTGTTATGGGTACTAAGACAACTGATATAAATACATGTATACTTTTGTTTTGTAAATACACACGTATTGTACATAGAAGGCACCTAAACTCCGAATATTTGTAAGTCATACAAAGAATTGGTCCGACCGGTCCTACAACTGCGCCAACGAGATACTCCAAATCCCCTTTTTTTTTTACGTAGAGGCCCATGTCTTCTTTATATGTATGTGGATGTGACCTACTTTCCTCGAGTTTGAAACGGTCACATATTCTGCAGTCACTACTCAGGCCTTTAACAAAAACATTTTTTAACATTTTAAATTATGAATCCTACTAATATTATAAACGCAAAAGTTTGTAAGTATGGATGGATACATACATACAAGATGACATAGCCACAGCGTTGTCTTGCCAGTCACCAACCCGCACTTGGCCAGCGTAGAGACGTATGGCCTTAACCCTCTCCTGAGAGGAGTTCCGAGCCCAGCAGTGGGACATTATGGGTTGTTGATGATAATGATGATGGATGGATGTTTGTTATTCTTTCACGTAGAAACTACTGAATGTATTTTAATGTAACTTTACAATAATATAGCTTATACATCAGAATAACACGTAGGCTACTGTTTATAAAAATACAATTCATACAATATCTTTGTACTGCGGGTTACACGGACAACTATTTCGACAGCTCGTTACTTTCCTCGTGTTAAAAACGGTCACATATTCTGTAGTCAGCTTCACCTTTAACAAGAACATTTTTTAACATTTTTTTTTATTTTAATTTTAATGTAGCCAATCATGAAAACTATTTCGACAGCTCGTACCGAAGAACACACTTTCAAATGACCTGACCTACAATACTAAGTAATTACAAAATCAAATATAATAAAAGAAATATACAAATAAATAAGCCTTTAATTCCTGAAATATTATAACATAATTGATGTTCACAGTACATTAATTAAAAAAGCAGGTTAGTAAATAAGAAATAAAATTTCGTCAAGGAACGGGTGTCATGTCCTTCTTATCAAAGGCGTACCTCTAATCAGGAGTGGTTATCATGCCTGGTGGGCCAATGAACAACGGTCGATATTGGGATCTAATCAGTGCGAGAATTTCTACATCGCGATACAAGATTAGTAGTTGCTCTGCAGTTCGGCACGTCTTCAGTAGATAGTGCTGTATGTTTTGTTGCCGCAGCTAAGTTACCCCAATAAAAAAACTACAAAATATGCTTATAAAAATCAGTAACAAGCAAACATACATACAAATGAAGCTAACAAAAACGTGTTAAAAGCATAAGGTCCGTTTTGAAGACCTTTACAAATCGACATATTGTGGTAGAGTATTGCCTGATGGTAAGAGATTACCGCCGCCCATGGACACCGGCTTTTGAAAAGGTCGGAATAGTTTTGATATGTTTGTCTATGTATGTTTCTATATTCCACCGTAGCGTCTAAATTACTGAACTAATTTTAATTAATGAAATGTCAATAGACACGTAATAATGACCCTGGTGACAAAGGCTATGTATATTTTATCAGAAGTTTTTATGTAGTCGGGTTATAGCTTTTTAAATTATTTCTTTTTACCCGACTTGCGAAAGTAGGATGGTAAATGCTGTTAAGTCCACCCTAAAGTCTAAACGGCTTGTCGTATTTTTAATGCGAGTGGTGTCAATACATTCATCTTAGTATTGAGAGTGGCACTCGGTACATCAAAATAAAAAAAACCATAACCCTTCTTCTTTCGTAGTCGAAATAGATGTTAGCCGATTGTCAGACCTACCTGATATGCACAAAATTTAATAAAAATCGGCCCAACCATTTCGGAAGAGTTAGGTAACAAATACAGCGACAGATAAAGCTGAAGAGTTAGTTCGTTTGGTTAAACGAGCTAATCTCGGAACAGCTATTCCTTTCTGGCTGGTTTGTTATCGAAGAGAGCCTATAGCTTTCCTCGAGAAACACATTTATGTTGAGTGAATTATCAGATGTATATTTATGTCAGTATGGCTTCTTAATTCATAATATCGCTATCACCATGTCCTTGGAAGAACTCCGAAGTATTTAGTACTCGTCACGTTTACTGATAATGAATGCATTAATTCCGTTGTTATTAATTCCAACACAGTGTCATGTCAGCGATAAAACAAAAACATAATCCTTACTAAACTATACAAATCTATGCAATCGATATAAATAAATAAAATTGGCGTGTCTGTTTGTAATATTAAAATAACCGCTAATCTACTAATTGCACATGTATGTATACACGGTACTTATATAAAAAAATACATTTTCTCGGTACCGGGTAATTCCTGGAACAGCGGGACTGATATCGACGAGATTTTACTTGGCAGATTGCTGATGATATAAGGAGTAAGTTAGGCTACTTTTTTTTAAAACTAACTTCGCAACGCGGCTTTGCCCGCGGTTACATCAACAATACTTTGATTCTTGAGAAAGTACATTGGTTCCTAAGTGCAATAACTAACATACACGCGGATGGATCTCCAACAACCAGTCACGATTGCCAAGATGTTCGTATGAACCCAAACCAAGACTGGTCTGATTCACACGAAACTCGTTTAAAAACGATTTTTTTACCCGACTGCGTCAGAAAAAGGGTTATATTTCCTCAGGTCTATGTCATTACAATAACTTACTACGACCATAGAATAAAGAATAAGGTGGAAGTCCTTTGTAGGCGGGGCAGGCGTGCCACAATTAAATGCAAATGCATCTAATACTATACGGCTGACGTATCTTGACGAGTCTGAACATAGGCTCTGCGAACTTTAGCGCATGTACACTCGAAGTATCTAATAAGCACGAAGTAACTAAAAAGAGATGTTCAATACGCGTGCCTGAGGGTGTCATACCACCATTATGTTCCTACAAAAAGTTATTGCGCAACCTTCTGCGCGAAGTTCAGACTCGTAAAGATACGTCGGCCGTATAGTATCTCTGCTGGCTTTAACTAAGCGCTCGTATTAATTTCGTAGGGAACTGTAGCCGACGGCTTAACGTGTTCTCTGAGCCACAGTGCGGTCTAGATGTGTTAAGAATGAGCGAATGAATAACCCCATATTCTGCCTGGCTAAGATTGCTTAACTGGCCAATAAGCCCCTCATAGTTCAGTAGCACGAACTCCTTTGGTTTAAAATATATTTTCAAATAATAAACGTGCTGTTTGAATGTTATTAACAAGGTTATGATATGTGAATATCATAATTACCTACGCTAATACTAAATTAATACAATAATACTTTATACATTGTAGTTTTATCTTATCTTCCTACTGACATACCGAACTTTTATATAATCCTTTTCATTATGCATGTTACTTTTTGTCACATTAATCGATTAAACAAATATCAATGAAAACAATCATTGATATTTGTTTCATCAATGCACACAAAAAAAGAACTCGAATCATCTCAAACTAGGCCGCTTGATTCCCAACTAAATAGAGCTTCTAATAAGGTAACAAGACAGTTATTGAACACTAACTAAGCCCCGCGGTATTTGTTTTTATGGACTAGAGGGCAAACAAGAGGATGTATTACCTGATGGTAATTGATTACCGTACCCTAATCCAGAAAAAAGTAATGAGGATTGTTAGGATTATAAAACCTGGTTTTTAGGCTCATATTTTAAAAGACGTCTCAGTCGTGAATCTGATTTTAAAAAGAGATTTTATTATTGAGCGTCACTTGAAACGAGATTCACTGATCGATACTCAAGTGGGTGTAGGATTGATACTCAAGTGAGTGTAGATCAGTGAATTTATGTGAAAAGATTATTTTAGAACGATGTTTATGTCAAAATTTTCTCTCAGGAATAGATTTTGACAGATGTTGTCTCTGTTCACGTGAGTCAAGCTAGTCTCAAGCGGTGATTTCTAAGGCCTTCTAGACAAACTGAACGTTTGAAATTATTATTTTTCTGAATAATGACGAAAGATTTACATTACCTTACTTTATTTACGATAAAATTACTTGTCATAAACATTTCTTTTCACTACTGAAAAAGTATTTGCCGTTTAGTTTGTTTTTAAACCTTTGTAGCGTTCCAATGCAGTGTTGCCAACCCTACGAAGTGCTTATACATAAAGAATACATACTTCTAGCACAGTACTGTATTGAGTTTGAAAGTTTATATACAGTTTTTCTGTTACAGATTCCTACAACTGAGCAAGGCTGGCGATGAAACTATCCAAGGCATCGATGGTGTTCGGTACGCAGCCAACGCGACGACATTTGACAACGGACATAACTACCCGCATATGGTATGTGTAAAAATACCTATTAATAGTTAATTAACTATTATATAACTAACTTACTTACATAAACTCCCACGGTAGAATTTATATAACAATAAATTTTACCGTGAAGAGCCACGCTTCGGCATGCTTGCGCCGGTTCGACCAGAATGATATCTCGGCCTCACAGAAAACCAGTATGAAACAGCGTATGTGCTGTGTTTCACCGGGTGAGTGAGGATACCCGAGGTCTATAATCCAAACCTTCCCCTCATCCCCCTCCCCATCCCCCAAGGCCGGCAACGCACTTGTAACGCCTCTGGTGTTGCGGGTGCACATGGGCGCTGGTCGTTTGCCCCATATCCCATAAAAAGTAAATAATAGTATAGAACCCTCCCTGTCCGCCAGGCCCGGGCACGGGCGAGGTACTGCAGACGACTCGGGCGCCAGAGATCGCAAAATAATCTCCGTCCGTCCGTTTAGGTACTGATACTGTCTCCCAAACTAAGCAGATACTTGTGTTTTGAAATAAAGATTTAGAGTTAGAGTGTTTATAGGCGATACATCTCCTTTGCTGAATATTCCATAAAAAAAAATACAGTTATAATAAAAATATTTTTTTTGTATCCTTATAGTTTTAAAATCCAATCTAAGCGGCTTCCAAAAACCTTTTACTATATAACGGGATCAGACCATTTAAAGTTGTCATATTAAGGTTGTCTAGAAGATATCACCGTGAGCGATAACACCGCCAATCGTTAGCTCTACAACTTTGTAACTTATCTTTTGTTATGCTTTTATTTTATGTACACAATAAAGATATATAAATGAAATAGTAAAACTCTTAATAAAAATCTTATCAACGGAATTAGTCATGAATTACCATTAATATATATTTAATTCAATGCCAATGAAGTTAAAACTAAAAAAATAGCAGATGATTTCGAGCCGCAACATAATATTTTAATCATTAAGGCATTTATAGTCTTTATTATTGGTCATTCTTTTAGATAGATATAATACTACTCGTCGAAACGCATGCGTGAAATGTGCCAGCATTCCAACATCTGGCGTCATCACTTCTGATAAAAATACGGAACAAATGATAACATGGCTGATATGTTAATAAAATATAAAGAATACAATTACGATACAGAATATGTAGTAATGGTGTATAAACTGCCTTAAGAATCTTAACACATTCATAATCATCAACAACCCATAATGTCCCACTGCTGGACTCGGGTCTCCTCTCAGGAGAGGGTTAAGGTCATACGTCCCCACGCTGGCCAAGTGCGGCTTGGGGACTTGCAACATAACGTTGTGGCTACGTAATCTCGCCGTTAGATGTTTTTCAGCCGCCCCAAAGGCCTCTAACTAAGGTTCACGACTGTTATCCTAAGATAACAACCGGTACCCGTGAACCACGGAGACACTCATGTTAACATGCCACCAGCGGTCACATATCCAGGTACCGTCGTTGCTTACCCTCGGTGATAGTTTCTAAACACCGATGATCGTCTCTTAACTGTGCATAATGTCTTGAAGAACCCGCCGTGAGCGATACGTTTTCAAAAGTGTAGCCTCGGGAATAAGAAATTGTTTCATGATTTTAAATTTGAATGCCTTTGTTATCTTCTTACGTGTTTCAATTGATCTTATCATTCACGAGATCACTGCTTACTCCCTGTCTAGTCACACGGTTATTAAGTATAATTTTTTTACATATAAAAAAAGAATTTTTACAATCTGTTTTTTAATGAAGGAGTTCTGAGGGAACAGAAAAAACAATATTAATTGTTATAAAAATTTGGTACATAAATGTATGCTTAAACAACAACATAAAAAACTTACTGCCTCGGTTGCGCAGCGGTAGCGTATGCGACTGCTGTTCCTGAGGTCTCGGATTCGATTCCCGGGTCGGATCAAATTTATGTACGATCTGCAAATATTTGTTTAGGAGTTTGAGTGTTACCTATGTATGATATGTATGTATTTACAAAAAAAGTATAAAATTATTATATCCGTTGTCTAGTACCCATAATACAAGCTCTGCTTTGTTTGGGACTATATGGCGTCGTGTGTTAGATGTCGGGAATATTTATTTATTTAACATGTCAAAATGTAATAATGCGAAAAATATATATACATATTTAAATTTATTCAAAACCCCGTTTTAAATGTATGCTTTCATATCATGGGTGCCTTACGATTCGATAAGGGGAGCAAATTAACATCACTGCAGGGAAAATTTAAAAAAAATCTTTGATACCAACCTTCATTGCAGCGTGGTAAAGTAGGTTCAAACCTTTCTAAAGAGAAGCCTACATTCATAAAATAAAATATAAATATTTTGTTGGCAGTGGGGTGGGCCTGGAGGTCTTCGAGCCTAGTATGGACTCCAGCTTTCACTAGGGAAATTTTTAAAAACTGTTTTGTGTTTACCTGGATCTCATGTAACTTAAATTGTACCTTTCCTTTGAGAGAAAATAAATTATTATTATTAAAAAATCAATACAGGCTGATAATAGCGAACTTATAGGTTAGATTGAATCACAACCACGAGAGCACGAGGAGAGTAATATTTATTACGCAGGAACTCGTGCTCTTCACTACTCCAATACTACATCGTAATGAGTGGCTATTGATGCTGACTTACAGCTACATTATATATCCTAAAACCTGCGAAATGCATATAATCACGTCTTAATCTTGACGAGATACAGTGTCCGAATACTACGTGATCGATATAGACTCATGTCTGAAATATGCTGAGATAGCTGGTCTGTTATATCTAAGTACAAATTCTATCAATTACTTCAAACAATATATGACCGCGTCTCGGCAAACGTAGTGTAGGACGATGTGTAGCGATGATTTGCGCAAGACGGCTCGCAGGAACTGGATGCGAGAAGCCGTAGATCGAACTAAGTGGCATGAAAGTGGAGAGGCCTATGTCCAGCACTGGACTGCGATAGGCTGATGATGATGATGATGATATATGACGTAGGAATACAGATAATAATGAAATGTATGTTAATTACAGGCGTGTTTCTGCGATGGGCCTGTATCGGACCCTGATTGCTTGCCGCCCGGAGCTCTTAACGTGTCTCAGTGCCGATTCGGAGCTCCCGCCTTCGTCTCCTTACCTCACTTCCTACTCGCAGACCCTTACTACCCCAGTAAGATTGACGGCCTCAATGCTACTGAGTGAGTATACCTCTGTTTTGATTGCCTCTGTGGCGCAGGGTTCGATTCCCTGGTCGGGCCAAATGTTTGTATGATCTGCAAATATTTGTTTCGGAGTTTGGGTGTTTTCTATGTATAATATGTATGTATTTACAAAAAAAAAACAGTATATAACTTATATCAGTTATCTAGTACTTAGAACAGAAAGCTCTGCTTAGTTTTGGAATAGATAGCGTTGTGTGTAAGACGTCAAATTTTTATTTTTATATTTTTTTTTACTTTACGCCGCGACGTTACCCGCCTTTGTTGTTGTACCGATGGTAATACCGCGGGGCTCAGCTAGTAGATATATAAAACAGTTTATTAGCAGACTAGTTACCATAGTATAGGCTCTACCTAGGATCTACCTTTGGGATCCGACTACCAGTGTGTGAAATGTATGGAGATACGGTTGTACACTAGCTGAGCTCCGCGGTGTTACCCGCGTTTCTTGTTATAACCGTGGGCAATGCCGGGGGGCGAAGCCAATCTAAAAAAATAGTCTAAATAACTCCTTATATCGTCAGCCATGTGCCAGTGAAAGTCCCGTCGAAATCGGGCCAGCCATTCCAGGGATTACCCGGAATGAACAGACACAGACAGAAATAGTAAAAAATGTGTTTTTGGTATTTGTACCGTATATACATACGTATACATTTAGTAAAAAGCGGTTATTGCAGATAGACACTCCGATTGTATTAATTTGTATGGGTATAAAATTACTAGCCCTACAAGACTAATTTATCGATGTAAACCGATGCAACAAATTTTAAATTATGGCGTCTTATGCTTTTTAAATTGTAAAAAATATGAAATTTTAACAAAAAACGACTTCTAGAGCTGGACCAAATTGAAATGGGATCATCATAAATAAAATTAAAAAATCATCAAAATCGGTTCACCCAGTCGGAAGTTCTGAGGACACATAAAGAAATAAAAAATACAGTCGAATTGATAACCTCCTTCCTATTTTGAGTCGGTTAAAAATTGATGTGAACTTAAACATCACGGAATACGAGAGTTTAAAAGTAAATATTTACAAATATTGCTGTTTCAGGGACATGAACTTCGCACTGACGCTGGAGATGTTCACCGGCATGCCACTAGGGGTGTCAGCGCAACTACAAATCAATTTGTTAGTTCGCCACTATCCAGGTCTCACGTAAGTAGTATTTAAATCATTTGCCCCATCCACCTGTGGATTAACGGGTGTCATGTCCCTCCAACACAAAGGGAGGATTCTCTGATCAGGCGAAGTGATCATGTTTGGCGGGCCACTACCCAATGGTTGATGTTGGCTTGTTGTATAAATGTTAATCGGTGTGGGAACTTCTATTGTGCGATTCAGGATTGGTAGTTTCTTCGTACACTCCGTAGTACCGTGTATCTTCGGTAGATGGCGCTGTAGTATATTTCTGTTACGTTGTATGTGGAAGTAGCCACACTTATAGCAATAAATTCTCCACGCACAGTTTGTTCATTTGAAATTTAGGATATTTACTACCTTGACCCCGTCGTTCTATCTATCTGGTAACTGTATATATATGTATATATATATATATATATACTAATGTAACATACATTTAAAGTTGCCTGTGATGTAATTAAATAGTAACAGTTGATAAACGTAACCTCGTCTGTCTCTTTTTAATCCTGCTCGGCTCCTATTGGTGCTAATACTTTACCTAGGACAATCTACCTATAACTTTCATGATAATTCTGAAATCGAGGTGAAAACAAAAATTTGAAAGAATGTTTGCTACGAGTTTTATGCATACATAAAAAAAACGTTACTACCTGATGATTATAAAATAATTATATTCACCGACGTTCGGGCAAAAACAACTTTACAACTCGCGAATTTAGCTGTCGCGATGCAGGAATAGCAATGACGTTCCACTAGATGGCGCTAAAATATGTTTTGATTTATAGAGGCGTCAGCCCTGTGAGGTGACACCTAAACCTGTGCCAATAGAACTAAATATGAAATTTTACCTCATCAGAATCAACAACGCGTTGCCTGACAATGATACGCTGGTCCCAATGTTCTGGTTCCGTCAAGCAATGGAGACGACAGAAGAGTACGCAGCTACTGCAAGGTTCGCGCTTCGCATGAGATACTGGATACCCTACGCATTCTACGCACTCACAGTGAGTACCACTCTTAACATTATTCTAGCCTAAGTTACTTCTTATACCATTAGCTGTCTGCTAGTGAAAGTCCCGTCAAAATCGGTCCAGCTGAGATTAGTCGACGCATAAAAGGAAAATAAAAAATGGTCCACAACCCGCACTCAGCCAGCGTGGGGACGTATGGCCTTAACCCTCTCCTGAGAAGTGACCCGAGCCCAGCAGTGGGGCATTATTAGTTGTTGATGATGATAATAGGAAAATGATGCTATTGAAGCAAGTGGGATTTGAACAATCAACACTCGGAGCGATCGAAACTGACATATTTTTTTAATTTGAAACATTTCTAAATTCTTCGTAGTGAAGGCTAAAAAGGAGCGTCCGTTAAGCAATTGACGAACTCAACATTTTAGCTATTGTCATAGTTCTAGTAAGTTTCGAAATACGAACTTACTGCAATTATAACTATTCCTACTCCTTTTGTTATTTCTATTTCTATTCCTTTAATTATTCCAATTCCTATTCATATTCCCATCTATTTTTCATTTCTGTTCCAATCCCTCATCTAATTCCTAAGCTACTAGTCGACTCACCTGTTTTAAGTCTAGTAGAGTTCTTTGACTATATGTGTGTCTTGTTCTGTATTGAATAATATTTAGTATTAACCTAGATTTAGGGCCCTGAAACCATTATTTAATATATGGTGTGTCGAGTCGTACTGTCACATGTCGAGTTACGCCGTGACGAATAAGTTTTAAACAGCCCTTTTTTTTATTTCAGGCAATAGGTGTAGCTCTCCTAGTAATAGGAATAACAGTTTTATTAAGAAAGTTGCTGAAGTCTCCTGAATCCGCACCAATACTCCCCGAGGAGGAGAGCACGTCTAGGGACTAAACGTGATGGACTTAAGTGACTTTGTACATAAGTGCTTAGACGATTATTATTTGTACATACATATTATATATATTTTTCTGTACTTTAAATTATTATTTTGTATAAGTATCAGTCCCCAACCCGCACTTGGCCAGGGTGGGGACGTATGGCCTTAATCCTCTCCTGAGAGAAGACCCGAGCCGAGTTGATGATGGATGATTTGTATCAATATTAATCGAATTCACGTTGAGAAATTCTAAAATTAATAAACGATCTTAGTGCATACTTTTATACATTATACCTTGTACGCCTGTTAGGTGTTGTATATGTATTTGAAGCAAATCTCAAAATTTACCAAGTAAATCGTGGGAAAAGTTCAAAACAAATATTCATAGAAGGTATAATCGTTAATCATCGTTAAGATTTGGTAAATCTTAAGTTTACTGGAAAATCTTAAGATTTACCATACCAACGTATGACGCTAGTGTATATGGAAACCATCGTTTAAAGTTTTTATAATTAACATAGACCGTTCGTGTTAAGGAAATAGGAATGTGTCGATCAAAGTGGATTCAGATTGGCTAAGGCTGATTTTCTTATTCGTGAATAGATTACAGTGATCTTATTGTGTTAGCAGAAGACGGTAGGAGACATAAATAGAAGTTTTAACCCTGCAGACACGCATTGCTTAGCCAGGCACTTAATATAGAAAGTTAGCTATTCAAAATAATTCTCACGAACATCTTAATAGTTAATCTGCGAACTGTAATTATTATTGCAGTTCGAAGATTAACTACCAGATCAACTTAATGTTAATCAATTTGCAACGTAATAATGGCTACGTTTATATGCAGATTAAGGTTTGGTATAAAGTTAGATGGTAAGTTAATTTCTACTTTTGTAACATAATTCTTTTTGTAAGTACATCACATGCTCATTTTTAATGTAAAGTAGGACATAATTACTTCACCATTCCTTGACAATAAAGCATTTAATTAATTAATCGAATAATTATTTTATTATTCAATCGATTAATTGATTGAATATCTGTGTGACTAATTAATCGATTAATTATTTGACAAGTTATGTTTAAATTCATTATTATTTTTAGAAATCTATTGTTAGTGAGCTTGACAAGAACTGATAACAGATGTCGATATGAATTAAAATGTTTTGCGGATGCGTAATGCAATATACACATTGAGTCTATTATTCCTTTTAAAATAATCTGTACTTATATTAAAAAACAAAAACCGTCGAAGTAACTTTGAACAAAAGATTTTATTTCGTATCGCCTATTTTTTCAATCTTTAAATGCCAGTTTTAATACAAACTAGCCGACCCGTCCAACTTCGTGACGCAATATTTTTCATTCGTATTTTTTTTAAATGCCGTTGACTCTGTTGCTCACGCGGACAAAAAGACGTTCTCGGGTATTTATTATAATATTTTTTTCCTTGTCCTATTAATAACAAACAAAAAAAAAGAATTATCCAATTTGGTGCATGACATCGAAAGTTATGCGCGTACGTACATTTTTGTGATTAATTTCTATAAATAGATGAAGTGCAAAAAAACTGTTAAAGCGATCAAGCTGTTTTTTAGGGCCTAAAGCGATCAGTGAACTTGAACTAGATCAAATTTATGTTTAATCAAAAATATAACAATTTTTTTTATTAATGTGTACTTTTTACCCGACTGCAAGGGTTAAGTTATGCTTTTCGAGTGTATGTATGTATGTATATTTCTTAGGCACGGCCTAGAGCCTTAAGGCTTATGTATTTTTATGTGAGTGGTGTCAATAGATTCGTCTTAGCCGTGAGAGTGACACT
Source organism: Hyphantria cunea (assembly GCA_003709505.1). Taxonomy (NCBI): domain Eukaryota; kingdom Metazoa; phylum Arthropoda; class Insecta; order Lepidoptera; family Erebidae; genus Hyphantria; species Hyphantria cunea. Next base: position 1,541,745 of record PKRV01000576.1, read on the forward strand.
CGGTACATCAAAAATAAAAAAAAACAAAAAAAATACGCAGTCGGGTATTTTTTAAATAATTCGTTACTTGTTCAATATGTATTTTATGATTGTCTAATATGTGTTAAGAAGGTTAGGCGAAGCTTATAATGACGATGTTAGACTCATGGCTAGGGAACCAACAGACTACAATAGAATTGACTTTGGTAAAAAAGACACATTTTTTTTCATAAGTGTGTATTTTTAAGTAATTAATTTTTTAACTGTTTACTTAATAAATAATAATACTATATTATGTTATATATACACAGTTTTAGAAATGCGAAGAATGTATTTAGGAATCGTAAAGAAATTCATTAATCATTCGGTTGATGTACATTATATAGGACTTGAAAGGTATATCTATCATATAAAATTCTATCTCTATCATATTAAATTTGTTTATGTGAATTCCGATACTATCGAACCGATTTTCATGTTTTTTACCCGATTGCGAAAGAAAGAGGGTTATGTTTTTCGAGTGTGTATGTATGCCTCAACTGCTTGTAGTATTTTTATGTAAGTGGTGTCAATAGATTCGCCTTAGCCGTGAAAGTGACACTGGGTACATCAAAATTAAAAAAAAAAAACAAAAAATATATACACAGTCGGGTTTTTTTCTTTAAAAATTCGTTACTTGTTTAAATGTGTGCTTTGGCGGCGTGCCTAGCATGGGCAACATCACGCTTAGACCAACAAGAACTGAGCATGTTTGACAAGAGACGCAGACGAAGTTACGTGGGATAGCTAGTATTATGATGAATATAATTTATAATAGTTATAAAGTTGAGCTTCCAATGTAAGTGGGGAAACTGCCGTTTGCGGTTCCAAAATAAAATGTAATGTATACAGACCTCGTAAAAACCTTACTTATTATTATTATTCTAAAAATATTCTAAAAAAAGGGAGTAGTTATAAACTTTTCTAAATACTTACCTACTTTTTTGTGTTCTGTATTATAACTTAAGTACCTGGATGATCGAGTTTCACTCGGTATATTATTATGGTAAATTTTCTAAAACTGAATCTTAGCTATACCGATTTAGCCGTTTCCGAGTTTGAGATTATATATGTACAAGAATTGCTCGTTGAAATGTATTGGATAAGTAACTCAAAATTTACAGAGCTTAAATAATCCCCGTTAACGTTTATCATTTTTGACTCCCTTTGTGGCGCAGTGGTGGCGTAGGCGACTGCTGTGTTTGAGGTCTCGGGTTTGATTCACGAGTCGGACCAAAGGATTTGATATGCAAATATTTGTTTCGGAATTTGTGTGTTTTTTATTTATTATATGTATGTATTTACAAAAAAAGCATCTATGTATTTATATCAGTTGTCTAGCATACATAACACAAGCTCTGCTTAACTTGGGACTAGATGGCGTTGTGTGTTAGATGTCCAAAATATTTATTTTATTTATTTATCGTTCTAAGTCAGTAATACTTGCTAATATATTGTTATTTTATGTATAAAAGTAAGCCTCTATATCAGAACACAAGATAGTCCGAGTACAACTCTCGCTCGGAGTGTTCCGTACACATTTTGATGTTTGAGGCCATCGCAAAAAACCTTTAAGAACTTGAAGTTGAGGTCGACTCGACACCCTATGATGCTGAAGCATTATCGTATCGTCGTGTTGTGGGTAATAATGCTGCGTTGTTGCATTGTCTCCTCTCGCAACGAGTATGGTGACCACCATTCTTGGATTCTGCTTATGCCTTCCACCAAGCAGATTAGTCATTTTGGCAGGGCCATACGTAAAAAGAAGGAAAAAAGCATCTCGTTCACACCATAATGTGGGTCACCATGCTACATTTCCACGTTCGCAATGATCCCTTCCTCTCCTTCCCTCCCATCAGGCAGAAAGTTACCAAGCTGCAAGTCAATAACGCCCCCCAATTGTCGAGTTAGTTCAATGCTCATGCGCTTCCTTTTAAAGTGTAATGTAAATAATAAACCATTCTGTATGTATTTATATCTGTCATAGAAACATTATTGTATATATCTACATTATATACCAACATTGCTCAATATTTGGGTCATAAGTGCCTTGTATTCTAAGCGACATAAATCAAATTATGTGATTTAATTTAAGTATACATTTAAAAATTACGCAATAAAATGCAATTTACGCAATAAAATGCGATTTTATGCAATTTTTGCAAAATGTGTAAGCATTTGTGATTCTACTATTATATTAGAATAATAACTGTATTTAACGAAATTGGTCAGACTTAACTAGTTTATAATCTTGTAAAATATATTTAATATATTATATACCAAACAGTAAAGTACATACGTGTTTGTCTTGAAGTAGTACTCGAGTAAGTACATTGTAAAGTTAAGCAACCCTAGCGGGTCAGTATCAGGATGGATGACAATTTCTTAACCCTCGACCCTCATGTTAAGCTACGGTTCCGGTAACTATACGAACATCTATGCCAGTTGTTATGGTTAGTTGGAGAAAAATTCCTACAAGTCTTTCTACCAGAACTTTCAAATTGTCTAGTTCTTGGGTTGTGGAGTTCGGATTTCAGTCACTTCATGTAAAAAAATCGAAGTTCACCCTATCGTAGTTTACTTAAAGCCTCATTAGAAAGTCAAGTACATACTGTATTCTTATACTAGATATTTTTTAATGTTAGCCAAAACTAAGCTGCGTTTGCAACGCTATACTTTATATTTTTGTTATTTTTGAAATCGAAATCGCAAAAGTTTTAAACATACAATCTTGAAATTAATCTGAATTGCTATAGAATGAAACCAGTAAGGTATATACCATTAAGGTTATGAAATGTTTAATTTCAAGAAAATCTTTTAACAAGTTCTAGCAAGTGGCGACAGTCGAGTGTATAAATAAAGTTTTAAATATGTTTTGAGATGTTTGTTTTAAGTTTTTGCTTGGACCGTGCTTGTCGACTTGCTTGTCGTTTCAAACTAGATTTTTTAAAAATGTTTTCTAGGTCTAAGCTGCGTTTATAAGGCTATAATTTTGTTACTTTGGCGAAATCATAAAAGTTTTGAACATTCTTGAAATTAAAGTCAAATGTTATAGGGCGGTTAGGTAAAAATAATTAAGTTAATTAAATGGTGGTAAAAAATAAAACTGAGTTTAAATTTAAAAAGTGTATTTTAACACGTTCTACCAAGAGTCGACAATCGAGTGCATAAATCTATTTTAAACATGTTTTTCAGATGTTTGTTTTAAGACACAGTTTTTGCTTAGGTCGTGCTTATTTACTTTAAAAATTTATACGTAAGTATTTACATTTGATTTTTAAGTTTTTAAATAAAATTATATGAATTAGATAGCTGTGAAGTCACTAGTTTTTTAAACCATTTATGCAAATAGGAATGTTGTTATATATGTAACGGTAATTGTGTGTCTGTATGTAATGGCATAGGTCTTAACCGGATAGATCAGTTTATATAGCTTTTATTCCTTTTGATAATTTGATAAACATGTTTAGATATCAGAGTATACTTTTTTTTAAATTTTTTCGAAAGCAATTAAATTGTTTTCACTTAAAATATGTTTTAACGGAAAATCATTCTTAAATCGTATTTTAAAATATATATTATTTAATTAATAAGATATAAATCGTTAATTATGTAAATGTATAAAATACAAGAGGTATAGAGACCGGCACGTAACTTGGCCAGATTCGTTAGATGCGCAGATGTCGTTTTTCAGGTCCCTTTGGTAGATAGAGGGACGCGGGGATTGTAGTAGCACCGTGCCGAGCGAACGATTGGAGCGTCAGTCGAATACACTTCGATTTCGTTTGCTTTGATTTGTTGCACTAAGTGTACTATGCGCGAACTTATCCCCACTACGCCAAAATCTGGCCAAGTTACGTGCCGGCACCTATAATAAGAGAAACTGTACATATGTGTTAAATATGTATATAATGACTAATTATAGTGTTTTTTTAAGTTTATTTCAAAGTTTATCTAGTATATTGAACTTTTCAAAGTTACCTTCAAATGAATAGCTACCAGTTGTTTATATCTACTATGCAATGACAGATCTACTTATAGTGGACAATAAAATAAAACAATACGATCTCTAGTTGTAAACAATAATACATGAATATTGTTAGTAATTTTTATTTTTTTAAAGATATTTTTTGTTTTCATTCTGGGCTAATTTAAAAACGGCCAAAGAAATACTATTTATTTATATAAATAAAGATAATTAAAAGCGACTGCCTCGGTGATGCAGTGGTAGCGTTTGCGACAGCCGTGCTTGAGGTTTCGGGTTCGAAACAAGAATTGGACTTTAATAAGAGGTTTATCCATACATGCGTCTAGAATTAAAAAATAGATCCTAATTAACACGTTTATCTTTTTTGTCCGACCTTTATAAGCGTGTTTTGTTATTATCTAAACTATATGTATTTTATCACAATAGGCCGCCACAGCGTGGGTCACCATGCTGCATTGATGCTTGAGTATGGTGACCACCACTCTTGGATTCTGTTCATGCTTTCCATCAGGCAGAGTAATCACTTTGGTAGGCCAATACATAAATCAAGCAAACACCAAAAATATATACCCGTTTGACCTCAATACCGTACCTTGTTGATTATTTTATGGTAATATGAATGTTTTAGGCCTACTTTCAACGCTGACAAGGTTTCTGACAGACCATTTTGATGTTATCTGCGAGGTGAATTAGAGATTTATGCTCTCAAATATATATTTTACTCATAAAAATTAACAATTCCGGTAATGAGAAAGGATTTTTCCTAATTCAAGTTTAAAAGATTGTGCAGAGACATTATTAATTAATACTTACTCAAAATCACAATGTGCCTCGTTGGTCTAGTGGCCAGTGTAAGCGACTGCGGATCAAGAGGTCTCGGGTTCGATTCCCGGGTCGGACTGCTGTTGGGTTTTTCTTACAAGAATTTCTTAATAACAGCCCGGAGTATGGAATATGGCGGTATTACCCGTTTGTGACTCGCAGAGCGCGTTAAGCTATCGGTCCCGATTGTCAAGAACATCCATGGCAATTGTTATTGGGAAGTCATTGTCTTCAAATATTCTGACAACTAGTTCAACCTTCGAATTAAATTCACCCTCAGAGTTGCGGAGGTCCGATGTCAGTCGCCCCGTGTAAAAACTGATATTCAGGATCCCAAATTTTGGAAATAATAAAGACTAGGAAGATGACTAACTTAAAATCACAAAAGAACACAACACAAAAAATTAACAACAAATGACTTAAGTTAGATACTTACTGGAAACAAGTCGCATAACTCCAACTTCATACACAGTAGACGGACATTGCAACCACACCGCTACTTAGGTTTCAAAAGTTTTTTATTGTGTTATTTATCTATTAAATAGTGTTATATGGCAGATAACTATCTTAAACTTTAATACGAACTAGTAAAAGTGGACTGGCCCTTTATGTTTTATTGTTATGACGAGTGCTTACATTAGATATTTTGGAAAGGCTTATAACGCCCCAATATCTGTTAGCTATTGTTAAGCTTTTGGAGACGTAAGTCTGAGGTCCAGATTTATCAGTTCCAGATAAATTTTCGGATAGTAATTTACCGCATAACTACATTTCAGTCCTTTCAAGACTTGTGAAACGGAAATATGTAGTGTATCAGGCAAATAAATTCTGAATAGTCTGTCTAGGACCTTATCAGCTAGTGGTGCTTACCATAAATGCACTTTATTTAAAAGTAAGCATAATAAATATAAATATGTATTGTATAAAAATGTAATTTATCAGATACATTTTTCGTTGTTTTATTTCGTCCTTAGGATATTTTGAAGCATTTGACCTAACCACTAAACAGAAAACCTAGTCCTATTTTATTAGAATCATTTTGTCAGCTTGTTTGTATTGCTTGTTACCTAAAACTAAAATACTTATTCGTCAGATTGGCGTTAAAAACTGTAATCCTGGCCACAAACTCTACAATACAGGCCTTATCAACTGCAATATTGGTCGCAAACGCCTTGTCAGGCGTATTTTGTACATGCTTGTCTTATTTCGTTTAACTTAATATTATGCCATTTATTCAGGATTATTTTTAAGTAATAGAAATATATAAATATCTATGTACTTATAGTTAATAAGTCGTTTATGAAGTTTGTTGAGACATTTTATAAGTTTAATAAAAAAAATGCAAGATATTTATTGGTTTTATTCTTTTCTGTTTTAGGGTTCCGTATTCCGTACCAAAAATTGACCGACCCCCCCCCCTTGCAGCAGTGAAAAAATGAACTTTCTTAGTCGACGCGATCAAATCAAGTTTTGTTCGTGTCGGGTACTTCCCGTTGACTGAATCATAAAATTTCGCATTAAGCAATATCAGACAGTTTTTTTATGTATAGGCCTGCAAATTGACTCAAATTGACTCTACCTAATAGAAAGAATAACCAGAATCTTAAAGTAACAGTTAACATACTCATTGCGAATGCGAATTCACCAATGAAACACGACAGCATGCATGCTTTCATTTTAAGTTGACCTTTTACCGCTCCGGTCGAGCCGGTCCATTCTTGTTGAAATCAGTGTGACTCTACTACTACTTTAACACAGAAACAGACAGAAAGGCCATCTGCCACAGACAGACTGCCATCAGACAGGGAAAGTATGATGGCAGTCGCTTCATCTAAAAAATTAAAAAAAAAAGAACATCAACGGTATCCACGGTATCCCAGGTGTATATGTTCAGACATCGTACACATAACGCCATCTAGTCCCAAACTAAGCAAAACTTGTAGTATGGGTAATAGACAACTGATATAAATAAACATAGATTTTTGTAACTACATACACACATGGGACTAATCCCGCCCACGAGCGCACCACTGTTACTCCTGTACCCTGGTGTATGCATCAACATCATCTGCATCAACAGCAGTGACCCACGTACAACACCGAGTTATGACACTCGGGAAGTCCCAGGAAAAATTAAATTGTCTTGTCTTGTCCAGATAACTGGAGGAGTTAGAAATATATTAAGTCCACTTCCCTCCTTAGCAAAGCGGGAGACAAAATAAATTAAAAAAAAAGAAATAGGCAGAAACCTTTTTCAAACCGGAAAACACCACAGTTAAAATATTATGGGTCCTAAGTGAGCTATATTTGATTGCTATAGTAGGTATGGCAGAATTGCAACGCACGGAAATTAACCGCAGTTTATACAAGACCCCAGATGTCAATTGTGAGCTTCTTTGGTACAATGAACGTAACATAATGCTGAATAGATTATATATAGAAAACATCATACAAACATTTGATAGATCACTTTGGTAGGCCCATATATACATAAAAAAGTTTCCGAAGCTTGATTTGAAAGCCAACCCCTTGAAAAGGGGTCGGTTTTCACCAAACTTTTAACTTTTGACTCTCACAATAATAATTTATGCTTCGCTCTAACTTTTTGTTTTGTTAGCCACGTGGTTCTTAAACTTTTAACCACGTGACCGTTCTATTGTAGGAAAATTTACAGCTGAAGTTTTTATCCAGTCTATTTTTGGACAAAATACAGCGAAGTTAAAATTAAAAATAAATTATATATCTACACGTGCATTTATGGGTGACTACGAAACCCTATTCTGAGCGTGACCTGACGCACTTGACCGGTTTTGTAATGCGTCTTTTGATCAGCGTTGCCTTTTTTTCTGTCAAATCGGGATTTTGAAACTTTTTAGTGAAAAAAAGCGGGACTGAGTAAAAAAACGCATATAACCTTTACGGCATAAATTACGGCGTAAAATAAATAAATAAAAAGAGTGTGTAAATAAAAAAAAGAAAAGTGGTTCTCAATTTTTCTGTTTTTCTGCTGCCCACCGTCCTTAATTCCTGGTTTTGTAAGAGCTGGTGCCATTTCTGTGGATGATCTCAGTAGTGTCTTTGATTTTTTATTTTTTTTATTGCCTATCAAGTTTGTTGAAGATAAAGCGTTTTCTATACATGCACTTTCAAGTTCGGCCAGTTATCCCCGAAAAGCGGGATATTGACGCCTGGCAACGCTGGTTTTGATGGCGTACCTAAGATAGGATAGTTCTGGTATATGAGGCGAACATGATTGAAAAGAGATTCAGATGAAGTGACGTGGGTCAGCTGGTTTTCTATATCATATACATCGTAACTGGTTGACCTAATGCTAATAAAGTTATCAAATAATTGTCATTTAACGATTATACTGGCAGGTGTGAAGCACTTAATCGAGTAATCATACCCTTACATCATTTTGGAAAAGGGATACTCTTACACTGCTGGACCAATACAAATCAATCATAGCTAAGAACCACCGCAAGGAAACTGCCTTACAAAAGAAAAAAAACCGCATCGAAATTAGTACATCCGTTTGAGATCTACGATGCCACAGACAGATACACACAGACATCGACGTCAAACTTATAACAACCCTGTTTTTTTTGTTTATGATATAGGTGGCAAACGAGCAGACGATGGATGATAACTTAATAATTTGCACATTTTTGGCAAATTAAATAAGTCGAGTTAATATTTATCGTTCCTAATCAGTAATACTTGCTAATATATTGTTGTTTTATCTATAAAAGTAAGTCCCTTTATCAGAACACGAGATAGTCCGAGTACAACTCTCACCAGCTGTGTTCCATACACATTGTGACCTTTGAAGTCAATTCAATAAGCTTTCAACTACGCTGATGTAAACCTATAAGATTTTTTTTTACCTACTCTCGTCGAAAATTGTATTTTTGTTGTTTTGTACTGTGTCAAATATTTGTGCTAAATTTGGGCTAACAGACCGGGTTGTTGGTGAATCGAATAATTCGAATCATTATTCTAATATTATTTTAGAAATGATAATGGTCTGCAGACGCAGAAGTGACACAAGGCCGCCTGTTACAATACAATACAACACTTTGTGTGATATACAAATTATTGTTCTGGATCTGGGTGATCCTTATATCCGTTTTTTGTATGTTTTTGAAGCTCCCTGCGTCACAGAATATATTTCTATTGTGAGGGTTTAAATAATATATATATTTATTTCCGGGAGTGGACCGGTATCACCTCTGTTGAGAAGCTGTTTCGCCTGGCCAATGACAAGGAGGAGAACAGAAAGCTAACGGCCAACCTTCAGGATTAAAGAGGCACCCGGAGAAGAGGAGAAGAAGAAGGAAGCATATTGCACAAGACGGACTTAATGCCACAGGCATTTTCTTCTAGTCAAACCTTTCGATGTTGCGAAGTAGCTTTGAGGCAGGTGTAGGTATATTTTGACAGGTTATATTACATTGAAAGACGAGAGGTTAAATAAATCAAACTATTTTAAAAACATAATGGAGGCTATAGTTAAATAGGAGCTAGACATACAAACACAGAATATAATTTACAAATTTTAATATATTCTTATGAACTAATAAAGGTTTATTAAAAAAAATATAACGTAGTACAATTTATTACTTTACAAAAATAATTAAATAACGATTAAATAATACATGAAAACTAAATACAGCACTTAGATGTTGACACTTTGGCGCACGAAAAACAAGAGAGCGTAGAGCACGCGCACCACGTTTTTTATAAACGCACAAAGTCGGTTGTCAAGATGGCGTCACTTTGGATGTCGTTATGAGCGCGGGCAACGCCTACTATAAATGAATTTCCTATTACAATATGGATATTGGAAACAAAACATAATTATGATGTACACATACTCACATACATAAATAATAAAAACACATAATCTTAATATATATAAATTACGCGTCACGTTGTTTGTCGGGATTCCTTTTTTATGTTGCATGGATTTCTAAACTATGGAACCGATTTTAATCAAATTTGCACACCGTGTGCAGTTTGATCCAGCTTGAAAGATAGGATAGTTTATATCTCGAGTAATATTCGCAATATTGTTCTATTGCGAATTATTCGTTTATTATCTGACAGTCACAATTATCTGTCAGTTCCATACGATTCCAACAGATAACGGTATAAGGTTATTTGTTGACTGGATTGGGTTAGTATCCAATAGATGGCGCAATGTTAAATGATTTTATTGATTATTCTAAATTATTATTTATTCTTAACGCAGACGAAGTAGCGTGAGTCAGCTAATAAGATATATATTTAAGTAACTACAAAACATATTATTATGAAATTGAGTAAATATATTATAATTCAATAAAAAGTCGTGATTCTATCATATTTTCATGGAATGCGGATCAACATTAATACACATAATAAAATAAATACTATTTCTTCTATGAAAATCCTCGGTCCATTGTTTCTTATCATATTATAAATACCAGTCGTTTACATCATCCAGATATAATATCTACATGAAATTTAATGTTCTTAACGCCCTTTTACCTTCCTTTGTCTGAGATGAAACATTACAATGCCCAGGAATATTGGCGCCAGACAGGCGTTGATACATAAACAAGCGACCCAGCCCGGCTTCGCACGAAAGTCTTTGAAAATCTTTGCTTTCCTCTACTATAATATACCTGCATGTATTACACATATAAATCTTCCTTTTACAACGCATCAGTATCCATTGGGTTGTTTAAAAGATTTAAACGAACAGACAATTGAAGCGCCTTTAATTTATACTATGTAAAGAAGAAAGCCAAACCTGCTGATAAAATACTCACATATTTCTAGACATGCATATTCAATACAGATATATTATTTACAACCCGATACAGGAGAAATATAGTGCTCGTCACATAATATTTATCCTTAGTGGGAACTGAACTCACGAACTTTGGCTTACAATCAACGTAGGTGGCACATCTAACAAATCAATGTTTTTTCAAAAATTATTAGGTTGGGGGTCAGCTTTCAATCTAATTTCAATTTTCTTACCTGGAGTGAGAGCTATCAGACCTCTACAACCAAGTACCTACAAGGCAAGATCTACGTTCTGGGGAGCGTTCAAGTATTACGTTTAGAGGTAGAGGAGAGTCGTGTAAAACGTTACGATGGGTTACAGGGAAAGGAGAGAGGGGGTGTTGGAACTACACGTTACGTAAGGTTGTTTTTTTACCCTTCAAAACGGTCGCATAGAGAGAATCCCTCACGATTTTTTTTTAAAGTTTTATTTCTGAAAATTTGAAATAGTTCGATCGCTTCTAATAGATAATATAAACGCGATTAAATAATAACAAAGGTATTGAAGCGATTTCTGTACTTTATCTTATAATTCTGACTTTTAGGTAAAAATAGTCACTTGGTGATTACAGAAAAATGTTATAGTTACGGCGCGTAACGTGGAGGGAGGGGGTAGTCAAAAATCTCGAAAAATCGCGTGACGTAATACTTGAACGCTCCCTTGTAAAATCGTAGTAGGATGAAACCCATTAGAAAAGGAGGGGAATATTATAAAAATGAAGGGAAAAATAATTTACGGGCGATCTGAGGTCGGGGAGGGGATGGGGGTGAGTCTTTAAGGGTAAAAAACGGTTTTTCTGGATTTCCGGCAAAACTAAAAGTCCTATCGAAAAAAGTCAAATGGCAAAGTTGTAGGTAATAAAAAGATCTAAAACTTTTGTATTTACACTTTTTTCACATAACCTCAAAATTTATGTGAAAAATTCAAAAAACCAAGTTTTTGGTTTTTTATTTTTCTTTTACAAAATTTTTTTTGCAACGAAATTTTGCGATAACTTACATATTTATGTCCCAAATACGCTGTAATTTATTTGATTAAAAATATTTATTTTTACACCTTATTTTGAATTAATATCGAAAAAACACCCTAATTTTCAATCGAAAACTCACCCGTCAAAATATCAGCTTTTTTCAAAAAATTGGTATGTTTTCTGTTCGTTGAAATCTCTACTTTTTTATGGTGAAAAAAAAAATATATGTTACTATAGTAAATCTTCTCAGAAAATGCAAAAGATCGAAAAAAACTCGAAATCGATTTTTTTTAATTATTATAAATAATTTCATTTAAAAAATGTGATTGCTGCAATTTGTTTCAATTAAGAAGTTGATTTATTTAATGCTAATTACATTTATGTCACAGAAAATCTCATTATATAAAAATATACCACCACAGATACCACTAAACGACTCAAAGCTGCTTTTTTTATTTCATACACTTGCTTATCATCTGCCTTATTGCAGATGATACAAACAGATTCATCCATACTGATAATCTGAAAAGACAGAATCGAATTAATAATGCCTTCACTATTTTATCGTGAATATACCACCATAAAAAAAAATATTAAAGAAATAAATGTCAAAATGTCTAAAAAATATATTAAAAATCTATTTAAAATGTATAAATATATAAAGAATATGTATAGTAAATATATTTTTAATAACTAACTTTTGGCTGACTTTCATGTATATTTCATATATTTTGAATACATCTGAAATATATTTGAAATGTAATAAATATATATGAAAATCGGCCAAAAGTTTGTTATTACAAATATATTTATGATATATATTTTATATATTTTTTATAGATTTTTAAAATATTTTTTATGTATTTTGAAATATTTTTTTTTTCCATGGGATTAACTAAATTTGTTTGTGCAAAATTAAGGAGATTATTATTTTTTTATCTTGTACTAAAACATCATTTAATTTCAATCTTTAGGTTACGTTACGTTAAGCATACTATTTTTTAAAGAAAATATTACGATTTTTATGTTTGAGTTGATTGATACAAACAAAAATAGATATAGTAATTACCTTCCTATGCAGATTCGAAATTTTTTTTTTTTTTTAGTAAACTTGTCCCAATTATCTTCAAGAAACTCAGCGTGCACGTGTATTTTTATAAACGGTGTTGTATATTGTACTGTATTTCGAATACTGGTTAGGCTTACGGTTGTAACAGCTGCTACGAAATAGTAGGTATGTATGTAGTAAGACCTAGACTCGCCTAGCCCCTTCCCCACTTCTCCATGAAATACCTTTTGATGGGCTACTATTTTTCGTAAGTCACTCATGTATATAATTTTTCTTAAAATAGTTATAAATAGACATCTACGCAAATAATTTAAAGAAGATTCGACAACTTTCTCCAAATATTGTAAATGTCTTATTAAATATTAATTTTATTAACTAATTTGTTTGTTAATTATAGTAGTATATTCTTATTTGCAATTTTCTTATCAATGTAACATGTAATGTAATGTTTTTCGAGTAATTAAAGTGTTAATTTTAATAAATAGCTCAAATTTTTTTATAAATATTTAAAAAAAAATTTGGAATTCGAGTTTTTTTCGATTTTTTGCATTTTCTGAGAAGATGTACTATAGTAACATATATTTTTTTTTCACCATCAATAAGTAGAGATTTCAACGAACAGAAAACATACCAACTTTTTGAAAAAAGCTGATATTTTGACGGGTGAGTTTTCGATTGAAAATTAGGGTGTTTTTTCGATATTAATTCAAAATAAGGTGTAAAAATAAATATTTTTAATCAAATAAATTACAGCGTATTTGGGACATAAATATGTAAGTTTTCGCAAAATTTCGTTACAAAAAAAATTTTGTAAAAGAAAAATAAAAAACCAAAAACTTGGTTTTTTGAATTTTTCACATAAATTTTGAGGTTATGTGAAAAAAGTGTAAATACAAAAGTTTTAGATCTTTTTATTACCTACAACTTTGCCATTTGACTTTTTTCGATAGGACTTTTAGTTTTGCCGGAAATCGAGAAAAACCGTTTTTTACCCTTAAAGACTCACCCCCATCCCCTCCCTAACCTCAGATCGCCCGTAAATTATTTTTCCCTTCATTTTTATAATATTCCCCTCCTTTTCTAATGGGTTTCATCCTACTACGATTTTATTTCACTTTTTATTATTTTTAAAGGTTTCTACCCTGGTCTAGTATTGATTGACACAGGTGTAATTGAAAGATTGCACAGTTGGCCTAGCGGTTTAAGTGGTCGCCACGCCGCTTCGTGAACCACACGAACCCACAGGAGACAACACTTTTTGTGATCTATAAATTGCTGTTCTAAGTCACTCTCAAAATTATAATCTCTATAATATTGCCATAAATGGGAAACCATTCTGGATTGAAGTTTATATAAATAGTGGTACAAGTATAAGTGAGTTTAATTTTAGAGTGTGTTTATGTGTTCGGGTTAACGTGCCATCGAGGCTCGGAAAGGTATATATTAAGTATCAATCAATCAACAACCCATAATATCCCACTGCTGGGCTCGGGTCTCAGGAGAGGGTTAGGCCATACGCTGGCCAAGTGCGGGTTGGGGACTGGCAAGAATACGTTGTGGCTACGTAAATCTTGTCGTTGGATATTTTTAAGCCACCCAAAAGCCTCCAACTAAGCTTCACGACTGTTATCGTATGATAACAACCGGGACCGACTGCTTAGCCTGACCTCCGAATCACGGAAACGCTCATGGTAACATGCCACCAGCGGTCACCCATCCAGGTACTGACTGCGCCGTCGTTGCTTATTAAGTATTATTCTAGTTGTAACCAAGTGACAGGCGAGTAAGAAGCGCCGTCACGTGTTCTTCCACACTTCGAGGTTCAACGTGACCGCTTTATCTGTATATTTGTTACATCTATAGATAAATATCAGATGTTTTTTTATCATGTTCTATAATAAATAACTCCTAAACTGTAGCAAATCTAATCTATTCTTTAAACGGCGAAGGGCGAAAAGTGCATATCATTTATAGCTCGGTGTTTTACAATGCTTCGATTGTAATACACGGTGAAAAAAATAAATCGGTTTTTTAAAACCTAAAGTTTATACAAATAAATAAAATAGAATTATTTGTTTGTAATTTCAAATTAACAACTGTTCACTAAATGCATATGATAGTATATGCGGTACTTAAATATAAAGCATTTTTTTTCTGCCGTCTCAGGTGCAAAGTAGCACATCGTGTAGTTTTAGTCGGTTCGATTCCGAGACACCGCCCCGTCGCAAACTCCGGTGGGGTGAAAGCCCGAGGGTGATTCCACACGTAAAAAAAAAGTCATAAAAATATTGTGACTGTAGAAATAATCAAAACCTACAGAATCAAATCAACATAGAGAAATACTTGATTTTTAAATTTTTAATTTTTATTTTAAGTCTCAGGCGACCTTAATTAAAAATTTTATAGATTAATTAGTCTACTAAACAAGTAATTTATACCTTGCATTTTGTTAACTATATCGAATATAAAATTATTTAAATTTTAATGTAAAAATGCTAATGTAAAACTCGCATTTGCATTTTTTCATGTAATTTGACATATATATAGAGATAAAATTCATGGATGCATAAAAAAGCTTCTAATACTACAATTTAAAAGATAAATAATGTATATTATGTTACCAATATATAGTTCAATTTATTGTATTATATGTCCCTAACCTGACAGTTATTACCAGTTTCACTTAAAAATATTTTAAGCCTGTCTCTAATAATAATTTTATTGTTGCTAACCGCATGACACCACCCCTATTAATCACGTGGGTATCGTAAGAGCCGTCGAATTGAGTAAACTTCGTATAACACTACGAATGAAAATATTATAAAAGCGAAAGTTTGTATGTATGGATGGATGTTTGTTACTCTTTCAAGTAAAAACTACTCAATGGATTTGGATGAAACTTTACAGTATTATAGCTTATACATCATTTGCCGCGGGCAACAGCTAGTACTAAATGAAAATAATGAGGTCGTTTTTTTTTAAAGACGTTCCCCAGATTTCGACTCATCCTCATTGTTATTTACATTATTTCTTATATATTTATTTACATTAATTTCATCACAACGAAGACAATCGAAGACTTAAGATTTAAATACTTGTCATTGGCAAAAATAGCTGATCCGGCGATCCCACTACTTGCCATATCATCTTTAAAGGAAGAAGAAAATAATATATAAATAAAAAAATGTGTGATCCTAAATTTGGTAGAGCCTGTATTGTAACCAGACTACACACCACAGTACATCGACAGCCTTTTTATTAAAAGACTATTGTCCACTGCGTAGGAACGGGTGCTCCGACCAGGCGAGGTGATCATGCCGGGCGGGCCACTGCCCAACGGTTGATGTAGGAAAGTTGTATATATGTCAATCGGCGCGAGAACTTCTATTGCGCCATGCAGGATTGGTAGCTTCTTCATACTCTACGTTACTTCGTAGTTCAGAGTATCTTCGGTAAATGGCGTTGTCATATGTTTATGTTGCCGCTGTATGTGGAAGTCGTCAAATCCTCTGCTGGACATAGACTTCTCCTTAGAAAGGATGTTTTGTCCTACTTTACCCAGTAGCGGATTAACATATTTGCCGCCAGTAGGCTATTCAATTTTTGCCGCCTCTACTTAACTCCTGCTATTCGATACCCTTTCATTATGTCTTGAAACCCCTTCGAGTTCGAGGTTACGTTGAAAAGGGGGAGTGGGGTTTCATTTGTGGGTCAATCAGCCATCGTTATCAGCCTAACCGTACATACATCAATCCTTTCCTTTAAACAATTTGGAGAATCTCCCCGTAATGCGTATCCCCGAGGGCTGCGGAACCTAGCCTGGTATCTAGCCTGAGAGACCGAGATATTTCTAAATCTCTCCTAATCCCACTATGGACGATCTTGCCTCGTGAAGCTCTCCTTTCTTCCCGGCGGAAGAAAGGAGAGCTTCACGAGGCAAGATCCGGCGAGTAAGAGAAGAGGAGAGATGGTATTAAGTTAGAGAATCAATAATTATGGCGGCCTGATGTTACATCTCTACTCCCCACAAGCCAAATAGTGTGCCAGCGTGTGCACGCATACTTGATCTAGTCATTATGTGATCTTTGAAGTATCTTTTCTGGGACATCAGCTGCGTCAAACGGTCTCGTGTTTCTCCTATCCTGTATAACGAGTTTTATTCCCTATTTCACTGGATTTGGCCATCACATGCTTTTTACCTGTCACCTAGTATGGGAGATTTGGACTCTTCACACGAGCCTACGTTTAGTTGGATTAAAATTATATATAAGTGACAAAGTGCCATTAGTGGCTAAGGTAGATAAATAAAGTTTAAGTCATGCATAATGTTTTATTTAATAATACGAGGCTTATAATAATGCATTTATTTCTGTATATTGATGAATAAAGATGTCAGTGTGATATAATAAAAATAAGGATACTAGACATCCAGCTTATGAGCATGTTATTTTCGTTTCGATATTCAAATTTGCCTCTCCCTTTGAAATGCCGGAACCTCCTCCCTTTGAAACGCGTTGCACGCCACGTCCAATCGTATCGTACCCAAAGGCAATGCAAAGCCAGGACACGGGTAAAGCATTCGCTCACCTGCCATTCAGCTGTACCAGAGAAGCATTCCAGTTCCACAAGAGGACAGAACGCCCACGACATAAGACCTTTCTGTGGAACATAGGGTATTATTGAGTCAGGGTTCTAGGGATTTCCTTCCGAGGATACACCTTCAGAGGGGACTTCCGCACAAAAAAAGGTACTATTGGGGCCTTCCAGGACACTTCCCATCCGGACTGCGTTAGTTACAGAACGAAGGATAATATTTCAGAAATATCTCTCTAGTGGTTTGGCCTGCGATCTAGGGCTGTATAAAGTGTAGGCCTTTTTATATCACTAGTCTCATTGTAATTCTTTCCATAAAACCTCAATCATGTTCAATTCAGTCGTCGTACGAGATCGGACTTATACGATGTGGCTGGACCTAATTTTATTGGATGTTGGCTCTTTGACGAGCACTTCCGAGAACTTCTTCTCTTTTGCTTATTTTGAGTTTAACCTCAGAAAGGTTGTAAGCGGTATATACCTCGGTGGGTAAAAAAATAAAACTTGTCTGGACGGTGGCTCTGACTACATAGAGTACAGCGCGTCGATATATTATGGGTGAGAGCCATACATGGTGTCACAAATCGTGTCTACGGAGGCGGTGTGTGCGTTGGCAGGAAAAACCCCATGGGATTCAGAGGCGGAAGTGGTCGCTGAAGTATATTAGGGGTGACAAAGCTCTTGGCGATTAGCGGTAATTAGACCCTATCCGTAGAAAGAATGAGGTGTTGCATAACCGCTCGTCCAACCACGGTAGCGCTGTTGATGGCTTCTTCACCGTAGAGGTGTTCCGGCTTGTCATTGATAAGTGAGTAGGGCGTATTTCTAGCTGTCATAAATTCTTTCTAGATAGATTCTGACAAGACTGCTTCGAAAAATACTGACACTCTGTTATCAGGAGTGAGTTGAATCCTGTGTGTTTGTGTGTGCTGGTGGAGGTGGCGGAGTAGGCCAGAGGAGGGAGACTTAAACTCACAACCTAATTCGGTAAACCATTCAGCGCAGGCAGGCATTCTAGCGCCTCATGCCGCCCTAGTCAAGATTACTAATTTAACTAGTTACATAAAACAGCTATTTCAATATTTTAAAAATCCGTCTACACAAGGATATATTTCATTTTGAAATAGTATTAAAGTTGAAGAGAGTATTCAATTGTCGATACTTCTTTTCTCCGTGTATTTTTTTTAACTCTGTAGGACAACATTTTGGTCCAAATTTGCCGCCCACTAAAATTCGCTGTCATAGGCTGCAGCCTAATCAGCCTACTGGTAAATCTATACTATACGGATTACTATAGCTATGTTTCAAATTTACCGTCTCTTTGTACTTGATTAACATAATTATATATAAATTTTAAAGCATTTAATTGAAATATTCATTCCTCAAAGACATTACGCAAACCTGTTCCTGACGGCCGGAACTCACACCTTTACGTAAATAGACATAAGTTGCAACAGTCAGTTGTGTTTCTATAAACTTCTTTATTGTTCTATGATAATCTTATTTAAAGCTATTTTATCAGACAATGTAATAGATTATAGTTTTAGTTTTATTTAATATTTAAGTTTTTTAAGTCATAATGTCAGTTTAATAAACATTTGCATGCCAAAACATGGCAGAATATGGTATGATCAAAAAGCACCAATGTTACAACTGGTACTAACCTTTGTTCTATGCAAATAAATTTAATTTCATTTTATTTTCACTTCGTTAGTGTTCGACTGCCGATCAAGATGTCACGCGTTCGATTACAGGGTTGGGCCGAAGTCTTATCAATTTTTTTTTGCAATGCTTATAAACCGGCCTAGGCCCGACCGTAAAGCGTAAAGCCGTTGATCCTGCACCTGATCTCTCCCCGGTCGTGTCGGATAGACGTACCATCGGATTGTGAGACTGAGGGAACAGAGAGCATTCTCTGTTCCCTCAGTCTCCTGTGTTTGTGCACGCACACTATATATATGTACGTATGTATTTATTACAGTATGATACTACAAATAATATTTAATTTATTTACATAGATAGGCAGGTCATTGTATGATTGGTTTCAATACCGATAAGAGATTGATTACCCACATAGTATTTTTTATTACCTGCAGTGTAAACAAAATGATAAATAATATTATACCTAAGTACATCCGAGCTCGACCCTGAAAGAACCTACAGATGTGATAACGTCTTTCTTTCATCCAGATTCATGCAAGGCGCCTCGCCTCGCGCCTCGGCAGGAGTCTCGGCGAGTGGAGGGGTCCACAACCTCACTCGCGCGATAGTATGGTTGATTGTCTCCAGTTGCTCCTCGCGTCCTTGACTCGCGCCCAGAAACTGACACAAAGCGTAGCGACAGCGAGGTGAGGCGAACGAAGACGAGGGGTATGAGGACATCGTCCTCACTCTTGCATTTGCGTTGCCTCGTGCAGCCTCGTGGAGAGTGTGGATGGCATTATAAATTGATGAAACAAACATGTCTCATAGTCACATTCGGCATGAGCAAAGCGTGTAAGCGAGAGCGCGGACTAAGCAATAGAACGATGTGCTTAAGCATTCGGTTTGTGAGGGTGACACATATTTTTCATCAATTTTATCTTATTTATTTATATAATCGATCAAAATTATATAGATTTATATAATAAATTGAAGTTGAAGAGTAAGTAAAAGAATTATTTTACTCAATGCACATAAAATTATATACGGTACTGCTAACAATATTTTTTATAATTTTTGTCTTTATATTTTAATAACAGCTGGACCGCTTCTGTCGAGATTTTCATGTCAGTGATGGGATGAGCACGATAAATTGTTTTGTGTCTGGATGTTGTTAATCTATAATAATTTTTGTATGTCGTTAGAAATATAAGTATGTGTCTATTATCTTTGGCCTTGACATCACAAGCTTGTATATATATATATGGTTATATCATGGTTAAAGCGAGTAAAGACGAGCCTGTGTTCTTTCTCAAGAATCAAATGATCTCCGTTCTAAATGACAATGGCTGGTATGTGTGGGACTTTTGTACCGCTTGGCGTATCTCATGGTAGAGATTGTTGTTATATTTATTTGGCTACTTATATCACTGATAATAATATTTTAAATTACCAGATTTTTACAACTTTGCGTTAAAAAGTTAATTTAGTACTTATGCTATGTTGCACACCTGCGAGTACTTGACAGTCGCTCACAAACTACAAACGCTCGCGCACGCTTTCTTTGATCTGTGTCCTAAAATACAGTACATACAGGACACAGTAAGTTTAGCATTCTGCCCTCGTGTATATCGATTAACTTAGCTTTTCTTCAAAAATCAAAGTATTTCCGTTCTAAATTTGGTCTAAATCGAAGCTGCGGTTTTCACCGTAAAAGGCTGAGAGACATATAGACAAAGTTACATTCGAATTTGCAATATTACTAGTTTTTTTATCATATTACTAGTTTTTTATAATTTACTCCACTCGCTGTCGGTAACCAAGATAACAAGTAGCCTATGTACCTCTACAAGGTCCAATCTATCTTATACCGTAATTCAAATTAATTGGCCAAACTAAAACAAATTAATTGTTTACTGTAATTTATTATCGTTTATTAATTTTGTGTCTGGGTGAAGCTTATCTACAATATTGTGTATGTTTATCAACAGTCTGATTGCCACAGTACAGGCTCTGTCTAGTTTGGGAACACACAGCTGACTTATAAAATACTGAATAAATAATCGCGTCCATCATATAATATCGACTTCTAATTGTCTTGCGTTAACTTTTAGTCTTTTTCTGCTTGTGATGTCAAGAGGAGCATAATACCCATAGCATCTAATGCTGTAGGAACTGACAATATCAGCCGTATTATGGTATTTCCTATCCTCGATAAAATTCTACCTGTGATTTGCCGTATTCTGAATTATTATGTATCCAAAAGCGTTTTTGGCGAAAAAATGGCACAAAACATACCCCTTCTTAAAAAATTTAATCCTTCTTCACTTTCAGACTACCGTCCAATATCCATTCTTCCATTTTTCTCTAAAGTACTTGAACGTTTTATTTACACGCAGCTCAGATCATTTCTCTCACGGAATTACAATACTATCACTGCAATCCTGAATGTTATGGAGAACATCAGATTCAGCATGGAGGAAGGAAAGTTGTCGATACTTGCATTGCTCGATTTCAGCAACGCCTTCAATACTGTTGACTTTGATGTCCTGCTCGGAATATTGTGCTCTCTTAACATATCCCCATCAGCAATTGATAGTAAATCTACAAAGACGTAAGTAATTGTAATAGGTAGTCCAAGGATGAACTCCTCCATAAATTGGCAACATTATTCCATAGAGGGATAAAGTAAAAAATCTTGGAATCCATATGGACAAATATATTTCATGGGCTGCCCAGATTGGTGAAGTCAGTCGAAAATTATTTGCTGCTGCAGGGTCGCTGCGAAGACTTCCTATCAAGATGAAAATCGCCCTAGCACAATCCCTTCTTCTTCCTGTCCTTGACTATGGTGATGTTAGCTATCTAGATCTAACCGAAAAACAATTGAACAAACTTCAGCGTCTCCAAAACATCTGCATAAGGTTCATATTCGGTTTACGTAAATATGACCACTTCTTTAACTTTCGTATTTAACTCAAATGGATACCTACACGCCTTCGCCAGAATGTTCATATTCTTTCCATACTATACAGTACTATATACCTTCTAAATGTGCCGTCCTATCTTAAACAACGGTTTGAATTCCTTGACAATGCACATTGCAGGCTTCTGAAATCGTCGGAGAATCTAAAGTTGAAGATGCCCCTGCATACTACAAAATTTACTGACAAGTCGTTCTCAGTGCAAGCCGTTAGATTGTGGGATAGCCTATCTTAGACAATAAGAAAGGCTAAATCTCTGCAAACCTTTAAGAAAAATCTCACTTATTACTACCATCTAAAAGTATGGGAATGTCGTTAACGGTAAGACGAAATACCTATTAGACAATAATACAAGATTGTCGAGAGTTGAAGAAAACACTTGCATCTTGGTTAGGGTTTTTTGTTTATTGTGATGAATCTTTATTTGAAAGAAAGATAGAAAACCGTTTATTCTGATATACACAGGACAATGCATGGTCATACACGAGTTAAGGTCATACGAACATATAATTGCTAGCACCCTGTGCAATGCCAGAAAAGGCGCCTATATCAGCATATTATTGTGGCCAGAGTGATTAAGGAGACCGGTTATGTGTATTTATAAGGGTGTATTGTAGTATTAAATATGATATATATTTATNTCCCTCCACAGTACATCTACCCCACATAATTTCTACACCACCCTACGGTTGGCTGGTAGAGAATGCCTGGGGCATTAAGCCCGCTATTGTACATGTGTGCATGAAGTTTTAAAATATGTTAAATAAGTTTTGACATATACATAAAACACATAAAATATATACACTTTAGGAGAAATATAAGTAAGCGACCTATTATCCAATTTATATAGATATCATTAGAAGTTATCAAATCAAAAAGTCTTGCTCAAATTCAATACAAATTCAAATAATTCATACACAATACCTTTGGTATATTTGGTTTATATTAAGCTGTTTTGAAGCATTTTTCAAGCAACCAACCAATCAACTTTCGTGTCTAAAATTTTTACTTAATCTCTAGGTGCCCATATATGCTGGAATGTAAGTTTAGTTTGTCTACACTAATAGTATAAAGAGAAAAGATTTGATTGTTTTTTCGGTTGAAATAAATAGTCTCCGAAACGGCTAGACCGATTTGAAATATTATTTCACCATTGGAATCCCACATTATCACTGATTGGAAAGGCTATAAAATTAAATATATTCAAATAAGTAGTATCCTATCCTACCCATCGAAGTTGTTGAATAAAGCCAAATAATAAATTTTGATTTGAAACAGAGAACATACCGAAAATACTTAAATAAAACTTAAGATGTATAAAATAATCACAAAACTTAGACTAATAAATTAAAACTCCCATAAAAAAGCTAGTAGCTGATCATTATTACCTATTTTGTTAATGGACCGGTTTTTCTATAGAAAGTGTATTTAAAAAAATAATCGGTTCAGAAACTAATGCGGACTAGATTAAAAATAAGTCTTGGACGCCTTGCATATTTGCTATAACTTAGCGTCTCTAAAAAAAACTTTTAACCATTTTTTTAAATTTCCGCCCACTTCTTTGTTTAATCTATTCAATCATTAACTATGACAAAAAATATTTATATTGTCTACAGCTTATCTATTAGTAGATAAATACTTCTTCAGTACGGTTTTAAGATTCGTGTCGGACGCACGCAAGTTCGGATTGTGACATCGGAAATATAAATACGTAGTGTCAAAACAGTGCGCTTAAACAAAGTGTTATTTTTTAATTTAGTGCTAGGATTAAACAGTGATGGGTATAGAATCGAATTATTCACACATTTTTAGGTAAGTTTTATATCATTGTCAGTTTAATAAAAAAATATTTAGGATAATTACTTTAGGGCGTATTTCATTTTATCTACGTTGGATATTTAATATCAACTTAATATATATTTTTGTTGATATATGACACTTTTGTACTTACCTTTCTTTATCATTTAGTTATTTGAATTGATAACAAATACTTAAGTAGAGCTAATTTAAATAATAATAGCTGACTTCCTCTGCGTCTTTTTTAAATCATGCTTGGTTCCTGTTAGTCTTAGACCTTACGCATCACGCTTAGACCAACAGCCTAAGATAGTTAACTATTCAATTTTAGGCTCACCAACAAAATATAAATTAAAAAAAAAGTGAATATCAGTTAGAAAGTTTCGGAGTTCATCGTGAACAAAAATGTGACACGATAAGTATATTTATTATATAGAAATAACGGACATCCAACAAACAACGCCATCTAGAAACAAACTAAACAGAACTTGTACTAATAGATACCGATATCGATACCGAATTTAAATACTTATATTTTTTTTTGTAAAGACATACATAGACAACACACCAATACACAACAGATGTATGTAGGTACTATGTGTCATACAATTCAATACAATATTTTATCTGTCCTTTATAATATTTATCTATCAATTTATCTTACCATAATTAATTTACATACTTTGATGTTTGTACTCAATGAAATTACGTCAACTGCATTTTTGATCATCGCTTATTAACGCGAATATGAAATTAAGTAACTTGTTAACCGACTTGAAACAAAGATGGTTCTTATTTGGGCTCTACGTATCATAATGTATATGTTATTAATTGTTAGCTTAACACTATATCAGTTAAGAATATATTTGGAGCATTATTTTTATTCGAAAGGGCAAACTTCTCAATTGGCCCCACTTAACAAATGTTTCAAATTTTTCTTAATAAATTTTCTCGGTTTTTACAATGTTTGTCATTAATTCTTTGGTCCTATTAGCCTATAGCCTACCTCGGTAAGTAAATTAACTATCCGACACTAAAATATTTTTTAATTCGAACCAGTTGTTTGTGAGATTATCGCAATGAAACAAACATAATCCTTACTTTTGTAACATTAGTTTAAGTACATTTCTATTTAGTTTACTTCGATTCTGGTAACAATGAACCAAAACATTAGTTTATCAATAAAGTATTGTACTTACCCATAAATAATTGTAGACAATTGACAAACTACCTAATACCTTTAAAGTAACGCGCAATTCTTGTATATATTATATATGTTATCAGTTATCTGTACAATTTAGGTATTTTGTACAATACCTAGGCAATGTATACAATACCTGAGGCGTCTAGGCAATGTATGCAACATTATGAATATTATTATCCATTACATATTTTAATTTTCCTAGGTATTTTATATAATCTCTAAGGATTGTATGAAAAACCCACTGGCACACAGGCCATGTTTTGGTCTATATATATCAATTTTATGTTACTACTTGGGTACGTCCAAAATGACGAAGAAAGGAAACGTGTTCTATTTGCTTTAAGTCAACTTTATTCAAAATCATATAGGTTTGTGTCAAGTTAGAAAAGAGTGATCATCAAAGATTCACTCCTTTATTGATCAATCATTTTGATTAGATGGTTTTGAGTGGATCGTTTTTGACCTATTCCTGTAGATAGCACATTACCGGCTGCGGATTAGGCATTGTATAGAATACCTAGGTAAAGTACAAAATAAATAATATTTCATACATTACTTACACGATTTAGGTTTGGTTACTTTTTTCCATCAAGCCTGATTTTTTCTTTTAAATGTTAATCCTAAAACTGAAAAACTAAAAAATACTTAAATACAATCCAAGATGAATAAATTCAATTTCATTTATTCATGCCGGCCAAAGTGAATCTACTGATAAAAAGCATAAGCAGAATCCAAAAGTAGTGTTGCAATGCTTCAATGCGCCACACTAACGCGGCCTAGTGATGCTTCTTCATCATTGGGCATCTCGTCTCGCTCTCACCAACGAAACACAATAGCAAAAACGCTGTCACTTTAGGTAGATCTTCCGTGCGAGAGTAGTACCGCCCCGGTCGAGCACCAATGCACCAACCATACTGAAAGCAGCATAGCTCTACTACCTTTAAATATACGTAAACCAACACGTAATCGTAATTGATTTTGGAGGAGTTTCCGTTGCCAATAACAAATATTATATTAAATTGCGTTCCAACTTTTAGATGTCCTCACTTCTTTTTCAATACGCAAATGTAGAGTAACTGTTCTTATTTAATGAGTTTACATCTAGGTAGGTAGATACATTATCGCGATATTGCGACGTCCGCAACGGGTACTGGCCATAAGGATCATTAGAGAATACCGCACGATCTCTTTTGAGGCGGCAAGTCTCCTGGCCGGAACTCCACCATGGGACCTGGAGGTGAGAACCCTTGCAGCTCTCTATCAGTGGCGCAAGGAGGCGCGGGAGTTGAGTAGGAGTCCTGAGACTCGAGAAATCGAAGATCAGAAATCCCAACTCCGCCAGGTCCTCGTGGAGGAATCGAAGGAACGACTTGGGCAACCGAGCACTGGGCACGCTGTTATTGCGGTGGTAAGACCTGCTATGGAGGATTGGCTCGAAAGGCGTCACGGGACCCTCTCATATCGGCTGACACAGGTGATCACTGGAAAAGGATGCTTCGGAGATCACCTGTGTCTGATTCGCAAGGAGCCAACGCTTGAGTACCCCCACTGCGATGGCCAGACCGTGGACACAGCGCTCCACACGCTGGCAGAATATACTGCGTGGGATTAGCCGAGGCACGATCTCGTGGCGGCCATCGGGGTGGGCGTTCTCTCGCTCGGTAGCATGATTGTGGCCATGCTACGGAACGATAGCGCGTGGAACTCTGTCGTTTCTTTCTGCGAGCAAGTTATGCTTGCCAAGGAAACGGTGGAGTGGGACCGGAGGAGGTCTAGAACTCTACCGAGCCGCCAGGCCCGCGAAAGGGCCAGGTATCGCAGGCGATTCGGGTGCCAGAGATACGGACATCGACGGGTACAGACGGCGTGCGGGTTTAGTCGTTTCGAGTCTGACATGCCACGGGAGGTGGTATCCGAGGGAATTACGACAGGAGGAAAAAAAATGTAGGTAGATACATAAGTGCTTGATGAATTTAATGAAAATTCTTACACGTGTTTTGAATGGATAAACAGCTTACAACCTTAACTCAGGCATATGCCAAAATCGTTCTATTGCTATAAAAGAAGGAATAAATAAACATATATCCAGGTTTTATTGATCCATACATATTATGCATAGAAAACACCCAA
Source organism: Hyphantria cunea (assembly GCA_003709505.1). Taxonomy (NCBI): domain Eukaryota; kingdom Metazoa; phylum Arthropoda; class Insecta; order Lepidoptera; family Erebidae; genus Hyphantria; species Hyphantria cunea. The sequence continues at coordinate 1,568,797 of PKRV01000576.1, forward strand.
ACTTCGAATCAAATATTTCCGGATCATACAAACATTTGGTCCGATTTTGGAACCGAACCTGAGACCTTAAGCACAGCTGTCACATACGCTGCCAATGCACCACCGGGATAAGGTAAACAGTTTGCCGGGGGATATTAGACAAGAAACCAATATAAAGATACTTAAAAGAAAATTAAAGAAAGCTCTTATTAGAATATATTAAGTAGCACAAATGTAAATAAACGAATGAGTAGATTAATATTTTTAAATATATACCCACAAACAAGTTTTATGTTGGATCAATCGGCAACGCACTTGTGACGTCTCTGGTATTGCGGGTGTCCCTGGGCGGCGGTAATCGCTTACCATCATACATGTGCTCGTTTGCCTCGTATATCATAAAAAAAGGTACGTAAATATATAAATATGACCATGCATAGTGCATGGGACTGTACATACGCATGTATCTAATGCTTGAGTAAGATGTGTACGATGCTGTGTACAAGCATATTGCATCTAAAAGCTCAACTGAGTCCACAGACAAACTGTTTAAAACAGTTTTGTGGACTTATGTTTTTAGATAAAAAAAAAACTATGTCATGTATGAATGTTTTATGTCTGTCATAATATACATACATGTATAATATTACCTATTTGTTATGTGTGTATTTGTATGTTTCTAATTTCCTCACTTTCAAACTGCTTCAGGAATTTAGATAAAAGGTATGTTAACATATACGCTAATTTATATATCGAATAAATGTTGGCTATCTGTAGATTAAAAACTAATTTCTGTCAGTGTACTGCTGTTGTCATTGGTACCAGTACTGCCCTGAAGCCTCTAAACACAACTTTAACTTCAACAAACTCCAATCAAATCGGAACTGAATTAGAAACACTCCCTTCCACACCATATCAACATCGTAAAAGTGAAGGAAATAGTGACTGAAAATCCTCAATCAACTTTGAAAGAGATAGCCGCTGAACTTTCTGTATCTCATGAGTTGATCGGTACCATTTTGAATAATTATCTGAATATAAAACATGATGCCGCTCGGCTAGTCCCAAAAGACCTGAAGTTTCTCCAAAAACTCAATCGCATGAGTGTCGCTAGGACATGCTAGAACGAGTCAATTCCGACCCATTATTCATGCAACGCATTGTTAGTGGTGACGAGAGGTGGGTTTACAAGTTTAATATGCAAACTAGTCAACAAGCTTCGTAGTGGCGTCTTCCAATTGAACCGAAACTGAAAAATCCACGCCAAAGTCGAATAAAAGTCAAAGTCATGTTGACTGTTTTCTTTAACTCTCGCGGTGTTGTGCACTCGGAATTCTTGCCAGACGGTAAAACAATAAATAAAGATTTTTTTATTTTAGCTTTACGTGCGTTTAATACAGAAAATTCGGCGAAAAAGGCCAGAATTATGCAAAGAAAACTCCTGGATTTTGTACCACGATAATGCGCTGTTGCACAAGGCCATCATTGTGAACGAATTTTTGATCAAATACTCAACAAATACCATCGAGCAACCACCACGTTCACTAGATATGGCTCCAGCAGACTTTTTCCTTTTTCCCTAACTCAAATTACCACTTCGTGGCACCCGTTTTCAATCGGTAGAAGACATAAAGACGGATTCGTCGTGAAAACTAAATTAAATTGCGGAAACAGCATTTAAAAATGTTTTGATGATTGGATTATTCGTTAGCGTAAGTGTATTGTTTCTGCCGGATGGCGTAAGAACGCGGTTCCCGGATCCCTCCTGTCTCAGGAGCAGAATGGCACACCGTGTGGTTTTAGTCGGTTCGATTCCGACACACCGCGCCGCCGCAAACCCCGCTGGGGTGGAGGCCCGAGGAGGTTTCCACACGTAAAAAAAAGTGTATTGTTTCTGAAGCAGTATAACTTGAATGAATAACTAAAATTTTGTGTATTATTGAAAAGAAAGAAAAAAACCAATGACAAACGGTATCAAATGACCAAGAAAATTAAGAAGGTGCGGAGCGAAGTCAAGCATGAAACTCAAGGCCTCGAGAGAGGTGTATTATGTACGTCCACTGCCCCACCCATGGGACATAGGGCATTAGGCAAGTCAAGAATATGTCAGATAAGAAACTGAGAAGCTAATCGAGTAATGCACTTGATTAAAGATGTATTCCCCATCCGTCGTTAAGAAAAACAAAGTTATGAAGTGCATCTCAAGTTGTTGCGTATATTGAATAAATTTGAAGTCTTTTTATAGATAAACAATGATCCTCTATCAATAACTGTGGTTACCAATAACATCACCTTTTTATATAAATAAATAAACTTGCAGTTTACTAAAACTTATTACACGATACACATACCAAAATATCATTTTTTATCTGTTTTTTTGTCCTGATGATATAAGGAACAGCATAGGCTACTTTTTTAGGGCTTTGACCCACGGCGCCACCTGCGGTTGAGGTTATACCGCGGGTAACAGTCTGGGGTTCCGCTAGTATATTATAAACATGAGTCAACAAAAGGTTTATTAGATATCCTATAAATTTTTACCGTATAGTGGTGGATTAAGAATAGATAGTGTCACTACAATTATTGATCCTGTGGGTGCCGTAACAGTCGACTGAAAGTAAAAACTATGTAGGACTTCGAAGTTCTTTCTTTCTGTGCCGAGCGGTCAAAACCTAGAAGTCATTACCAGTGCACGTGTTTCCTTCCCATTATGATCCCAAGTCCTTTAAGCGGGGCGTGAAAAAGCATCTCACCAGGCCGCCATAGTGTGGGTCACCATGCTGCATTATCCTTATTCGCAATAAGTTTGGTGGCCACCACTCTTGGCTCGATATTGGGCGAATTGAGCACTCAGTTTAGCAACCTGCTGCTCGAGACGATCATTGGGTGCCGTTAGATGTTCTTCAGGTGCACCATGTCCTCGTCGAGACTTTCAACGACCACATATACCGCGGAGGAGGAGTCTTTCAGAGCCCTGACAAAAAAACTTCAGATAGGAAAGCTTTGTACCCAGTTTGTTAATAATCGCCAGTGCCACACGAGACCTCTCCCTAAGAGGAACGAAACCCTCTTTCGCATCAGGTATGACTTTGCCTTCCGCACGGGAACATCTAAACACTTCTGTGAGACTGATGTGCGCGACCTCGAACTGGCACTTTAGGAAGATGTCTGAGGACATTAAGGCGTCATGCTCTCTCGAGAGCTATACCTTGCTTTCTAATCTTGAGATTATGGATTTCTAGGTCTATGTCATGAAATTTGAATTTGGAACCTAGTTGTTCTGATTATCCCTAGTTGACTGAACTACTCATCAGCCATGCATTCTACACGGGATTTGAGGTGATTTTTCGAAGAGGTTATTTTTCTTGCAGTCCCGGCGGCTAAGCCAAGACCTTAATCGGGACATCCTCCATGTTTAGAGCAAAGAACATCGAGGTGAGGTCTCATCCGTCTTTTGCATACCTTCCGCCCCTTATTCTGTTTATTTTATTTTTAATTCATTTTTATAATAAAACCCACGAGGGGAGGAGAATTGGAGTCATTTATGCTCAACCGAGGGCCGAAATTGCCCCGGGTAGAAGTTCGCTTATGACTGTACTGTCCATGCATTCTACACGGGATTTGAGGTGATTTCTTGGAGAGGTTATTTTTCTTGCAGTCCAGGCGGCTAAGCCAAGACCGGAGTCGTGATACATAACCACGACACTCCATTCAGGATTACGATATGTGGACGGTAGCAGGAAGACACAGTCTTCCAGTGTCTACTTACAGGCATTGTTAGTATCGGCCAAGTCTGTCCTCTTTCGCCGTCCGCTGATAGTGGAGAAACTCCAACCCGTGAGAGTGTCCCATCTTCTTGATTTTTATCGAGGTTTTCTTTCTCATTACTCCGAAAAGCGAAGTGTTAAAACAGTCAACAACGACGTCCACTCTGCTAAACCAAGCCTTGACTGAAGAAAATAGCCTCCTAGTTATGCCAGAATATAAGCCGTTGGCGATAACGCTCTCTTCTATTATTTAGAAGGAAGGAAGGAAACATGAGCAGAATCCAAAAGTAGTGGTCACCATACTCATTGCGAATGCATACAGCGTAATAATGCAGTACACACGCACTATGGCGGCCCATTGAGATGTTTATGCAACATTGGACCTCCAGCTTGGCACTCAACTCACGAAAAACGACAGCACGAATGCTGTAATTTTAGCTTGGTGAGAGGGTAGAACTGAAATCTTAAACTTGTAACTTACCTACACCTAGTTTAATTATACGTCGTATTAGTATAACTAAGCTGACTGATGTCATTATTCCAAATGATAAATTTAAATAAATATATTTTCTATTGTAAGATTCATTCATTTGATAATTCGTATAACCATTTCATTAAAAACCTTTATGTATTACTTGGATAAATTACTTGGATACAGTCATTTTAATAAATATTTTTATCGTAGGCCTCAACATAACCTTAGATAGTGACGGCAAAATAATTTTGGCGCCATAAATAACATAAATACGTCTTACTTTAACATATTTTAAAATTATAATTGTATATGTTTTAAAATAATTATTGTATATAAAATTCTTGAATATTAGCACATTTCTGTTTAAAGCTATTTTAAAATTAGAATAAATTTTCAATTTGTACTAGTACTTCCTGTGCTAAGCAATCCAACTAACCAAACTCTAGTTTCATAATGTTAGTACAGATGATTGGCTAAATACAGTATCAACAATAACGGCACTTATCAGATCAAATTATATTCTTACATTTTTTTATTTAGAAAGTAACGGTTGAAATTTAACCGTTACTTTCTTAATAAAAAAATATGGAATAGAAAAAACATTTTTTAAATTATAATTGTACACATGATGAAGCGTTATTATGTATCGGTGATTCAGAACATTCAGCTATTTTTTAGGATGGGTAATTGTTGCGCAATAATGTGAAATAATGTAAAGTCGTAATGTGTATTGTACGGCATTTTTGTTTGTTTATTATATAGTTAGACGCTAATCTGAAGTAAGTACTCTATGGTAATTGTAATCGTTTTTAGAAGGACATTTGTAGAGGAAGGTAAAGGTGCTAGGCTAAGCACTACCGCAGGCCTTTGAGTAGAGACGAGATTGCAGTATTTTGAAAAATTGCACATATATGGCGCACTCTTCAGATGAATGGAGAAATGATTATATACACACAATTTTTTTTATTTGAGACTAGCTGAACCTCACTCTGTTACCCGCGGTATAACATCAACCGCAGATGATGCCGCGGGATAAAGTTAGTCTAAAAAAAGCCTAAGTAACTCCTTATTTTGCCAACTATCTAAAAGCCCCATGGAAGCCAGAGATTAGCCGGTACAATTAAACAGAAGACAAAAATTTAAGATGTTGATGTATATACCATGTTAATATGCGTATATTTAGTAAAAACCGGTTATTTTAATATTAGAAACAGACATTTCAATTTTATTTATTTGCATTGATTTCTAACTTTTGTGCTATGAGTAAATACCATTGCGTGTTCCTTCAAAAATACTTATCGTTTTACTCTTTTTTAAGCATCTTGCCATTTGCCTGAAACACAGGTCTTACCTAGATCAGGCAGATCGCTAAAATAAAATATTGGCCTTACTTAACAATGAGTCTAAGACATGTGTTTTTTGGCATGACTTTATATCTTATCAAAATACTAATTAACTTGGTTCTTATTCTATAATTATTTAAGAATTTGCAATTTGTTTATTTTATGTTAAGTCTAACTCTTAGGTAACGTAACATGGAAATCTTGTATATTGAATATGGAATAACATCTTAGTCTTATTTATTTCATGTTCGTTTTATTGTTCGCATTAAGCAACCTTTGACAGTTCACTATTGGACGTAGGCCTCTTCTGAACAAGTTGGTTTTGGTCTTAGGTTTATCAGGGTGTTTCATTTATTTGCAGAGATCATTAGTATCCTGCGTTATCTTTAGTACATCCTTGGGATGAACAGGAGTTGTGGCACTTTGCATTTTAAATCGGTCTACACCAACACGATTCGAATATCATACTCCATTTAACTTCTAAATAAACAAATTTATTTCTCTAAAGAGTTCTTTACATGCTGTAGGATAGCACATCAGTTATTATTTATTATATAGCCAAGAATAGTTAACAAAGTTCAATATCGTTTAGTATCAATCGTTTTAAACACCAGCTGGTATTCCTGATTGTTTGATTGACAAATTGGTTTCATAACAATGATTATATTGGCTGTTATGGACGCTAGAAGACAGATACGTTATAGTTCAATCGTCCCACGTCGTATGAGGACTGTCTGTCCGCTGTTAATCGAATTAGCATTAAAATTTATTGAAGTATCCGGTTTTTTCTTCAATAGAATGACTTGAGATATAGATAAGAGGCTAATTCTCAAGCAGTATGGTGAATAGGAGGACAAAAAAAGCTTTTTTTTTTAAAAAATCTATGTGAGAATTGTTTCTACCGAAGAGTTATTGATTATTTCATTGCTTTGGATGGATACGGTTATCGCAGCAAAGAGTAGCTTATGTGTTTCCTCAAGAATCATAGTATCTCCATGCCAAATTTAATTGAAATCGGTGCAGCGGTTTGACCGTGAAAGGATTGACAGTTACTTTCGTGTTTATAAGTATGGATAAATCGGGGTGGTAGGACGCGGGCTCTATCGGAATATATCAGCGCTGCAGTCCCTTAGGGTGCAGCAATACACTAAAAAGGCGAATAAGACCCTATTCTGGCACTATAAAGGATACTATAATTACTTGTGATTGTGACTTACTCATTTCTTTTGTGTTTGAACCAGGTTTTGTCCCATAAATGTCAGAGTATATGATTTTCCTTCTTTAAGAAGAAAAAATATAACTGCACGGGTGGCATAGTTGTCGCTATTTCAGTACTGCGTTATGGTATTAAGGGTTCAAGTCCCAGATGGAATAATGTGTGATCTGCAAATTGTTGTTCTGAGCCTGAGTGTTCTAAGTGTCCGTTTCTTGTATAAAAAAAAGTCCTTCGCGATATAGAAAATGTTTTTAATGCGGGAGCAATGGGAGAGATTTCTTTGGGAGAGCCATGTCAACTCGACTTGTGTGACGTGATGACCGCCTCACAGAAAATTAGTGCTAAAGAGTCTTTTCCTGTTTTACCATTTTTTTTTACGTGTGGAAACCCCTTCGGGCTTTCACCCCACCGGGGTTTGCAGCGGGGCGGTGTGTCGGAATCGAACCGACTAAAACCACACGGTGTGCCACTCTGCGCCTAAAACGGGAGAGATCGGGGAACCGCTTTCTTACGCCATCCGGACCCCTCCCAGTTCCTGTTTTACCAGTGCCAACCCTCTACCTGATTTTGGAGGATGGAGAAACCAAACCTATCTGTGGCTCTTGAGTTCCATGGTATCATCATCATGTAAAATGCCTGGACACGTTTGGCCTTAGATAGTATTTTTATTATATTTTATTTTTTTTGAAACTTCTTGCAGGAATGTACACCGGCGGGCTTAATGCATTCTCTATGAGTCAAGCTACGGGTGGTCCATTTAGAATTTATAAGGTTGTTATATGATTGGCACCGGTAAAATAGAAAAAAGACTCGCTTACCGCTGATTTTCTGTGAGGCCGTCATCGCTACTCTCATCTATGTCACTTTCTGTGTGTGTATGTCTACCTGTGGTATTGTAGCTTTCAAACAGATGGACCCATTTCGATGCGTTTTCTTTTCATTTAAAAGTCAATATTCTTATGGTGGTTCTTAGCTATGTTTCTCGGTCCAGCAGTGTAAGTTTCAGTATCTTTTCCAAAATGGCGTAAATTTTTGGCGCATGATTACTCGATTAAGTGCTTGCGTAGGGGTTCTAGTTATAATAATCAATTAAATATTAAAAATACATTCATAAAGGTTACTTATTATCGCTAGATTTATTATTCTAAAGATAAAAATGTTTATAAACAGAATAATTTAATATTATTGTGGCATTCACTTTAATAAAATAAAAATATATGCTTTAAACACGAATTGAACAGTTCTATTGTTAAAATCATAAAAATATTACCTCGCACATCTCATACACGACCGTCGAGTCTTAAGCTCGGCAGAACCATGGTGTTGATAAACACACTTATATTTTTATTTACACATATGTTACATAAAGAACCCCATAGGGTATCGCCGATGCAGCACATTGGTAAGAAAAAAGGCACTCGTCCAATATGCCGATGCTGCAGTTTCCATGCAACAGAACCAACGTCGAAAACTAAGGCGAGGTCAACGGTAATGCGAGGCGCCGGTGCTGTTATATATTTCATTAATTTAATTACTTTTGATCCATTCCTAATTTGCACTTCGAATAGGCTTCAGTTATTGGAAATTAGTTTTTAGTTTCCTTTATTAAATTATAGTGCAGTGTACGTTATTGACGCAGTCGGTATTATCCTTGCGGGCCGGTTCGCCAGCATTAGAAGCATCTTACATCCATAGTCGCGTTCGCGAGTCACCCGAGTGGCTATCAAGCCCGAGCCAGAAGATCCAGAATATACTGTACAACTGCGTAGCCGGACGGAGAATCCAGACATCGATTCACCGAGGGAAAACAGAGATCAAATATTTGTGAGTACACTTGAATCTTCCTCGTGTTGCTTCCCACTTTATCCTAATTAATTTTACTTTCAATATTTTTCGCCACGGAAAGGCAGGATGACCAGGATCCTGTATCGCGACAGGCTCGCCAGCACATTTTAGACAATAATAGAGATGTAGACAGTGAATCAGATTTAGATTTAACTAGCTTATTTAGGATAAAGATGCCGCACGACCCAGACGTTATCTTCAAGGCTTTACGTGTAGTTCCAGAGTTCGACGGTAAAGCGAATGTTTCAACCAGATTTATTCACATCTGTGGTAGGTTAGTAGCCCAGTACACGGGCCCCGAGCCAGGCGAGGAGTTAAGAAAACTTGTGTTTGTTAAATAGTATCTCAAATAAAATAACAGGAACCGCAGCATCCACTATAAACTTGAATTGTATTCCTGAGATGTGGGCAGGGATTAGATCAGCGCTTATCAATAACTTTTTAGATCAGCGAGACGAGATGGCTTTGTACAGCAACCTCACTCTAGTGACTCAAGGTAACAAATCCCCACAAGAATTTTATGACTAATGCCAAACTTTATTCAGTATTATCATTACATATGTGACCTTACATATAAGTATTGCCGGCTGCTAATATTGCCTGAAACACAGGTCTTACCTACATCAGGCAGATCACTAATTTGAAGCGTTGATCTTACTTAATAATGAGTTTAACAATTGTAATTTCATAGTAAGAAATAATAAATACTTATTTCTAATCATATAAGTACTTAAGAATTAATATTTTGCTTATTTTAAGTTAAGTCTATTTTTAAGAAAAACACCTGAATCTTGTACATTAAATAAGGAACAAAAAAAATCCGACGACCATAGAAGCTAAAAGAGTACTTTACAGAAAAGTTACCATGCAGGCGTTTGTCCACAGTTTAAAAGGATCCTTAGGCTCGCGAATTCATTGTATGCGACGGGAGACAGTAGTAAAAGCTCACGAATACGCACAAGAGGAATTAAATATCATGTATTGCTAAAACCGTAATGATTCCCCGAGGAACGATAATAATTGTAAAGTCCAAGCACCCCGCAACATGCCACTAAACGCACTGAGCGTCCCGCGACCTCAAGTACCAAATAGCCAGTCCCAACAGGACTACGGTGTCATAAACAAAAAACCGGTCCCCTACACATACATAGCAAATGTTACGCACGCCGCCGCCAAATTATCATCCACAAAGTAACGTATTCCGTTTGCCCCCTAGAAATAATGCCCCACAGAATTCTAGCCCAAAACCGATGAGCGGAGTCCAACATTTGGTTCCAAAACCTGTGTGGACTCCATGATTGGCCCAGACCAGGTAACTCAGCGCCGAATAATTTGTATCCCAAGTATCCCATACCAAATATAAATTACGTTTTTCGATAAATTTGGGTTATATCAGTACTTTACGATCCTATTTGACCAGCAGATTCTATCAGGTAGAAATGGACATGTTCGTCCAATTTCACCTGACATACCTAAAACAGAGTTCAATGTGGAACGTGAGCACTTTGAATTTCTTCGAATGTCCATGGGTTTGAAGAATTCACCATCCACCTTCCAACGAGTTATGGTCAATGTACTAAGAGGTCTTTAAAACAGTATTTTTCTGGTTCATTTGGACGAAATAATGGTCTTCAGCACATCGCTCCTGAACCTGGAAAAGGTCTTGCAAAGATAAATCCGAATTTTTAAAACTTGAGACTGGCTATCTAGGACATATAATTAGTAGAGACGGTATAAACTTCCGCTATGGAGAAATACCCAATACAAGGAACACCCAAGGAAATAAATCAATTTTTAGGTCTTCTTGCATATTACCGAAAATTCATCTCATAGTTTGCTCGTATCACCAAACCTCTCACCTTTTATCTAAAGAAAGGTAACAAATTAGTTCATAATCCTTGGTAGGAAATTTAAAATACTCACTGATCACAAACCTTTGCAGTGGATGATGAACCTAAAAGAACTAAACTGTCGACTGACCAGATGGAGACTAAGACTTAGTGAATATGATTTTACCGTAATTTACAAAAAAGTCAAATGTAACACCAACGCTAACGCCCTATCTCGTGTAGAAATTCAAAACGACAAAATATACGAAATTAACTCATTAATAGACAGTAGAAGAGAACTTAACTCAATGATTATCAACCCGTCGGAGGCACCAGACCAAAAAAAACTTTTAAACTTTTCAACTTATACTGTAAATACTAGCAATGAACATCCCATACTAGAAGTCCCCATTACCGTTGATCCCCTAAACAAATTCAACAGATAAATTTATTATACAATTATTGGCGTCGTGAAAAGGAAACTGACAATAACTAAACCATTTGAAAACCACACACAAACGGCATAAAACTCTCCGAATCTAGATTCGAGAACGATGTAATCAACGCGATCATATAGTAGCTAAACCCAAAGTCAAAACAGGCATACGTATAAATCCACCCCTAGGTGTGTACACAATTATGCCCACAATCTACGAAAGATTTAAAAGCTCGTCCCTCTATTAAATTTATTTTTTATCGAATACTGTGCAAACGACCATACTTATCGCCCTCTCTCGGAAATATTACTGGCCAAAAATGAAAGAACATATCTCTAAATTCGTCAATGTGTGTACTGTTTGTGGTCAAGGGAAATACAATAGAAACCCCATAAAACCACACTTCAAAGTAATTCCCTCAGCTACTTAACCTCTTGAAATAGTTCATATGAACCATCTTGCAATCCAAAACGAAAAAAACGTTAACTTTATCGATGCATTCACGAAATACGGCTAAGCTTAACACTTACGCCGTGGTACCGCTATTAGCATACTGCAAGCATTATTACAATTCTGCACTCACCACGGATTACTACTGACAATCATTACAGAAAACAGAGTTTACCAACTATCTATTTACCGAATTTACACATTTTCACAACATAATTGACCACAAAACTCTACCACACAGCCCAAATGACAACGAGAATATATAGCGTTTCCACTCAACATTATTAGAACATATTATAGTCCTTAAACTACAGCATAAAGACGAACCACTATTTAATCTTATATCATATGCACTTATAGTGTATAATAGTTCTATCCATAGTTTCACCAAGAGACTTTACGAAACATATCTTACAGCAATATGCAGAAAACCAGGCAACCAATGAAACAAGCTTATGATTTAATAAATAAATCAACCCGAAGAGCCACCTACCGTCGAGGATCAGGCCCAGATACTTCACCTGGGTCCGAACTGGTACGAGAACCGAGTTGACTACAATGGAGGTGCCGGGGGCCGAACTATGACGAGGCCCATGAAATATCAGGGCCTCCACCTTATCCAAGGCGCCTCAATAAATAAGGCCTATCTAGTCTGAAGTCAGACGGCTGTATGGGAAATATGTGAAGTTAATAATAGTATTTTGTATTACGATATTATTCTGATTGTTTTATTGAATAGATGGCAAACGAGCAGACGTATCGCCTGATAGTAAGCGATCACAAGTCAGTTGCCGGCCTTTGGGGGATGGGTGTAGGGGTTGGGGTATTTTCCTCCGGCATCCTCACTCACTGGGTAAAACACAGCCCAGGCGCTGTTTCACACCGGTATTCTGTGAGCCCGTATCACTCCAGTTTAGCAGGCTCTTTCGTGCCAAAGCGTGGCTCTCTTACGTATCCTCGTGTTGTTCTCATAGCTTTTAATGTTTCGTATCTTATCAGTTCAAAAAAAACATACGGATTTCTATATCGCGATAATCACAGCACCTGCGTACCTACACTCTACTTATAACAAAACAATAATCGATGGATTTTGTCTTTAATCCTTCTGTTTTGCTTTTGACTGCCTAAAAAAGGAGGAGTAGGCTGTTTCCTTAGAATACTGTGCGTCTGAGGCGCGGTCACAGCCTGAAATTTTGGGGGCTTACTAATAATCAATTTAAGTCGAGTAAATTAGATTTTGTTGCACAATACAGAATTTAATTGCACACATTATAAACAAATTTTTTTTTTTAGCATTTTCGGATATCTTTTGTTTTTATTAGTAAATCTATTGGTATAATATTTGAGATGTCTGGGACAATTTCTGAATGAATATTTAGAGAGCTAGCTAGCTAGTGGGGTGGTGGTACACGAATAGCGTCTTTGGTACTACTATATACTATATATATAACATTGGTCTAATAAGTAAATATTTTAATTTTTTATTTCCATTCTTATTGAACAACTATGGAAACTGAGGAGAAAAAAAACTGTTTCTGGTAGCAGTTGCAAATAATTACATGTGTACAGACTTTGGAGAGGGGGGAGGGGTCATGTCCCCTGTGACCCCCTCCTTAGAAAAGCGCCTGGTGGGTCTTTGTTTAACGATCTTAGCTAGTGGTCGTGAGGTTTATTTATCCCCTCTACAATCAATATTTCTATAAAAACGATATTTTTTCTGTTTAAGTGTAATTTATTCACAACTACAATCCGGTCTGACTTAACGGAAGTCTTGGAATTCTCGGACATGCTCTGTTATAATATGCATTTATCATCCATATAAAAACCTTCTTCCTAAATCCGTTGAGTAGTTAAAAAGATCCATGCGAACAGACAGCGGACGAAACAACCAAATCAAACTAATATAACTTGAATTGAACGTTCTTTAAACACTGAAAGCAAAATTGACTGTTTTTTTTATTGATACAACTGGATTATCGTTTTATGATTCATAATTGATATCCTAATTTAATTTAAAATTGATTGCTAGCGTTCAAAGTTAAATAAAATTCTCATGTAATACAATTTCGTAGTTTTAAATCTCAGGGCACAGTGAAGTTCCACTTGAAAGCAGCCAACTTATCCTCATAAGAAGATCTGGTCAAGCCATCTAGATAGTGTCGTAAAAGCTGACTAAACTTCCCTTGATCGAAAAAACTTCTGATATGAAGAAATAGTTTGTTTTGTTGATACACCTCACCAATCTAAGTAAGGTGGAATTTGAAAAACACTTTCAATTTTAAATAGCCCAGTTTTCGAGGAAGGTTATATATATATATGCTAATACCAATACTCTACGACTAAAAGAAGAAGTAGCAGCAATTAAATCAGAGCTCATTTCCATAACATGCGCTGTGTAAAGAATAATTTATGAAAGAATTAAACCTCTTTAAAGTACTAAGAAAAGGTTCTCCACAGCATATTATTATGCCTATCATTTACGGCGGTTCACATATACGACTGCAGATCATGAGGTTCTCGGGTTCGAATCCTGGATCGGGCCAAAAATGATATTAAGTTTTTCTGACTATAGTAATGCTCATTAACAGCTCGGAGTTTGAAAGTTAAGGGTCTTAGAGATCACGCTAAGCCGTCAGTCCTGCGCCTGATTTTCCCTGGTCCTGTTATATAACCAACCCATCGGATCGGATGACAGTGAGGTAACAGAGTGGCCATCTGTGTTTGCGCACACCCTTGTGCACTATAATATCGTAGTTGGCTTATCCCCGTTGAGACTGTCCGCAGTGCCCGAAGTCGTCTAGGAGAACATTATCATTTGAAGTTGGCTCCCTATAAGCTTCTTTTATGGTAAACTTTGTTCACGACACCGGCAATAGGATTCAGATCAGGTTGTATGTGTTAGATATTGTAATATATGATATGATAGAAAACGCAACATATACATCTCAATGCACAGTAGTGTCGCTTGCCAACCGTTGCCAGCCGAATCCTCTTACGGAGGTTCGGTCAGAATTATTTACGCAGAAGCCGTTACCAACACAAATGACGCCTTGAGTCAGAACAATAATTTATGGATCACCCAAAGTGTTGTCCTATGCTTAGACAACAATCGACACAGTATAAAACGGCATCCACTGCAATATTAACTTGCTCTTGATAGTGTGTCTGTGTGTCTCTCTATGATATGCGTGTGGGCATGTGTGAGTGTGTTGCGTGCTGTTGTGCAATATGCCACGTAGGTATATGACTTAGGTATGATTAAAATGATGATTCTAGAAAAAAGTAGTAATTATAAGTAATTTAGACATCTTACAAATGCTCTCTGGTCCTATAAAGTGCTGAACCTGTTCTATGGTAAACATTAATTATATTTCTAAAACTTACATATTTTTGACTGCCTCGGTGGCGCAGTGGTAGCGTACGCGACTGCTGTCCATGAGGTCTCGGGTTCGATTCCTGGGTCGGACCAAATTTTTGTATGATCTGCAAATATTTTTTTCGGAGTTTGGGTGTTTTCTATGTATAATATGTATGTATTTACAAAAAAAAGTATTTATGTATTCATATCAGTTGTCTAGTACCCATAATACAAGCTCTGCTTAGTTTGGGACTAGATGGCGTTGTGTGTTAGATGTCCGAAATATTTATTTATTTTAGTTAAACTACCTCAGATACAAAACAAATGATTGTCAGTTCATCGCTCAGTTAAAAAACTTTTTATTTCAAGTAAGCTTTTGAGCGGTTCCAAAATTTCCGTACCTTCCTATGCAGAAAACCGACAAAAAATTTCATACTACATCATATTTGACAGGTGTTTGTTGTAACTTTGTAAGTTACTAAACTTCAATCATATTTATTTGTAAAATACATATTTGTATTATGTGGGATCGAACCTCTGGTTTCGCAATTAGAATTGCTAATATATACAGGCCTGACTTCATCATTACATTGTAAATGAGCGTTAGTGTAAATGAACACATTAATACTAAAGCTAATTTGCATTAATTTGTATTAAATAGTGGCAAGTCTTATATCTGATTCCTAAGTATTTTTTTATTAACTAAGAGTTGTTTGACTTTACTTATTCAATTTGTTTGAATTGACTTACTGAGGGTCGCAGGCACCGTCTCTAAAGAGACATCACTATTTTTGGCTTTAAAAGACAACGCCCGCGTTAGGAATATATCCTGTGTCGCGGGGGACTTTACAAACATATATGAAACGGACACAAAGAACACCCAGAGTCAGAACAAGAATTTGTAGATCACACAAAGTGATGTCACATGTCCGTGCAGTTAACTGCACAGGCGTGTAGAAACCCCAGCATACCTCGGGCGTAACCTTCAAACAGTGCGTGGCCCGACGTAGGGATTTCCTTTCGAGGGTACACCTAGTTCCCCGGCTTCTAGTACCCGAGACGAGGTGCGGTTTTTAGTCGGTTCGAATCCGACATAACCACCGACCGTAAACGAGGGGATTTCATACAAAACATTCGTACAAAAAAATCGTGTAATTCATCTTTCTACACAAATAAAATCCAGCTGAAAGTACACTCAGCTCTTAGATAAAAAGAACATTCATTATTAAAATTGTCTGACTGTCTGTTAGTTTAGGCTAATATCTGGAAAGGCTGAATAGATTTTAACTTAGGCTACTTTTTTTTAGACTAGCCGTTTACAAGCGTTCGTTACTGTAAAGTTACAACTACAACCGTGGGTAGCATCGCGGGATTCAGTTAGTCTCAAATATATATGTATTTAAAAATATATAAGTATGTCTATCAGCTGTCTGGTTATTGTAGTACACTCTCTATAATTTGGGATCAGTATGGCAGCCTGTGTGATGTATGAAGTCGATAACTATAAATGATGAAATTGAATGACTGCTCGGTGTCGTAGTGGTAGCGTGTGCGACTGCTGTTGGTCTCGGGTTCGATTCTCAGATCGGACTAAATGTTTGTATGACCTGCAAATATCCGTGTTTTCTTTTTCTATGTATGATATGTATGTATTTACAAAAAAAAGTATACATGTATTTATATCTGTTGTCTAGTACCCATAACACAAGCTCTGCTTAGCTTGGGACTAGATGGCGTTGTGTCTTAGATATCCGAATTTTAATAACAACTTGCTGCTTTGTCCACCTGCGCAATATGAGGCGCTCATGGCCCAGTTGCACTCGGTGATTAGAAACAATCACCGAGGGTAAGCAACGACGGCGTGGTCAGTACCTGGATGGGTGACCGTTGGTGGCATGTTACCATGAGCGTCTCCGTGATTAAGAGGTAACGTTAAGCAGTCGGTCCCGGTTGTTATCATAGGGTAACAGTCGTTAAGCTTAGTTGGAGGCCTTTGGGCGGCTTAAAAACATCCAACGGTAAAAATACGTAGCCACAACATTGTCTTGCCAGTCCCCAACCCGCACTTGGCCAGCGTGGGGACGTATGGCCTTAACCCTCTCCTGAGCGGAGACCCGAGCCCAGCAGTAGGACCTTGTGGGTTGCTGATTGATCGATTGATTGCAATATGGGGACCATCACTCTTGGATTACTGATGCTTTCCGTCAAGCAGAGTTGAATCATTTTGACAAGCTCTACATTATAAAACAATTATAAAATAAGGTACGTAGTTTGCTTTAAATACTAGCTAAACTAATATTTTTTGAATATATTATGTAAATAAATAAAAGAGATACAACGTAATGGCTGTGTGATACGATATCATTATTTATCATGGTGATTTCTGGATAAAACTGTTTATAAGAAATATATTTATTTATACATTTTAGAATTAAACATCAGTTACACTTATCAAAGGATAAAGGCTATAAATAATAAAACATCCACATTAAAAACTCAACAACTGCGGGTAGATAGAAATAACAGAATGTCAGTGTAAAAAAAATTTGAAATTGTTTTTTTCGTCTACCAACGCCATTTGTTAAATTAGATATTTATAAAGTTACACAAAACTATGATATGAAATCACCAATTACAAATTCTAACATATTATTCTAAAAATAAAAAAAATGAGTAATACATTGATTATACTAGGTCCTCTTTATGTTTAATGTCTTAATTTGTGTCCTTTTGTCATTGACATTAATGTTTATTTAATTATATGTCAATGACAAAATAAATGTCATTAAAAATGTTATTAATATTATAAACTATAACCCGTCTAATTTGTTAAAATTCAAATAACAAATGATGTGCATGACACTAATTGTTGTTTTGAAATCTTGTCACGATTCCCTAGAATGTATTGCAACAAGTTCCGACAGTCGAGAGTATAAATTATATAAAATTATATCATGGCTGTTTGAAATATGTTGCATGTGGCGTTTTCTACATACAACGCAAAACAGAAAACATTACAGCGCCATCTACCGAAAATACACTGAATTAGGGAATAACGTAGTATACAAAGAAGCTATCAATACTGCATCGCGCAATAGAAGTTCTCGCGCATCGGCGCGTTTGTTCGTTCGTTGCAGCGGCGGGTTCTCACTGCAGTCATCGGAGGAAATCTCTTGCTACCGGTCGTCATACGCTCCATGGCCGGCAGCGGCAGCTGTTTTGCCGCGGCCACAAATGCGACGTATGCGTGTGTCGTACGTCGCCTAAATTGAGAGTTCATCAGCAGACGGTGCCCTCGTCAGTGCGGGCAGGCTCTAGGAAGGACCCGGATTTGTTAATAACAGCAGTTCTCCGACCCTTCTTTCGCAGGCGCAGAGTGGTACACCGTGTGATTTTAGAAAGTTTTCTTAACCGATTTGGGCACACCGTCACGCTGCCCGTGGGGGTTTTTACGCGTCAAAAAAAAGTTTGTTTCCGACTCGAGTCGGTATCGGTTCTTGAACTCAGATCAAAGGAAGCGTGCGCGAGCTTATATAGTTTGTGAGCGACCCGCAAGTCCTCGCAGGCGTGTAATATATAGCATAAAAGATGAAAACAAACTCTATACCAATATTTCTGTCTAACGTGATTCTGCAAGGCATTAACAAAACAAAATAATATTCTACCACCGGAAGGGCCTATGTTCAACAGTGGATTAAAAGCTATTTTTAGAGTTCCTAAACTAACTTAAAACGATAAAACGGAACCCTTATGGGATCGCTTTGTTGACCCTTTTTCTCAGGAACGCGTGGAGGTATCACGCTGAAAATCATATCAAATACTAAGGTCTACTATCCCTTGGAGCTGTGAAAAAAATCAAATGTCAAAATGCCAACTCAATCTAAAGATACCTAGAATCATTTATGCTGCAAATTTTCGAAGCTCGGATGGGAATTAAAATCTTTAGGGTACTTTCCGTGAACTCAGAATCTTGAAATTTGGTACGAAGCAACGTGTTATAGCACAGATAAAGGAAAAATTTAAGGGAACCGTCGGTGCGCGAGTTCGACTCGCACTTTGCCGGTTTTTTTTATCTGGCCAAATTGACTTTAATCTGCTTGTCACCATACACTTTGCAAATGCAGAAAATGCAATGCTGCAGCATAGTGACCCACACTATAGCGCCGTATTGAAATTTTTCTGCATCATCGAGTCGATAAAACAAAAGTGTGAAGAAACGAAGCAATTATCGTGTCGTATTTAGCTTCATATAGATAGAGTATCAATGATTTCATTATCTTATAACATTGGCAGGTTACACGAAAGGTCATACGAAGCACTTTACGATGTTGTGGAAGAATATCAGTAGGACACTTGAGTTACACAGCGATATATTATTATTATTATCTATATATTAGTACGTGAAGCAAAAACTCTGTACCCCTTTTAATGAAAAATATACGAACGGAGTATAATATTTTGCACAATTCTAGTGTGTATGGAAAAGAAAGTCCCGAGTCGATCCAATAGTGTTATTGAGTTTTTCTGATGATATAAGTACTTAATAACAGCTTGGAGTTTGGTAGTTAGGGCCTGAACTCCCGTGCATCGGAGAACACGTAAAGCTATCGGTCCTGCTCCTGATCTCTCCCCGATCGTGGTGGTTAACCGTCCTATCGGATTATGAGAGGGAAAGAGAGTGCACCTGTCTTTGCACACACACTTGTGCAATATAATATCTCCTGCGTAGTTGGCTGGTCTCCGTTGAGACTGGCCGCCGTGGCCGAAATCGGCTAGGAGAAAAACATCAATTACAAAATGTGGTCTCCAAATATAATAAATACACATATATTATGTATTATTACGGTGTGATTTTTATCAAATCAGCGAATACCTAGATACATAGAGCGTTGGCTTCTCGAGTTGATAACAATGATAACATTCCTTTAGCCCATTACCTTTTCCTATTTTTAAGTTTCCCTTTATCTTATCTTATCCCAGTTGTGTTTATTTGTAGTATTGATAATTACCTAACTGCGCAAGAAGGAGGATTATGTCTTTCGATTGTATATATGTATGTACATTTCTTTGGCAGAGCCTAAACGTCTTGTCGTATTTTTATATGAGTGTGTGACAACAGATTTCTCTTGGTCGTAAGAGTGACACTAGGCACATCAAAATTTAAAGAAATTAAATTAAGGATTGTTGACGCTAAAATCTAAAAAAAATGAGTTTTCAAAATTCATCAAATGTGGTATCAAAATGAAGAATTTTTAACGTTGATTACGAGTATATATATACAGCTAGTGATAAACCTGTCAAAATCAATCCAACCTTTCCAGATATTAGACAAAACAAAAAAAAGCAAATACAAAAAAAAAAAAAATTGATGTGATTATCATGCCTTTCTTGCAATATGCACTTGGGAAACAGCTGTTATGTTAAAATTACAAACAGACACTTTAATTTTATTTATTTGAATAGAAACATGTACCCTGATATTCCATCTTGTTATGTCTACTCGTTTTTATTGCACAGCTTTATAAATGGCGTCTAGCCGTCTAGCCAGTCATGATTCATATCTCAAAAACTTGCCAAAATATGTCCAAAATATGTACAAATTTTTATTAATATTTTTGTTATCCTTAACTCATCATTATCATCACAGACATTATTTAGAACACGTTTTTCCGAATTTTTTAGGAGATTATATATTTTTCGGTGAATGTGTTACCGGCAATCTGTGTTAATGTCCCACTGCTGGGCTCGGGTCTCCTCTCAGGAGAGGGTTAAGGCCATACGTCCCCACGCTGGTCAAGTGCGGGTTGGGAACTGGCAAGAATACGTTGTGGCTACGTAAATCTTGCCGTTGGATGTTTTTAAGCCGCCCGAAGGCCTCCAACTAAGCTTCACGACTGTTATCGTATGATAACAACCGGGACCGACTGCTTAACGTGACCTCCGAATCACGGAGACGCTCATGGTAACATGCCACCAGCGGTCACCCATCCAGGTACTGACCGCGCCATCGTTGCTTACCCTCGATGATTGTTTCTAATCACCGAGTGCAACTGGGCTATGAGCGCAATCTGTGTAATTCAGGTATTCTATAGAATAACTAGGCAACGTATATAATACCGTGGGAGAGCCACGCTTCGGCATGAATGGGCCGGCTCGACCGGAGTGGTAGCGCGGCCTCACAGAAAACTGTTGTGAAACAGCGCTTACGTTTTGTTTCATCGAATAAGTGAGGCCCATACTCCTATCCCCCAATTCCCCACCATCCCTCTCCCCATCCCCCAAAGGCCGGCAACGCACTTGTGACACCTCTAGTGTTACGGGTGTCAATGGGCAGCGGTAATCGCTTACCATCAGGCGATACGTCTGCTCGTTTGCCCTTTATACCATAAAAAAATACCTCGGTGTATGCGGTGATTCCATTAAAACCACGGCGATGCCGGCCTAAGGTGCCCTACTCTGGGAGGTTCTTTCCGAATCGACCTCTATCCTGGGAAAAACACTTAATCTCAGTGTTACG
Organism: Hyphantria cunea; assembly: GCA_003709505.1. Taxonomy (NCBI): domain Eukaryota; kingdom Metazoa; phylum Arthropoda; class Insecta; order Lepidoptera; family Erebidae; genus Hyphantria; species Hyphantria cunea. Next base: position 1,590,013 of record PKRV01000576.1, read on the forward strand.
ACTCGATTGTACCTTGACGCGATCAGACCGTTAACCCATCCTCTACCGCAGCAATTAATCTGCCACCAGAGGTGCAATTAGTGGTGACCTTTTTTTTACGTTTGGAAACCCCCTCGGGCCTACACCCCACCGGGGATTGCCCCGGGGCGGTGTGTCGGAATCGAACCGACTTAAAACCAAACAGTGTGCCACTCTGAGCCTGACACGGGAGTGATCCGGGAACTGCTGCTATTAACACATCCAGACCTTTACCAGCGCCTGCCCGCACTGAAGCGGGCACCGTCTTCTCGTTGACTCGCTATTTAGGCGAAGTACGGCACGTCACCTCCTCGCTGCTAGCCTCTGAAGCGGATGGGGGGGAAAACGTGTCCTCGGCGTAACAAGTTACGCCCAGCCCGGGGGGGAGACGACCTCGAAGGTCCCAGTCGTACCCCACGTTCCACTGGTCCTAAGACACAATACATGGGTCGTCGTCTCAGGGTACCCTCTCAGTCCTCGTACACCTCCAACTAGTTTGCCACTAGTGCCTCAGGTACTCTGGCACCCCGTGATAGTGAAGTGTTTACCCGATGCAGTTGAATGGCAGCCTATTAAAGGTGTCACAAGGCCGCCACATCTTACCGCTTCTTCTGTCATGGCCCTCAGGCGCATCACGGCATCGACCATCGAACGCTCCTCTCGGAAGAGTAGCCTATGTCCTTCCTTAAGGACCAAAGTATCTCCATGCGAAATATCGTTGAAATCGGTACAGTAGTTTAGCTGTGACAGCCCAATAGCCAGACAAAGTTACTTTTAAAGTCATAATATTATTTAGTATGGAATACAAATTAGTATGGATTCCATTACCACTTAGTAATGATCCCCGCGTCCTCTGAATCCGTTTAAAAACATATTTTTTCATACTTTTTCGTCTCCAATATCGACACTTAGACTGTAGATTCTTATGTAAGGCGTAATGTACGTGCTCCGTAGTAATAGGGGTACTATATCGTTCTATTTATACGTGACACCAATACTGATACAATGGTACTAATTCTGTTGTTTGAAAACTCTCCAATATAAACTAAAAACGCTCTTAATGCCTAAAATTAGATATAATTACATTAGAAATAGACGTTATATAAATAAATTCTTTACCTATTTATATACACACCTCCCAATGTGCCTTTATTCAGCCTGATGGAAGCCTGAACAGAGTCCAAGAGTAGGTGTGACCGTACTTAGTAGGAATTCAGAAAATGCAACAATGCAGAATGGTAACCGACACCTAGGCGGTCTATTAAAATGCTTCTCCATCATTGGGCCTCCGGTCTCGCACTGACCAACGAAACACGACAGCAAGATGCTGTAATTTTGGGTTGATCTTCTGTGAGAATGTAGCACCAGCCCGGTCGAGCCGTCCCGTTCGCACTAACACACATACAAATCATATTTAGATACAAGAGTAGCACTTAGGACATCGTTTAACTAAATCAAGAGAATGACAACACTGGAATTAGCACCTTTTATTCAAAAGATATTGCGAAGATCTACCCTTGAACTTAATTTCTGTCTGTTGGGACGCTATGTTACCTTGTTATGGAAATTGGCTTCGGTTCCCGGATGATGTCGCTTTATAGGTCAGTAATACGGTTTGTAGTCTCGCGATAACCTTATTAGGATAGTGTTTTATATTACCAATATTTTATAGATAAAAATTGGTATAAAGACTTTCGTAATAAGTTTAAATAATTTTATCTATATAATAATAATATAAATATACATGATTCATCGAAAGGTATGCATATAACTGCCGATCGTTTTTGTTATTGTTAGGAGAAGGTCTGTATATAGGAAATTAAAATATAACTGGTAAACATAATTTATTGTTCCGCGACTGTACACATCCTGTGGAAAACTGAGGCGGGCGTAATAACTAAAACAAGTATTTCAGAAATTTAAAACGACTACGAAGTTAGAACGTAAACGAACGAAAGAAAAATATGGCGGCACGAAGTTCGCCGGTCTAGCTAGTTAGCTATACTAATATTATAAAAAGGAAAGATTTATTGTTTGTTTGTAATTCAATAGGCTACAAAACTACTGAACCAATTCGAAAAAATCTTTTACCACTTGAAAGCTAAATCATCCCCGAGTAACATATGCTTACAATTGCAAAAAGAAAAAGATTAGGGATCTGTATGAAAACTTCGATAATAAATACCAATGTGTAAAAAAGTAATAATAATTATAATTCTTTATTGCAAAAAAAGAGGATTACACAATACTGTATACCTCTAACTACCAAAATAGCGTTAGCTGTGTGTTGGAATGGAAGTCAGTTACAAGTACAGAAAAAAAATTGTTACAATACAATGGTGTACACATGAAGTTGGTTATTTAGATTTGTATGTGTATGGGTGTGAGTGTAGGTGTGTAAGGTGTATGTGTGTACGGTGTATGTTTGCTGTGTATTTGAAGCTATGAGTCAGAATATGTATGTTAGTGAGGGTGTGTGGCACTGATCAGGCTTCCATTACTCAAATATTAGTAAATTTATTCTAGTTCCTAAAGCCACAGCTTATAATTTGTTTAATATTAAAATTGGTTAAGTTTTTAAGTCAAGTTAAATTTAATTTGTTATACAGTTTTGGTGCAAGGCTACTGTAAGTGTTGTTGGGAAAATTTGCTTGCTACACTTGGAATTCGTCATTTTTCTATTCGTATTTATAAAGTACCCAAAAAGTTCCCTATATTGCGTGCGCTGAGGAAAGTATTGACAATAGAGCAAAATGATGTATTACTATTTTATAGAGGACATCAATATCCACACAAAAAAAATGGGTAAATACCTATGTCTACCCGTGTGAAGCCGGGGTGGGCTGCTAGTTGTAAATAATTTTGATTTAGAAACAATCTTCAGGTTCTAAAATGCATTAGTTTAATTTCTTCGGATATAATAGATTCCAAAGTCGATCGCCGGATCCACCTTCAGAATAGCTCTGTTTTATAATACTGTTGTCTTTTTTAAATTAAATGTCACTAAGTTTTAGCGCAACCGGACATCGTAAAGTAGATCTAAATATTTTAGCTTCATTTAGCTTATGCATACAAACATTCTACGTTAAATAAGAGCTCTTAAAATACATATATTTTCTAGAAAAAATATAACGGCTACTAGTAGTTTGAAGTTTGCATTGATTAGGAAAAAATAATTTATCGAACAGCGGAGTTACTCAGTACCTATATTACAGTCAGTATATTTTTTTAAAGGTAACTCCCTGGTGGCTTTACAAACATACATGAAACGGACACAAACAACACGCAGACTCAGAACAGCGGATCACACAATGTATTGTTTCGTGTAGGATTTGAACCCACAACTTTTTGTGCAGTAGGAAGCGGGATGGCGACCGCTTGCCATTTTTTGATCAGATTAGTTACATTGTTCTAAAAACTATTTTAATATCTGACTACTTAAAAAAGGGTTAAAAAAAGACTTAACAAAAAAAACATTTAGTTAGAAATCCAGAAATGTATAAACATCAAAATGGTTTGATCTTAATTACCGTGGAAGAGCCATCGTTCGGCATGCATGATCCGGCTCAACCGAAGTCGCCGTGGTGGCGTGGTGGAAAACCGGTGTGAAACAGCGCCTGCATTGTGTTTCATCGTGTGAGTGAGGATACCGGAGGCCCACTGACTACAGACTTTCTCAGTGTCGTGTCGTAGTTTAAGCGGTCATCTCATGGGACAACACTGAGTCCAAAATTGTTGTACTGAGTTTGGGTGCGTTTAGGCTATTTTATGAGTGTTTGTTAAGTCCCCATGGTTGTCAGTCTCTGAAGCTCGTTGTTATTCAAATATTAATTAATCGTTTTTCCTAGCTTAGTTCAGAAATAGAACAATTTATAGTTAAATAAAACAAATAAATAAATATGTTCAGACATTTTACAACACAACGCCATCTAGTCCCAAACTAAGCGGAGCTTGTACCATGGTACTAGACAACTGATATTAATACTTATATACTTTTTTTTGTAAATACATACATATTATACATAGAAAACACCCAAACTCCGAAACAAATATTTGCAGATCATACAAACATTTGGTCCGACTCAGGAATCGAACCCGAGACCTCTTGCACAGCAGTCGCATTCACTACCACTGCGCCACAGAGGCAGTCAGTAGAAATTTCATAAAACATAAGTGACACCACTTATGTTTTATCTTAATCACCATCACTTCCGGAAGGAGGTGTTGACCTACTATGTAACTTTGGCCAGACTGGTTGGTAAGACTAACAAGAGCCAAGAGTCAACGAAAAATGTTACAAAAAATTTATTGAAGTGAAAACTTCTTTAGCCTTTATCAGCCAAACGCTGTCATTTTACGTTAATTTTCTGTGCGAGGGTATTCATAATTTTTTTTGAAAGGTTTTGATTAGGGTTTTAACACTTTTATTTGTTAATTTATAGAAACAGACGAAGCCGCGCTTGTTAGCTAGTTTAGGTTTTTATACGACTCATATTAGCAGTATTGTCTATACGATCGGTTCGGAACACGGTCGGAAAACTCTGACCTCTATCAATTTATTTCTATTATATCTGAGGTCCCGTGAGTACATATATACTCATGTTTTGAATAGAGGAGGGACAGTTGGTCTTAGTGCATTACTCTAACCAGGGCCGTATTTAGCATAAACGGAATATTCTTTTAAATCAGAAACAGAAATGATAAAACTAAAGTTGGTTTGATTCCTACCCAGGGCAAATAATTATTTGAAGAATACGATCATTTCTTCTGTGTCTGTGATGAAACGATAATCAATTTTACTTGATAACTTATTACTAACTTGAATTTGTTCATGATTAGTTTTGGGAATTTATTTTTCGATATTTCCTCGAACGGTTTAAAACGGTTTATCTGGTAATAATTATGACACACCTATTATTATAGTGTTAAATTAAAATGAGAAAGTAACATGTTTATCAGTAATTATGTTTAGGTATAATTTACATAGTAATGTTATTTGTCATATATGCTATGGAGACTTCCTTAACAATTCTCGATATTTGTTGTATATCTACTGGGCATTTCTAGATTGTTGTCTTATCTTCAGTCCAGAGGTTTTAAAAAGGCTTAAGAAGGTTCTATAATAGAGATATAAATTTGTACACACTTAAAAATCAAACTACTTCGTTGGTATAACGGTTGGATTATGTGACTGCCAGTCAGTCTCAGTTGCGATGGGTCGCCATAAAGTGTTGTTGAATTTTTATAAGAAATTATTCATATCAGGCGGATGAAAGTTATAGAGATGCCATGCCAAAAAAAAGTATCATCCAGTTAAAACCGGTTGAACTAGTGTTAATCACAAAAAGTGTTGTGAATCAAAAGGCTAAGCAGAAGTAGCCCGGAGTATGGAAGTTGGCGGTTTTTCCCACCCGTGCCTTGAAGAGGAGGTTAAGCCATCGGTTCCAGTTGTCATAAACGTCTATGGCAATCGTTATTGGGTATTCAGTGACCTACAACTGGCCAAACTTTACTTTTTCTTTACATGTGCACGTGTCACCCCACCGGGGTTTGCGGCGGGGCGGTGTGTCGGAATCGAACCGACTAAAACCACACGGTATACCACTCTGCGCCTGAGACGGGAGGGTCCGGAAACCGCTTTCTTACGCCATCCAGAGCCCTTCCAGCGCCTGCCCGCACTGAAGCCGGCACCGTTTGCTATTTCAAAACTCTCAATTTAGGCAACGTACAGCACACGCGTAACGTCACCTCCTCGCGGCTGAGCTGTGAAGCGGATGGAGGGTAAAACCCGTCCCGGCCATCCACGGCCACACTCAGGGCGGCATAAGGCGCTGGTAGGTGAAACTACTCTCGCCACCGGCAATGGAGCGTATGATGGCCGGCAGCGAGATATCGCCTCCGATGACTGCAGTGAGTGCCCGGCGCTGCGGCGCCCAAGCGGGGCAGACCGCCAGCGTGTGCTGGGCCGAGTCCTCACTGCAATTGCAGTGGTGGCAGTGGAAGCCAGCACGTGGAGCCTCCAGCCGCGACAACCACCGAACCGAAGGCGAACGCTACTCTCCGCCCGGAATTCAGCCACCCGTCGATAAGCTTCGGCGAGCACTTCCGCCTCCAAATCCCACGGGGGTATTCCGGCCAAGGCGCACGCTACCTCTGTCGACACCGTGAGGTATCCGCGTATGGCTCTGACCGCCAACACCCTCTGAGGCCGCCAGAGGCGCGCCTTATTCTAGGCGGTCAGAGCCGATATCTACACCGGTGCGCCGAACACGCCATCGACCGTACAACCCCCGTGAAGAGGCTTCTCGTTGCGACTCTGGCTTCACCCAGATTGGGCAAGAGCCGCCCATGGGCGGAGGCAGTGTGGACAAAACTGGCCAAACTGGACTAAGCTGGAAGACGACCCTGGACATATATTGTGTGCGACTGGTATTTTCGAGGGACTTTGGAGGGTTTTTTGTAGATAATGACGATCAATGAGGGTTAGCACTCAACTTAATTTTATTGTGAATGGTATCGGTAGTGAGTGATTAATTAGTGTTTTTTGGTGTTTAATGGTTGAATTACTGCTATTTTATTTATTAAATTATACCTGGATATGAAATCTATCGTTAAATACTGTTTGATATGTGTTGCATTTTGCAAATTTAGATCAAAAGTGAAAGTGAAGTGCTTGTGACCTTGACCTAAAGCTGGCGGGCTCCACAAAAACGTTCATAGCTGTTTATTTCTTATCAAACGTTTATATTATAAGTTGTTTATGAAACGAACTAAACCCAAACACATAAATCACGTTATTTGAGTATTGCACTTCGCATCAGGGCTACTTGAAACTTTGACCTTTTTTTTTTTCTTTTGCTTACGCAAGTATTTCAATTTTTTTTTCCTATAAAGTTATTATGTAGGTATGTTAAGTGATATTTAAATTCAATAAATACAAGGCTTGGCTCAATAAAAAAATTAACATAGCATATCATTTAAATTGATAAATATTCGTAATTTTATAGATTTTTCACTGCTTTTTCAACTACTAATATATTTTTTTAAATATATGTTTAAATTTTTGATAATATGTATTTTATATACTAATCGGAAGGAAATTTTATGGCAAAACCAAAAATATAAATATTTTAGCATATGTTCCTATAAAATTATCGAGAAAAACTGAAAAAACTGCATCATTGTCTAGCGGGGCGGGACTTCTCTTAGACTTCTCCGCCATATATCCAAAAACGCCAGCCACATGTGGCGCCACTCAAAGAGATTATTTCTTCTACTTTGCCGAAGAATATTGGGATATTGGGATGTGGGTTTAGTCCGATAAGTACTGCCACATCAATGATTGAGACACGCATCGAATGAATGATAATACCATCGTAAATTTTAATTACAATGTGTGGTATCAATTCACATTAATTATTCACTAATTGCACCTCACGTGTTTATTAGCTTCTTTATTTAGTAACGTACGATTTTTATCCAGTAAATCAATTCAATATTGTTAAAAATATATCGTTTATTAAATAATGGTATCATCGTTATCACCTTTACTGCAACATTGTCTTCAATAACTATCTCTAGTTATAATAAATATTTCGGAAATCCCAAACTAAGTTGAACTTGTACTGTGGGTACTAGACAACCGATATATATATTTACATAGTTTTTTGTAACTACATACACATTATACATAGAAAACACCCAAACTCCCAAACAAATATTTTCAGATCATACAAACATTTGATCCGACTAAGGAAACGAAGCAGACACCTATAGCATAGCAGTCATATACGCTACCACTGCGCCACCGAGGCAGGCATAATAAGAAACCAGCAGACATAATAAGACCGAGGCATAATAAGAGAAATGTAATTGAAAACGGTCTGAATTTATCGAAAAAATTAATTAGTATACAGTACTTGTTGTTTTATTGGCAACCAAAACCTAAAAAAGAAAAATTATCGATCTTTAAATTCATTAAAGTATCAATCATATTAAAAAAATGTATACTATATCCAGTTTTAATTAGTGGTAGGTTATGTGAAACAGTTGTTAGTGAACAACACAGTTACTCCAATCTTAACTTAAGATTCACCATTCACAATGCCAAGTCTGTCCCTGTATTAACGACCCTGTCTTGTCGGTCCACACCGGACAGAATCATTATCTACTTGTGGACCTCTCCAGACACGTTGATGATCAATGACCGTTGATGACAGACGCGATTTATTGGTCCATTCCACGTTTTAGCTGACACATTTGAAGTTTGCGTGTTATATTGTATTAAATTAAGAGATCCGTGATTCGGAGGTCACGTTAAGCAGTCGGTCCCGGTAGTTATCATACGATAACAGTCGTGAAGCTTAGTTGGAGGCCTTTGGGCGGCTTAAGAATATCCAACGGCAAGATTACGTAGCCATAACATATTCTTGCCAGCCGCACTTGGGCAGCGTGGGGACGTATGTCATTAACCCTCTCCTGAGAGGAGACCCGAGCCCAGCAGTGGGACCTTATGGGTTGTTGGTGATCGATGATATAATTAGGAGAAAGACTGCTGTGCTTCATAATATGGGCCATAGTGTCCAAAAAAGAAATTGCTCTGCAATGGTAGAGATTTTTTTTATTGTTTTTCACCTAATGACTGCTTAAATAATTCGAAATTTACTTTTTTTTAGGTGATGGATTACCTTCTGATATTAATGGTTATCTTTGTTTTGTTCTAGACCTTGAAATACAAAGGACATGCCACAGATAGCACCATTACCAAGTGGACTGAAGATTGGGAAGAGATTCAGGTTCCTACCGAGTTGTACTAGTAATAACTTTTAAACATCTCAGAAGCGACGTCTGATGCCAAACTTTTTTTTGGAATTGATGGGAAACGAGCAGACGTATCAAGCGATTACTGCCGCCCATGGACTCCCGCAACGCTAGAGGCATCATAACTGTCCCATCCTTCTCCCTATCCCCTAAAGTGGATCTCCTCTTTTAGGAGATGGGGAGAAAGATTAAGATTGGGGAGAAAGAAGGTGAAATTCAACGCAAGTGCTTTTCCGTGGTATCACTCCAGTCGAGCCGTCGCATGCCTGCCGAAGCGTGGCTCTCTCACGGTGACAAATTAGACAGAGAGACGGTTGATAAAACATTATTTTTATGTGTCCCTGCCAATATGACTCTACTCGGTCTGATGAAAAGCATAAGAATCCAAGAGTGGTGGTCACCATACAGATTGGGAATGCTGACAATGCAGCATGGCGATCCACACTTGACGATTCTGCTTTATTGAGGACCCGGTCTCGCACTCACCAACGAACGAAACACTACAGCAAGGACACTGTCATTTTACGATGATTTTCTATGCGAGGGTAGTACCGCCCCGGTCGAGCTGGCCTGTTCGTGCGGAAATCAGCGTGGCTCTACTACCTTGGAATTATTTTTTGAAACTTACTTTCTTTATAATCATATTATTCATGCGATACTTATTACTACGTGCGAAAATTAGTCACAGTGGTTTTTTTTTGTTCTACGCTCTGACTTTAGACAGCGTTCACGCTAGGGTATGAACCTACATAATCTTACTCCCTATTTCTGCATTTTACTACGATGTTTTTCAATCAGATAAAAGAAAGTTGCCTTTGGAAACGGCGCCTACGCAGTCAAGAACGGAAACTTCATTCAGTTCAGAATGTTGCAGATTATTAGAAGATTGCTCCAATTACGAGACACTCCTGTTTCTGCCTCCTTCAACTGTAGTCGTGTAAATAAAAATATGGGAATAAAAAGGATATGCCAATTGTAACATGTCTTGAGGCTAATGATACTGCTTTACACTGGTTTTGTGGTTAAAATACTGAATGAACTATTACGAGTCTATCGTAGAGTTTCACATCTACAGCCTTCCATATTCTACTACACTGCTCTGGTACAAACTTTGTACAAATATGCATCAATCGGCCTCCGAATCTACTCTGTTAGTACAATTACTTTATTTTAGACACAATTAATTCTATTTAATGATTAGTACATAAATAGTAGTCAGTCATTATCAATAGATTTGATCTTTTGCGCATTTCAATACAATGTTATAACAGATGCAATAATAATGCGTATTAGTGATCAGGAGTCGTGACGACATTTGTAGTTATAAATACATTAGTAAGTAGATATGTCTATAGTCATTAGATCTGTTGTATTTAACTCTTAACTACTGTTTCTAAATATTACATGTATTTATCTAAATCGATTACGTGCTCCCTTATTTATCTTTCTTTATTGTATACATAACGTAGCAATTTGCGGTGTTATCGTTCAAGTCGATATCTTTTTTCTGTCATTATAGAACAAACCATTGCATACAATTAAAATTATATATGTAAAAATACGACACGCCGTTTAGGCTCTAGGGCGGTCCAAAGATATATAGATACATACATAGACTCGAAAAACATAACCCACGTTCTTTAGCAGTCGGGTAAAAATGGAACATAACTAAATGTTGTCTAATCAAAATGATACAATATCCTACTTCCTACTAATATTAAAAAAAGTTTGTGAGGATGTATGGGTGTTTGTTTCTTTTTCACTCAAAAGCCGCCCTGTAGCGGAAATATATCAATATTAAGGAGATACTTTTTTTTTGCTTTAAAGTGACGGCACCATAGTTCAAGTTTAAGACTGTGTAGCAGTCAAGGTCAATAGACTTTATATGACTTTTTTTAGCAAGTAGTTTCAAATTAGTAATTTAATAGCAGGATTAATATGTGCATACATAATATGCCTGTATGATTAAAATATGCATATACTCTTTAAATGCAGTCGGAGCAAACATTAATTAAATCAGAACATTTATTTGCATCAAACAGGTAGGTACAAAGCAGTCAATATACACTTAATAGTTGTGCTGAATTATTACTTTTTTTTACGTGTGGAAACCCCCTCGGGCCTTCACCCCACCGGTGCTTGCGGCGGGGCGGTGTCGGAATCGAACCGACTAAAGCCACACGGTGGGCCACTCTACGCCTGAGACGGGAGCAATCGGGGATCCGCTTTCTTACGCCATCCGGACCCCTCCCAGCGCTTGTCCTTATTGAAGCGAGCACCGCCTGCTGCTAAAAACTCTCAAATTAGGCGACGTACGGCACACGCGTAACGTCGCCCCCTCGCGGCTGGCCCGTGAAGCGGATGGAGGGGAAAACTCGTCCCGCCCATCCGCGGCCACACTTAGGGCGGCATGAGGCGCTGATAGGCGCGCCTCCGCCGCCCGGTTCGCCGGCGGCGGATCGGGTCCGAGTGAAGATCGTCCTCCCGGGCCTTCTGCGAGATGACTTCCTCGCAGAAGGTCGCGACCGCGGTAAAACTGCTCTCGCCGCCGGCCATGGAGCGTACGACGGCCGGCAGCGAGAGATCTCCTCCGATGACTGCAGTGAGGGCCCGACGCTGCGGCGCCCAAGCGGGGCACGCCGCCAGCGTGTGCTGGGACGTAGAAACAAACCCTATACCAACCCGTCAGGCCAGTGGTCCTCGTCACTAGTGGTACAGTGTTGATGTGATTGTAAACCACCTAGACATGATCGTCAATTTTGCGATAAATCTTTTATAACATTCATTTTTAAGTAATAATAGTTTAAAAAGTAATGAATACTGAAAAATACTTCATCATAATGATAACATTAACTTAAAAAAAGACATAGTAAAATACTTACATTGGTAATACACGAACAAGGCTACAAACACTCCATATGCCTTCATAATATTAGATTCCGAACACGTTCAACTATTACTGACTCATAGAATAACACAAAAATGTACACAACTGTTTGCTAACTTGCGATTGTTAAAAGAATATCACATGTCGCAGACAAAAATCCCTGACGAGTCATACACAACCATCCCAAAAACCATTGTTGTAAACGTTACGTTCAAACTGAAAACTACTAATGAAAAGCGCGGACATTCACAAAATTTTAAATCCTACTGCACTTTTGTAACCCAACTGAGTCTGTTCGGTTAACGAACGAATCGTATTTTAATACAGACCGCGTATATCAACTGCAGCTGAACAAACATATAATGAGTACTCGAATACTTCTATTGATTGCAACCGAATTTTTATATTCAAATTTTTGAAAATCTTATATTATAAGACATACTATCTTAACTGTTATAACTTGTCCAGAAGGTAATACTTGTACTTTAGAGTATTCTAGTAAGTTTAAAATATTATTTTAGTACATTACATTTATCGATATTTTATATTTGTGCGATTTAGTAGATATAATCACGGTTGACAAGATCGTCAAACACACCGCGGTTACTGAAATTATTTGAAGTGCAGCTAGCATGTGCCAGCCGGCCCCCACCATAGTAAGTATTCGCCGACACGACCTTGCAGTTTATTATTATGGGTTTACAGACTACCATTTACAATAGAGTGACGAGCCAACGTCAAATGATAGTGAAAACGATAATAATGACGGCAATAGACGTCCAAACACAACGTATGTTGTAACTTTAATTCGTGTAAGGCATGTTTCTACAATACACTGTCAGTATTTCCTGAGGAAGCATTTAATTTTAGTGCTTTGACGGAAAGTTTACCAAACGTCCGTCTACAAGTGACTTTTAGCTAAATAAGTTAATAGGTAAATAGATTTTTGAAACACAAACTTGCATCCTATTGCGAAAATAACAATCATGTTATTAAGTCTAGGTAGGATGGAGTGATTTATTTTCTACACTCAATCTCGAAAGTATCTGACCATTTTAATGTTTCAAAAGTTCATATAGAACCGTAGTATATATAATTCGCTTACCAAGTTTAGCGCCAGAATGGAATGATCAGCTTAAAAGTTTAAAATTAGCTGATCACAACACAATATCAAAAGTAGTTAAACGCCAAAATTTCATAAGTAACTATGTGCGCGATTTATGTGCGCTACGTTGTATATCAGTTTCAAAAATTTGGGCGTGGTTAGCTATTTCTGAGGTTGACTGTACATGTATATATCTGAGTAGGAATGACCGATTTATTTGTTGTGTTGTTCCTCCAACACAACAAATGAATCGGCCACCAGACAAGGTTTCTTGTAGTGTTTTCTTCTTTTAGTTGAACTCCTCTAACACTTGACCTTGAGAAGTTGTAAGTATATTATCTATACTAATCAGCGCAAGAACTTTCGTTGTGTGATACAGTATTAGTATTTACATCAGCGTTCCATGTGTCTTTACGTGAACTTTATACATACATATGTACTTCGAAACCAATTGAAGTTTTTGTAATTGAAAGTCAACACAAGTGTCTATTCAACCTTCCTATTTAGGTATCATAATCTTCTTTAATAATTATATATGTTAGTGAATATAGTGAAGTATTATTAATATTCAATGTCTTATTATTAAGTATTGGTTCAGGTAAATATAGTCAAAGTCAATGGTCAAAGTATGTAAGTCGGACATCCACAGGCCAGATGGAGTGACGACTTGGGCAAGATGGGTGGCAGGAGGTGGATGCGAGAAGCTCAAATTCATTTAGAGTGGCGTGCGAAAGGGAGGCCTACATCCAGCAGTGGATTGCAATAGGCTGATTATGTGATGTAAGTAGGTATTAAGATCTGATTGTCATATGTTTTTATGAAAGCAAATGTACCTAGTAATGTATAAAGCATACAGAATCAGAAAAAGGTGCAAAAATTAAGGTACTAAATTTAGCTAAAAGAGGTAAGGTAAACTGTTCAACACGCTGACATCAATAGAATTTGACAATCCACTGCTGCACATAAGCCTGTCCTTATAAAGAAGGTTTTGGTTGGTAATCACGCTTTAAAACAAGTAATGAATTATTAAAAAAATAATAACCGACTGCGTCAATATCATATATAAAACATATAAGTTATATACATATTCGTAATCACCGTTAAAAATTATTGTTTATGACACCACACGATGTATTTTGAAAACATTTTTATTGATGGCTACAAAAATTCTTAATTTTGTTTTTTTTTCTAATTTTGATGTACCTAGTGTCACTATCACAACTACCACGAATCTATTGATACCACTCACATGAAAATACGACAGGCCGGTTAGGCTCTAGGGCGTGCCAAAGAAATATACATAAATACACTCGAAAAATATAACCCTCCCTCTTTCATAGTCGGATACAAACATCTTTCTATGCAATAAAATGCCGATTTCTTAATTTTTTTTTTAATATTTACATATTTTAAAAATAGATAGGTACATTAAAAGTCCATAATCCAGGTTTACATTATTAGATCTGAAAGTTACAACAATGGGATTAATTACTAAAAACTAAAACCATTCAAATAAACAACAGTTTTTTTTTTTAATGGAGCTAGTTACAAACTAGTCTAGTACTTCACTAGTTCTACTTGATAACAAACAAAAAAAATGAGCTCAAGACCGCTACGAACTCTGAACCTCTCACATTTACAGTCGTCGTTTCAGAAAAATGATCGTAAATATTAATAAAACGAACATGACTAATGTTTTATCCCATCTCGACCTAGTAAAGCCAACCTGTTATGTTAATTCAACTACATTCATTCTATTGTTATGTAAATGTTGTTGGAACGAGTCACGGTACCAAAGCAACTTGATAATACACTCCAAATACATTACGTGTACATAATGTCACTGGTATACCATTATGCTGGACACGAAAACCTCTAGAAGTATTTTTTTAAATATTCTACTGTTATGTAATCGACTACTTATTATTTATAATTCGAAGGGACGATTTACCTCATTAAAAACATGCGATTCAACTATATTAACTCTAGTAGCGATTATTAAAGACATTCAAATTTTATTTGCTTAAACAAGCTTACAGCAATCTGCATCTTATAGCGAATCATGACTAATTACAAATATAAAGTAAAAAAATCTATTTTTGAAAAAATATCGAAGTCGACCATAATTCCTTTTTATGGTTCCGTACCCTACCCTACCTAAGACTCCGCTATCCGTCTGTTTGCCTGCCTGTCCGTCCGTCGCGTCTGTCACCAGGTTGTATCTCATGAATCGTGATAGTTAGACAGTTGAAATTTTCAGAGATAATGTAAAAAACAGAATAAAATGAATATTTAAAGGGGCTCCCACACAACAAAACTGATTTTTTGCTCGTTTTTGCTCGATATTGATAGCGGCAACAGGTAGACGTTTGAAATTTACACCTAATTGGCTGAGTCCCACGGTGCTACCCGCGGTACAACGTAGTCTAGTAACCTAAGTTACTCCTAATATCATCAGCTATCTGCCGGTGAAAATCAGTCCAGCTGTTCCAGAGATTAGCCGGAACAAAGAAACAGACAGATCGACCGGTAAAAAACGTTATTTTGGTATGTGTAAGATGTATCATGCGTATGCATTTAGTGCCATGCCAAATATCACACTCTTCCATAGATACGCATAACTTTCAAGAAGTATAAAGTTTAATTTCGTTATAATTATAAGTCTATACTACGCAGTATCTCTTTATTACGCTCACATTATTCTGCAACGCAGTCACATCCACAATTCAATGTCTATATTTTAGTTTAATAAAATATTATAGTTATTAAAAACTCCGCTATTAAAAGTGTACTGCTTCAGAGAGACTTCTGTTAAAGATAATGGAACTGTGCGTCTACTACTATTAGTAATTTCTAAGTATAATGAGGATATTAATCATATTTTTAAGAGTAAAACAACTAGTTCACTGAAAATAACGTCTTTCTAATTAGGGAGAAAAAAATGTTAACAAACATAAAATCATCTGAAACTTGCAGGTTTATGTTTAAACAGTCAAGTTTCTCACCAATGTCAATCTATAGAAATAAATAAAATTGAAGTCTCGATAAAAGAAGTTAATTTTTTATCTGTCTGTTTGCTTGTTTCTCCTTAATCTCTGGAACGACTGGATCAATTTTCACAGGACTTTCACTGGCAGGTTAACTGGTGCTACGGGAAATAATTTAGGCTATTTATATTTTAGAAAAGAATAGGGTTCTACGAAAACAAAATTAAAACCAATGAAATGGTAAACAAATGTGATTCAAAGCAAGAAAAACCGTGGGTAATACCGCGGGGCTAAGCTAGTTACTAATAAAGTTAATGTTATGGTACACAGAGCGAGCACGAGGTCGTGCGACTAATTTCATTGTTTTAACACTCTATGGTTAAATAATGAACTCTGTCAATTGGGAAACATCAAGAACATCTCGGGTGTAGGTAAATGGTTTCCAAAAATTCAAATACAAATTTAAATTCTTTATTCAAATACTTGCACAAAATGTTACAGTAATTGCTGGTGGCTCCCAAACTAAGCTTCGCTTGTATCTTGGGCTGCCGAAAAATACAGAAATATGCAACAGTGGAATTAGACACGTATAGGATACATTTTTACAAATTATAAAATAATACTTAAGTTTAAAAAGACAAAATAAAATGAAAACGAAAGAAATTATAAAATTAAAATTTTAAAATTTATAAAATTTAAATAACAAAATATTGACTTAACAATTATCTCAGCACTATATCACCATTCCCAGATAAAAATCCCTCAGTATCGATGTAATCCAGGCCCAGTAGAAACTGTGTCAGTTTAGCTTTAGCTGTGTACATGGGGCAGTCCTTGAGAGCATTTATTTGATAATTTATTGTATGTGTGTGGGTGGCTGTATGTTGGAAATCTTTTAAAAACAACAAAATAACCGAAGTGACCGAACAAACAGGGTGGACTACCGCAGTAAGAGACATAGTTATCTTCATTACGATTATGAAACAGCTTAGAAACATACCACAACTATTTTCATTGACTGAAAACAACCGCTTGTTGTTTTCAATAAAAAGATCGATAATTTCTAATGGTAGAAAGAACTTAGATGACCAAACCACTTTTGTTTTCGGAGTAGTAAAATTGATAAGTTCACGTCGTTCAGAATGAAGTTCTGTAAGTCACTAGTTACAGTCACTGACACCGTATGAGATACACGATAACGGTACTGTGGTGTATACTTCAGGCAATTGAGGGCTCTATCTAACATAGCTATCAACAGACGTCGCAGGCTCCTAGAGAGTGGAAACCTCTGGTAACAAATTAATTGTAGGTAGGCGATAAGACGGTGCCTTGGTCCCAAAAACGCTATCCTGGCGCAGCATTTAATGACTGTTCTTGGAGGTTGGTTAGGAGGGGCGTCTATCCTAGGGAATCCTCTAAAATTATTACTAGGATCTATCCGAGGAAACAAGTTATTTCAGCCTCCTATTCCTTCTCAGAGTAAAGCACCTGAGACTGGCTGACGAAGTGGTTCATAATGGAAACACCACATTCATCCGTCTTTAGTCTAGTAGATCCTCGAAGTTTCACCTGCATTTTCAGTTACAATACCTAAATAAAATGTTAAAATGTATAAAGAAAATTCATCCTTTTTATGAAATATCATATACAGTTATTCTGCTGTTTGGGAGTCTTTGAAATTCTAGGATTTTCCTCTATTATAATATTCATGTATTACACATATAAACTTTCCTCTTGAATCACTCTATCTCTATCGCTGAAAAGTGCATGAAAATCCGTTGAGTAGTTTGAAAGATCTTAGTGAATAGACAGCTAAAGTGACTTCATTTTGTACTATGTAAAGAAAATATACCTAAATATATTATTAGTAAAATATGTATGTGTAACGATTTCTTTGAGTGACTGCGAATCACACGTATGTCTGCGGGTTAGATATAATTAATGACAATCACGACAACAGGCGGTTATAATTTGTAGCGTTCTTCAAAGTCAATGTAAATATTTTATTCTCACGTCCAAGTCATTATTCATGATCTAGTATTATACTAAATGAAGCGAAACTTTAAGACGATCGAAACAAGGTTCAGAATCAGACAAAACAATTCTACGAACATTGAGATGTCATGTTGACAAATATATTTTACACTTACCCTTGTTAGCATATACAAATATTTCCTTGTGATGTGCCTTGTAATTTTTATACGGCAATGTTTTGTTAAATCCTTACAGATTTTATAGAAGTCTTTTCTGTACTTTTTTTTGTAAATTTTCTGAAAATTAATTCTAGCTAGATTAATGTATGGCCCCGTAAACCCTAGAATCCTAAATTTTATAGAAATCGTTGGACCCGTCTCCGAGATTTGAAATAAATATAATACAAGAATTGCTTGTTTAAAAATTTTAGATTTCCTGTTAGCCTCTTTCCTAAAGCAGGTATAGGTTGGCCTTTACTCCACTACGATATTACGTATAGCGCAGCCGGTGACGGCTTAATCTGCTCTTTCAGGCACGGATGGGTCCAAAGTGTAAATAATGATTATCCATCCATAGACTGACATAGCTAGCATTGCTTATGTGCTAAGCTACAATAGGTAAGTAGGTTAAAAATTAAATTCATTTCGATCTCATATTCTAAGCTCTACATGTTTTTTTTTTATATACGAGACTGCCAAAGTGACTCTGTTGAATCTCAAAGTAGTGGTCACCCATTGCGAATAGAGGCAATGCAGCAGGAAGTCAAATAAAACACAAACATACTTTAAAGCATATATTATTTCATAATCACACGATATGCTCGTAGTTTCAATTTTTGTAAATGTGCTTACGAATTTTAAACAAACTTGGTGCATATATTTATGTATAACTATATATTTTAATGCACTAAAGCTGCTATCGTAGAGGCGTGTTCATTATAAAAATAAAATTCAGGTACAGGTAATGATACTTTGGTAGAATTTCAATCAATTTGTGAATATGTTACATACCATCAACCTACATTACAAGAATTCTATCGCTTTCAGAAACAGGCGAATTTAGAGAAATAATCTACTAATTAGAAACATTATTCTCAGCCCTTAAAAATCCACTGCTGGCCATAGGCCTCTTCTCCTTAAGGAGATTTTAGCCTAATAATATACCACGATCAGACGGATTGGTATAGAGTCGTCGCAGCTGGAGGCTCCACGTGCTTTCTTCGCCAACGTGGAGGCTCTCCAGCCGGTCATCCTCGAGTGGGCAGGGCGGCAGCACGGGACCCTTTCCTTCCGACTGACGCAGGTGCTTTCCGGGCACGGTTGCTTCGGGAAGTACCTGCACTCGGTCGCGCGGAGGGAATTGAGTCCCGCCTGCCACCACTGCGACTGCAGTGAGGACTCGGCCCAGCACACGCTGGCGGCGTGCCCCGCTTGGGCGCCGCAGCGTCGGGCCCTCACTGCAGTCATCGGAGGAGATCTCTCACTGCCGGCCGTCGTATGCTCCATGGCCATGGAGGCGCGCCTACCAGAGCCTCATGCTGCCCTGAGTGTGGCCGCGGATGGTCGGGACGGGTTTTCTCCTCCATCCGCTTCACAGGCCAGCCGCGAGGGGGCGACGTTACGCGTGTGCCGTACGTCGCCCAAATTGAGAGGATTTAACATCTAGAGACGGTGGCCGCTTCAGTGCGGGCAAGCGCTGGGAGGGGTCCGGATGGCGTAAGAAAGCGGTTCCCGGATCCCTCCCGTCTCAGGCGCAGAGTGGCACACCGTGTGGTTTTAGTTGGTTCGATTCCGACACACCGCCCCGCCGCAAACCCTCAAGTTTCCCTTCTCTACGCGGTGATGTCTTGCATAGATTGAGTTTTGCATATGTACATCAAGTATAAAAAAATTATAGAGCCGTTAATTGTGTCCCTTTATTTGATTGTTTACAGTGGGTTCGAACACACCTTATACCACATCGATATTTTACGGGAACGTCAACAACCCATTACAGTTATACCGAACACATGTTTGAAGAAAGTTAGGATACTAGGAAAGTCTAACATATAACCTGCTTTTTAGTAAGCTCGTTCGCCTGTTTCCGAAAAAACCCAAAATAGCAGAATATTTTTTCAACAACTCGAAAGTGCTTATAGGTTGACGTACGAACACAAAATTTTAAACTATCCGAACATATTAGTATTATTAATATATTTTTTACAATTTTTACAACATTAATAAATACTTAAGAATATTTTTTACCAAATCATACACAAACCAGGTTATACAATACAGCTTCTAATAAAATTGAACACTGCACTGGCAGTATGCAAACATTTCGTCAAAACAATATGTCCAAAAATATCTTATTTACCTTAACATTTGGCAATTAACACTGAGTACTTGATAGTGAATAAAGTCATTGTAAATACTTTTCGTTATCTTAATTCAATGATATCTGTGACATTTTGTATCATCACAACCGCAATATCTAATTAGATTATCAACAAAGAACAATAGCTTAAAAACAAAACAAAACAATATTGTAAATAATAACCCACAGCTTTAACAATAATACATGAGAGTAAAGCGAAGTTCAAGATTCAAGTTTAGCACAATCAGGTACAATTAAATAATAAAAATAAAACAATTTAGGCTCCTGCAAGCTGATTTCACGCACATGACAGTTCTTATGGCATAACATCTTACAGATGACAGGCGGATTTTATTGAAAAAATATCCGTAAATAATTATAAAAATTATTAATGTGAGCTCAACTGTCACAAAAAAGTACGATTAGATTTTTTTTTAATAGCTAAATATTCCCAACATAAATAACATAGATTATTACATACAATACATAGATTTCTTGTATGTGTTTTTTTAAATAGGAATATAGGCCGAAAGAAAGCTGTCAGCATTTTGATAAGATGCTCAATAGAGAACAGGTATTAAAACTTTGCCCCACAATTTTCTTGTAAATATATCTTTAAATGCAAATATAAATTAGTTATCTCATTAATGTTATTGGTCAAAATTTTTAAATGAGTAATATGAAATATTAATTATTGTACAGAGAAATTAGAATACTCTGGTGTCAGTAGATTTTTGATAAACTGGTACTCGAGTTTTGCATAATATTGTGTACGATCATACAAATTTTTATTTAGAATAATTTCACAGAAAATTAACCCGTCCGTTTGTAATGCCTGCCACGCTTCGCTGATCTATCGACAAAAACTATTTGGTGGGAATGCGATCTCTGAGGTAGGAGAGAATGGACTCGGTGCCTTTTGTAAGGATGGCGTGGCGCGGCTGACGGAAGCAGTTGCCCATCAACTCCAAGGTCCTGCAAACAATTGATGTGTTCAGAAAGTCAATTCTATTTTCTAAACATCACTGACTTATGACTGCCTCGGTGGTACAGTGGTAGCATATGCGATTACTGTGCTGGAGTCTCGGGTTCAGTTTCCGGGTCGAATCATGTTTGAATGACTTGTAAATATTTATTTCGGAGTTTAGGTGTTTTCTATGTATAATATTTATGTATTTAAAAAGTATCTATATAAGTACAGCTGTCATAGTACAAGCTTTGCTTAGTTAGAAGTTACAGAGCGTTTTATGTCTTACTTACTTTACTTATATAAACCGATGAAAAAAGATATTATGCTAACAAAAAACACAATCCAGTATAATCTCATTCAGTCACAATACACACATACACACATTATTAAAATATCACTTATTACGACTAAAATAGATTACCTATTATCGTTTTTATTTTTCAACATTCGATAGCATGAATATATATAGCAATCGGTATAGGGAAGTCAGTGCGCTTAAATATACTGACAACTAGTTTAACCGAATTCAGTTCGCACTCAGGGTTGCGGAGATCCGATATTCAAGATAAGACCGGTTGAACTGGTAGCTGACTCCAAAATAAAGGCTATGAAGATGTGAGGCAGATGATATCGTCATATTTAAGTCAACAAGTCAACCACAACTGCAAGACAACGTTGAATACGAAAATACCTTTAATGACAATAGGGTAAGTTGACACCTTAGTCAAATTAGTTACTTTTAATCATCTGTCAAATCGATAACTTTGTATGAAAAATATACAAAAACAAACTTGTGACGTCACTGCTTTAGACTACTCAATAGAGCAATATATTTTAATGTTTATTTGATTAAAATTTGTGATAGAAATGAAAAACTGTAATAATTATATTATTCGAGATATTTTGGAATATTCTTTTTACTGAAGGAGACAGTCAATACCCAATTGTAAACTGCAGATTAGATTGGAAATTTTGAGATTTTTTTTAAAACTTAAGCTACGAGAAGTCTATATGATCGATTTGAACTGTATTAGTTACGGGTCTGATATCACTGCATCAAGAGACCTTCAATTGATTAAATACTTTATTAATCTTTTAGTGACTAGAGTCCTGTATTTAGACCTCGTCAAAAAATGATTATTAAAACGTAACGCTAGCGAAGAGACAGTGTCGTTGTGCTATGGCTAATTATTGTAACCGTGTAAATATAATAATCTAAATAATGCATAGGTCGAACAGCCTGTATACGTAAAAATTGAAACGATCTCAAACCGTGGGTCAGCTGTTTTTCAATGTACTTCTCATGTTTTTCTTATTTAAAAAGACGATACAAACACCATGAATATATCGTCGCAAGGAACTTTAGAACAAGAAACGGATTCAAAGAACAGAGAGACCGAACAACAATTTATAGATCATGCAGTGTTGTTCCATGCTGCATGTGGTTTTGAACCCACAATGTTGAAGATCAGAATAGAAAGCGGTGAGGCGCTTAAACCATTACATTTTTAACTGGTATCCACTCTTTTACAGAAGACTGGTGGAAAATAATTCTATCGTTATTTTTCATTAAGAGAATGAGTTTACTCGACAGAAAATCACTTTATTAGACAAGGGTTATGATCCACTTATAGGACAACTACGCACTATCACATTTCTTCACTTCGAATCTGGTAAGTCGTTTATTAGCCAGCTTTCTGCATCCTATAGTGCAATACAATGGAAACTGGATTAACTGGACTAATTGTTGTTGTTAGGGATTCGGAAAATCCAATATCAGGAAAATCAAATGAAATAAAAGCGGGTTTTGTGCATATTTAGTACATAAATAATGTTTTTTTTTTATTAAAAACAATAAATACATCTCGACTAAATGATTATTAACAACCTCGTCCCGAATTAATAACAGTTCCGAAACGTTCATGCTTGCACAAATTCGACTTGTAATACATATACAAAACATTTAGTAACTTGGCTCAACATGACTTAAATATTTAATTGATAGCGGTTGGTAGTCCGGATAATCGCTGATCCGTATAACTGAGGGCCGGATAATCGAGTTTCTACTGTATTTCATAGAGACATAAAGTTGTTCAAACTTACCGCAGGTGTGTGAAGTTGCCGAGTTCTGGTGGGACAGTGAAGATGCTATTATTGCTGAGATCCAGTACAGCTAACTTCTTCAGTTTAGCGAGAGCATCGGACGACACGTTGACCTCCTCGATCTTATTGTCAGCGGCTAACAGTATCTCTAGGTTCTCCACGTCGTAGACACACCTCGGTATTTTAGTTAACCTACGACACAAATAGATATTAAAAAATACAATATTACAGAATCAACAAGAAAAAGTTAAAACCCTTGAACTCAACGAAGTAAAAACTTTTAAAAAAATGCATATAGTCTATATCTATTGACACCTCATTCTTTTAAAATCAATCCAGTAGTTTAGGCGCCACGGTGGAGCATATAAACATACATAGACTACCAAAATCATTCCCCCTCCTTTTGGCTTCACCATAGTCGGATAAAAAACATAGATCGAGCATAGTGAATATGTTATCCACGACGCAAAAGTGTTATTAGCTGTGATTTAAAACTTTGATAATTATATTTTTGTTTTATTTTTGTATATTCTTGCTTTAATAAGTTAACCTATTTTAGAATGTTAGTGGTCAGTATGCGATGTTTAACGTTAATTTCTAAGGGCTGTTGCATCATCATCATCAACATCAGCCTATTGCAGTCCACAGCTGGACATAGGCCTCTCCAATTTCAAGCCACTTAGTTCGATCTATGGCTTCTCGCATCCAGCTCCTGCCAGCCGTCTTGCGCAAATCATCGCTCCACCTGGCTTGTGGACGTCCTACACTACGTTTGCCGAGACGCGGTCTCCACTCAAGAACTCGTTTACCCCAACGATTATCGGTTATTATCGGGCTGCTGCATACCACATAAATACTCACTTATTATTAGAAATGACTAGTTCCCTTAGATTCTTCAAATGTCCCAGTTCCATGGGTAAATCCGTAAGGCTGTTCTTGCTCACGTCGAGGAATTGCAATCGACTCAAACAGTTTATTTCTGGCGCAATACTCGTGAGGTTGTTAGCAGACAAGATCAATTGTGTCAAAGTTTCACTAAGACGGACAAAACTGGAAACAAATGGAAAGAATTATAAGATTTTTGCATAAATTTTCTAATATTGCTTTTTATTTTTGTTTTTTTTGTTTTTTTTTTTTTTTAAAGACAGCTCCCGCTTTGGGAATATACATTCCTGTGTCGCGGGGATCTTTACAAACATACATGAAACGGACACAAAGTACACCCAGACTTAGAACAACAATTTATGGATCACACAAAGTGTTGTCCCATGTAGGATTTGAACCCACAACACTTGGCGCAGTAGGAAGTGGCGTGGCGACCACTGAAACCACTAGGCCAACCGTGTAGTATTATCACGAGAGAGCCATGTTTTATCACATATGGGCCAAGGTCGACCGGAGTCATACTACGGCCTCACAGAAAACCTGTGTTAAGCAGTTCTGTCATTACTTTTTACCGAGTGATGAAGGTTACAGGAACCTTGATTCTGGGGGAATGGACTAAAAAAGGAGCAACGCACTTGTAGCTCCAGAATTACAAGTGCCATGGGCGGCGATAGTCGCTTAAAATCAGGAGTCCCGTTCGTTTGTGCTTTCATCATCATACGCATCAATACAACGGCAGTTTCCTTAATCTCCTTATACGTTGTAACCGATACTTTGTCTTTTATACCATGGAACTTGTTTTTTTAAATTAGTAGAATACTATCACGATTAAATAACAAACTCATTTTAGATATCTAACCTATAACAATAAAAGAATATGGGTGAGTACCCCTAATGTTATATTCTTTTAATGTAAGGAGCCTATGTCCATCCAGCCTGTCTTCGAAGCGATAAGGTCGTAGAAAAGTAATCTATTGTACACTTATTGGTAGAAAATTCTAGAATCTGCTTTCCCTTAATATTGCCTTATCATGCCTTCCAATACTGCAGACAGAATTAATATTTCGGACATCTAACACACAACGCCATCTAGTCCCAAACTAAGCAGAGCTTGTATTACGGGTACTTGACAACTGATATAAATATATATATACTTTTGTTTTGTAAATACATACATATTGTACA
Organism: Hyphantria cunea; assembly: GCA_003709505.1. Lineage (NCBI taxonomy): Eukaryota > Metazoa > Arthropoda > Insecta > Lepidoptera > Erebidae > Hyphantria > Hyphantria cunea. The sequence goes on from PKRV01000576.1 coordinate 1,615,302, forward strand.
TAGAAAACAACCAAACTTCGAAAAAAACATTTGCAGGTCATACAAACATTTGGTCCGACATTTGGGAATCGAACCTGAGACCTCAAGCACAGCAGTCGCATACGCTACCACTACTCCACCGAGGCAGTTAAAGAACAAAGGGACGTCACCAAACTTTTAAGTGAACTACTTTTTACGACATAATATGTATAATGTATATGCAAATCACTATCTTAGGTACTCTTTTTTGTTGACGGGCAGGAAAATCCCTTCGAATCCACCGCTCACAGGAAACATAGAAGCCAGGAGTATGTGATGTTTCCGCTAAAACCGCCTCGGCGGCTGACTTCAGGCGCCCTTCTCAAGAGAGAACCCGTACCATATGACTTTCGTTTCGCCCTTTAACTATATTCTATCCAAGGGCTTATGGGTAGGCACTATGGTACTTACCCTTTGGGTAAGACGGTGAGCTTATTTCTGGAGAAGTCGCAGATGTGCACCTCTGCTTCTGCGGCAGCAGCGAACACGTGGTCGGGCACGGTGGTCAGATCCCGCGCTGGCACCATCAGCGCCAGGCTCTTCTTCAGAGTGTACCTGTAAGTGGTTGCTTTATTATTTATACAGTATTTTCTCATAATCGTCGACAGACTTTAACAGTCCACTATTGAATATGAACATCTTTTTAGGAAAGAGGTTTTATCGGACTGTACACCAGATGAGAAATGTCAGTGCCCAAAATAAAAGGAGATACAGTTTAAGCAATTGACTTTCCTACTACTACATAAGAAAAAATATTTACAATGCAGAGAGTACTAGGTTTTGACGTCGGCTCCGTTTGCCTATATTCAACCGTGGGAGAGCCACGCTTCGGCATGAATGGGCCGGCTCGACCGGATTGATACCACGGCCTCACAGAAAACCGGTGTGAAACAGCGCTTACGCTTTGTTTCATCGAGTGAGTGAGGATACCGGAGGCCCATACCCCAATCCAACGCCCCCTATCCCCCTCACCATCCCTCTTCCCCCCAGGCCGCCATAGTGTGGGTCACCATGCTGCATTGTATTTTTTCGCATTGAGGATGGTGACCACCACTCTTGGATTCTGCTCATGCTTTCCATCAGGCAGGGCAGAGTCATTTTGGCAGCTTAAATATAAAAAAAAAAAAATATCGGCTTTAGGGTCAAAAAGTAACCCATCTAACTCTATACCGAAATTCATTAAAATCGGTTCAGCGGTTTAAACGAATTTATAATGTTATGTATGGGTTTCTGGAAATCTGTTATACTTACTTATCAGGCCAATCGTCATTAGTAAGCCTGGTCTCACTGACCACTTCCTCGGAGATGCGGTCTCGTAAGAATTGCATCATTCGCTCCGTACCACCGCGAATCACATCTTGTCTTACACAGGACAGTCTATTCCCTTCCATACTGATGCTCTGCAGCTGAGACAAAAGCCCTAGATTACGAGGTAACCTGTAAAAAAAAACAACTACTATACTATTATACTCTACTGTACTAAAGTACTATTGTATAGTACAGCAAAGGTACACCTAGACACATTGGTATGGTGATACAACGTTTATGCATTTCACAAAAAATAATATGATTTACTCAATAATTAACAACTCAAATTGTTTTTTTTTTCACTTGTACTATATGACCTTGCTGGTACCAAAATTTTATAACTGTATGTAGGTCAACGGCAAGTATGGTTACCAATTTACTTACAAGTTTTAAATATGCATAATATTATAAATATATGCATAATTCAGATTGTATTTTATAGAGTGCTTTATCTTAATCTTGAAGAGTGGAAGAAACCTTCAGAGTTCGATATAAATTTTAATTTGTTCTTTGATAAGTTTTCGTCTTACCGAGCAATTAAAAAACCAGACTGCATGAATATATTTCAGTACCTAGAAGTTATTAGTAATTAGCGATTTTAAGTTTTATATTACTCAATATACTGTCATAATTGAGTTGAACCTAACGCCATATGTTGAGTTCAAATCCGTCCACCTATAGAAATATACACATTGGAAAAACATAACCCTTCTTCTGGCGCAATCGGGTAGAAAAGAGACAAAAAAAGTATTATCCCTGCCGCTTCTTTTTTTACAGAACCTTAAAAACGAAACTCCTTAACGTTAGCTACTACCTATATTATTATCATTATTATCTACTCCTGCTTGTCTCTTAGCTGATCCATATGTGTAGTGTTGTGGGTTCAAATCCTACATGGGACAACACTTTGTGTGATCCATAAATTGTTGTTAAAGTAAAAAAGTAAAAGTAAGAAAAAAAAAAATATTTTAAGTAAAAAAAAAATAAAAAAATAATAAATAATAAAATAATAAATATTTTAAGTCTGGGTGTACTTTGTGTCCGTTTCATGTATGTTTGTAAAGATCCCCGCGTCACAGGAATGTATATTCCCAATGTGGGAGTTATCTTTAAAAAAAAAATGTGTTTTAAGAGAAGCCAAGCCAAATTATTACACAGTTATATGAATGAGTATTACTAACTTATTCAAATCATTATTGGTCAAATCGAGTCTCTTCAAGTTCTGCAACAATGATATATTCTCCGGTAACATTTCCAGTTTGTTGTCCCTAATGTTTAACACGTTCAAGTGTTGCATCTGATCACAAAACTCCTCTGTAATTGCCTGCAACAAAATTTATCATTTAAAATGTAATAATCTATTATGTGATGATTTACTATTTGACTGCCTCGGTGCCGCAGTGGTAGCGTACGCGACTGCTGTCTATGAGATCTCGGGTTCAAATCCTGGATCGGACCAAAGGTTTGTATGATCTGCAAATATTTGTTTCGGAATTTGGATGTTTCCTATGTATAATATGTATGTATTTACAAAAAAAAGTATTTAAGTATTTATATCAGTTGTCTAGTACCCAAAATACAAGCTCTGCTTAGTTTGGAACTAGATGGCGTAGTGTGTTAGATGTCCGAAATATTTATTTATTTACTTATTACTATTATTGAATGTCATATTCAGATAATGGTCAAGAGCGTGTCAGAAAACGTGCAGTGTGCGGTTCCATAGTTTTTATTCCGTTAATACGCTACTCGTTTTAAATTAGCAACAATTTCATCTATTTCTTTTATGTACATTCTTTTTTAATTATAAACATAGCTTTCGAATACGTAAATTTGAACTCATTAAATACATATAATTACTGCCATCATATTTTCCAGATTTGTCAAGCAGTCACTAAATGCAAAAGGGGCCGATGGATACTTGACTCACACAAAAAATTGGCATTTAAACGATTGTTATTTGTAAACGTATCACTGAAATGAAAAAAAATCTATTAAAATTTAATATTCATAACACAATATTTATACGTGTAATTTTCAAATAAGTGGGCACATGGAGCATGTATTTTGGTTATCTTAAAATTGGTTTGATTAACACTATTAAAAAAAGTTGGTATTATTCTAGTAAATACTTTTTGCGTACAACTCTACGATATGTGTGAAAAATACCAGCAGTTGTTCTGTCATCTGTGTTTGGGTGTAATATATCTCTAATATTATGAGATCTCTGTCTAGTTTCAGACTGTCGTGAGATTTGTGAAGTTAATTTCACTTTAAGAAAAGTTATGGTCTTATTTTAATAGTTTTGCTTTCGTAGTTTAGCAGAAGCAAGTGTTAACTTAGTAATTTCTTCTTACCTTAATATAATTATTCGCCAAATATATTTCTTTCAGAGCTGTACAGCCATAAAAGTCTGGTAATTCTTCGATATCGTTATGGTTCGCTTCTAATACTTCCATCTTTCTTAGTTCGCCCATTGGCAGCAATTTCTTTAAACTATTATTACTTATGTTCATTTTCTTCAAATCTGCAACAGAATCTTTTGTTATGGCATAGGGGAGCAGATGGATCAATTGATAATGAGGGAAAGAGTATCTGAAAAGACGCAAGTTTATGCCAATTAAGCCTATCGAGGGAAGTGAAGGGAAAAAGGGAAGATCCTCCGACCAGGCGGTATGATCGTGTCCCGGCGGGACGCGGCCTAGCGAAATTGGGAGGTTATATATATACTAATCGTTGCGATAACTTATATATTGCGGTTCAGGATTAGTAATTACTCCGGAGTTCACTAAGTCTACGATAGATGGCGCTGTAAAACATTTTTGGTTTCGTATGTGGAAATCATCACAGGTCTTAAGAGTGAAACTGTGGTTTACTCTCGCCGAACTGGCCTTATGTGTCAAAGCCTGGCACTCCTAAGTAAGAATATATAAAAAACTAAAAAAACTCGATCACGCAACTAACTGAGCAAATGGTTGGTTGCAAACCAACATATAGGAGAAGCTAATAAAAGCGTGATAATTGTCCTATTTCTTGGCTTGATTACTATGATCTAAATCTATCTACTACTATGAGGCTAAATCTATCTAGATGCAGTAGGATCTAGATCGATTTAGCCTTCTAATCGATTAAACCTTCAACGTAAAATTGTTATCGCAGTAAAAATTAACTAGTTTTGATTCGATCAGGGGACGAATCAGTTTTGTTTTTGGATTTGTCGAGTATCTAACACTATTTAAAGTAAATTGCAATTAATCGTCTACAAGGACTTATAGGAATCGAATTTACAATTTTACAAGGACGATCCAGTACGAGTTAGGCATCGTCCTACCTTTATTTCGCTTTCAAATGCGCCCTTTATACTATACTTAACAAGTTTTGGTTGTTGGCGCAACACGTGTTTTGATTTTTCAAGCATCATTCTATATATCACAATAAAACGAAGAAGTTAATCTATGTTTAATTAGTTTTTTTCCACTCTTCTCTTTTTAAACCTTTCAACTTCTTGATTAATTACTTAGCTGATTGGCAGGCGCGTCTATACCTACAGAGCAGGGCGTGCAGTAAACGGACGCAGCGCTGTTAGGGGGCGCCGGCCGCGGGACTTTTAATGAAAAGAGTTACTCTTACTAAACGCTTAAGGAATGATTACACACGAGCGCTTCAGTGACTAGAGACACCTCTGCTAATTGGTTTAATTTTGTAACTTTCTTATGACTAAGTGATGCATATTTTTGAACCCACCGAATCGATATAAGTGTCACCTTAAATAAGTGTTCACCTAATAAGTCATACTACGGGTACGCGATGACGACCTCTTCGAGCTTACCTTAGCTCTTTTACCTTTTAATGTACCTTTCTCCACCTATTCACCCAAAGTCTCTCTTTACCTTAGTTATATATAAGTATAACTAAGATTTATAAAGTTCTATCCTTTTTTGTTGCTGCCAATTTACTCTAAACTCTGTTCCATCTACAAACGATCACGTTACCAAGGAGGGTTGGCTCAGAATAACACAATGTCTCTTTCATCCATTTTGTGGGCAAATGTACTAGCCATTCTTAATTTTACATCATTCAATTAACAAATGAAGTCTATGTAATCGCCATAGAATTGAGGCCATTGATAAAAGTATGGAGGTCGTGGGCTACGCGTCTATGTTACTATGAATAAAACAAGTCTTTAGATAAGCCGATTCAGTTACTTATTCTAACGCTGGGCTGAAAATAACTAACATTGACGTCTAGTGTTTGGGGAAGGGTGGGGGTTACATGTTGCAAATTAAATGAGAAATTGCTTTTTATTCTACTTTACTGTGGGAGAGCCACGCTTCGGCATGAATGGGCTGGCTCGACGGAGTGATACCACAGCCTCACACAAAAACGGCGTGAAATAGCGCTTGCGCTGTGTTTCACCGAGTGAGTGAGGATACCGGAGGCCCATACCCCAACCCCTCTTCCCATCCCCATTCTCCTCCCCTAAAGGCCGGCAACGCACTTGTGACGCCTCTGGTGTTGCAGATGTTCATGGGCGGCGGTATTTGCTTACCATCCAGCGATACGTGAGCTCGTTTGCCCGCGATCCCATAAAAAAATACCTATTAGTTATTACTAGTAGCAGCATGGAATAAATTTGTACAAGATGGTTTGATAATTAGTAATAAAGTATATAAATACATCTAAATAAATACCTCTTAAATTCACAATGTCGGGAGGAAGTTCTTGAAGTTCATTATGGGATAAGTTCAATTCCACAAGGCGAACCAAATATCCCATTCCTGGTGGTAGAGCAGTTAATTTGTTATGTGATAGGTCCTGGAAACAAAAATCGTAATAATTAACATTTAATAAACTTGTCTGAACTCCTGTCACCCATAAATACGCATTAAAAACAGCATTTCTGCCAAAACATTCCATTTTAGCAAGCAAGGAAGTTTTGGACAAAATCTGAAAGGAGTGGCCTACATATATGTTAATAGATTGTAAGGTATTTTGTTTGCTACCATTCTAAAGATGTAATAAATCAATCAGTTTAGCATTCATCTTTATTTTGCTGTGTTAAAATAAAAATAAAAACAAACAGTATACACCCAAAAAACTGAAAACAGTTTTTGCTGTACACTGACACTTATTCACGATAAATCTACTTATAAGGTTACGATATACGGGCAATAGGTCTACTTCCCGACGTTTCAAACAGGTTATACCGCTCATGGTCATCACACCGCACGGTTAGGCATATACCGTTGTACAACAAAAACTATTTGTATATGTAAAAGAAGCGAAACTCTAAAAACAAGAACTGAAAATGGATGTCAATACATCACTAACTAATACTGGTGCAGACACGAAAATGCGTGTAAGAGGACGCGGATGCGCTGACGAATGTGAGCAAGGGGTGATGAGTGTAGACATAGATTGGGAAATGTTTGTGTGGGTCTTTACCCACACTTACAGGTACTCTCCACATTATGATTTCGATAAGGGTGTTGAAGTGAGTGTGTAAATGGTGGTATATATGTGAGTGTGGATGCATAAGTGTAGGTATGTAAGTATGAGTAATTTGGTTTGGTGGTAAATTAATCGGTGTAGCTGCGCGATTGTATCTAATGTAGTGTGCAATGTATACATATCATGTAAATCGCTCGGTCGGAATGATGCTTCCTACTGCGCCAAGTGTTGTGAGTTAAGATCCCACATGGGACACTTTGTGTGATCCACAAATGGTTGTTCAGAGTCTGGGTGTTCTTTCTGTTTCATGTATATTTGAAAAGTCTCCTGCGCCACAGGAAATACGATTAGAGTGGAAGTTTTCTTTAAAACAAATAATGATATATAAAACATATAAGTTATATATATATATATATATATACCCAACACCACCACACTCTATGTATTTTGAAAACATTAATTTTTTTTCTATTACTTTTTACTCCAAAAATCCTTATTTTGCTTTTTTTTTCTAATTTTGATGTAGCTAGTGTCACTCTCATGACTAAGACGAATCAATTGACACCACTCACATAAAAATACGACAAGCCGTTTGGGCTCTAGGGTGTGCCAAAGAAATATACATACATGTTTGTATGTATATTTCTTTGGCACACCACACACACACACTCGAAAAACATAATCCTCATTCTTTCGCAGTCTGGTAAAAAAAAGAAGTATGGACTGTGATTTTTTTTAGTTAAATAAAATATTAATGTATCAAGCATAAGCCTACATTATTTTATATACTTAAATAGCTAAGCTTCAAATGATAAAGTTAATTACTTACTTACCAAAAAGTTAAGCATGACTAGGTCACCAAAATCTGGTTCAATTATTGTCAGACCATTATGGGCTATACTCAGCCATCGCAGTTCTGTCAACCTGTAGAACTCCTTTGGGAGAACTGTTAGTTTGTTATGAGCCAAGCTCAGGTTCATTAGCTCTTTTAATTCCCCAACTTCAGCTGGTAGACTAGTTATGGCATTATCATGAAGCTAAAAGAAGCAATACTTCTTTAAGTATTTGTAAGCTTATAAATTTTCGTGGAGTACATCATATCAATGTAAATGTGGCACATTAAAAAGACAATTTACTGACTTTGTTTTTAAAGGAGAACTAAGAATAAATTATGTGTTATTTTTATTGCTATAATTGATAATAATGTATTTACATATTAAAGTTGGATATTTATATGAATAAATCCGGGAAAGCTAATTAATAAGGCCATTAATATATCTCTTACATTTGCAATAACCAATAAATTAGTTTGATGTGTAATGTTAAAAGCCACTGTGTAAGCTTTGTTGTAGAGTTTCACATTGGAAACGAAACTTTTGGCATTATATACGTGATACCATTAGGTTTGCAATAAAAAAAAAAACATGTTGTATTTACACATATTACTATGTTTATATTTTTTTATTGCATATATCTGTGGTAATCAATTGTCTTTGCTTATAACTCTGGGAAAGATGTTTTAGTAAGTATGTATGTCAAATCTATTGTCTATTGTGCTTATATTATTATAACTCAATCTCAAAAATAATGAGATTTTTCATGAAACTTTGTAGCATACAGTCTCAGCATTGTTGTTTATTTACTATTTCACAGGTTTGGTTTGCTTTTAAATATGTGTATAACCACTGGAAGAGAGGTTAAGATTGTGAGTTTGTAGGGGGTAATCTCAAGATCTTCTGATCCTATTTTAAAAATTATTTTACAAATAGAAAGCCACATTATAAGTGAGTGTCATAGGCTGCATATTAACCTGAAAAATTATTACCGCCATATCACCAGCTACTATGACCAGTAGTGTTCTCAAATATGTGACATTAATGTGTTAAGTCAAAGCGAGTTAACTCGTCAATAGATATATCTTAAAAATGACTAGAATATTCTTTTTAATGATTTTTTAAGAGTACCTATTATACTAATAACTGTTCTTGCTAGCCACTTCAACAAGTTTATGTAGAACTAGCTATACCCCGCTATAAGGTATTACAACCACAGAGCATGGCCATGGAGCGAAATTAGTTTAAAATAAAAGTAACCCAAGTTACTCTTTACATGTTTAGCTATCTAGCAGTGAATCCCGTAAAAATCAGTTCAGCTATTCCAGAGATACGAGGGAACAAACAATACAAAAAAATAAATTAAAATTTATTTTAATTATCATTTATCATATGCATTTAGAGAAAAGCTGTTAATTAGTAATTACAACTATAATATTCAATAAATCAATAATTTTTTAATCATTTGTATATATAAAAGTGAAACATGTACATCAACAGCGACTAAACTAAAAGCAGTAAAACCTGTCTCTTGCTCACCTTGAGAGTGATGAGGTGTTGCAGATACTTGATATTGGGAGATATAACTTTAATAACATTTGAACTGAGGTCAAGGGTCTTTAGCGGTTCAGCATTCCACCAGTTATTTGTATTACTTCTTGAGAAATCAACCTCTTTTGTTTCATCCATAACCAACTCATCAATTTTCCAAACATTATCTGGCACTAAAGGAATCAGTAAACTCAGTATGCATGAACTGAAAAATATTCTATGTACTTTTCATACCAGCGACTATACATAAAAAGTGGCTATGATGGAGTGACATAGTCAAAATTGTGGCTAAGCTCCGTAAATGAAGATTTAAAAAACACTACATATCACTATGAGCTATTCTATCTATGAGACATATATTGTGAGAGCCAATACCAGATACACCACGTAAATGTGAAGAACTAAATGAACTAAGTATTTATATTATGATTGATTACAGACAACACAGTTTCCAGTACCACAGTCATAAAGTCGTAAATTATTGTGGCTCACCTGTACCGAGTCCCCTGTTGCATAAACTGAGCTGCCCAGTTCGCTTCGCAGATTTAATCAATCCAATGGACAATTCACCCTCGTCCGCCTTCTTATCTTGAAGATGAAATACTGACTTGTTACAAACTTTAATGCGAGATTTAATATGGGGTCTTTGCGACATTTTGCACAGTTTTATTGACTGTACTGTGTTTTTATTGCTGCTGAACTACTGAAGCGATATCATTGTTTTGTTGAAGTAAAAATAAAGTAGTTTTTACACTGTTAACAGTTCTGATCGTTACATGAAAGAAGATGATATCAGTAGTAATATACAAAAAAATACATTATAGAATATCAAAAAGGTTGTAAATCAGTACACTTTATGATTACAAATGAAATTAAAACTCATTTGAACGCATTCAATGAAAATAAAATATAAATACACGCTTTAATTTTCCCGCAGTATGCTCACATCCTAAGTATTAATTTTGACAGTAATGACAGAATAAATACAGATAACGAAATTACTGGCACACAGAATGCGACAGAACTGAGAATCACAGTATTTTCACAGATTCTTAGAACCGCAATCCGCTCCGGAATCCCAAGGTTGGAGTTACGTGACATCGTCTTTGTTGTCTTCTGAGCACTAAACTTTTATCGAACACATTTTGTACTGTCACTGTCATTGTACAGTCAGTGACCCTACCTACCTACTCACTTTAAACAGTATAGGTACACAGGCCTGCAGAAATTTTTATGGCCTATATATATCCAAAAGATAGGCTCAATACTTACCAACTAAAGGATCAAAAGATGATTTTAAATCCACCATGGTGCACATTTGTGGTGTACGATCGATGTTACACATATTTACCGATTTACATGAAAGAAATATTAATAATATTGCGCACAATATGCTAAGCTTACATTCTTTGATGATGATAAAATGATGTATTTTATTTATTTGTGAAGGTGTTGAAATCTTATTGGTAGGTTAGGTTTTCTTTATTGACACTAGAATTTAAAGTGACAGCTAGATTTTTTCATTTTCAATCTCCTTGGTGCTTAAACATTCCTAACTATACCTACTTACTACATAACCATGGTATTTATCAAAACACTTTGTTTTCTTAGACCATGCTGCATATCGATCCTCAATTTATTAGCCCGGCCGTACATATTCGGTATCTGAATTAGTTTTTCTGAATTGAATGAAGACATCTATATAATTTGAACAATATGAATATGCTCACTTATTAATATTTGAATCGTTAGAAGAGGGTCTCAGTGTGTTAACAAATGGTCCACCCATCCATAGATTGGCGTGGCTAAGCTTGCTTAATTTTGAAATTTGTTATTTTATATAAATACTGGCCGACCCGTTCCCACTTCGCTGGGCGTTAATCGCCCGATTTAGGTACAAATACTATTATTTTTAACTGATTTTTTAAAACAAAATATAGCCTATGTCCCTCCTGAATAGTATCGCTTTTTGTTAATGAAAGAATTTTCGGATTTGGATCAGTAATTCCGAAGATTATCCCCTACAAGGCACTTTATAAACAAAGTTATATTTATATTACACCATATAAACAAAGTTGGAAACTTTACTATTTTAAAATATTAGTACAGATTAGTCAAAACTTATATTCAGTATGAGTTTACGATCGATAGCTAGTGCGCGCTTCTATTCAATAGAAAGATATGTTTTTATTTTACGTGTATTTGAATAACATAATCAACAAAAAGGTTATTTTACTTTATTCCAAAATATTATACAAAAATAGTTATAAAACTTTTATTTTTCCAATATTTAATTCATTTATAATACAAGTCACAAATATTTTTTTAAAAGGGTAATGAACATAAAACAGGTTTGCCACGATGAGCTTACAAGCGAGCTCCCAAGATTTTCACTGATGTCTGGTTCGGAGTTTGGTTTTTTATAATTTGGCAATAATCGATGATGAATATTCTCTTTTTCAAGCAATGCGCATTTTTCGTTGCTTTGCGAATACAATGTGAAAAGTGTTGCCAGGCACTGTAAATAAAATTATTACATCAGAATATTTACACAGCTAAAAAACGAACAACGTATACTGATTAAGTATATAGGTATTCTCGTCAATGTTCGACATCAGAAATGTAACCAAACTAAGTTCTTTTTTTTATGGACTATGAGCAAACGAGCAGACATGTCGCCTGATGGTAGGCGATAACCACCGCCGATGGACACTGGACATGGACACAAATGCGTTACTGGCCTTTGGGGGATGGGAAGAGGGAAAGGGGGAGGATTTGTATGGGCCTCCGGTATCCTCACTCTCTCGATGAAACACAGTGCTAGCGCAATTTCACACCGATTTTCTATGAGGTCGTGGTGTCACTCCGTTTATGCCGGCCCATTTATGCCGAAGCGTGGCTCTTCCATGGTAATTTAACAGAAAAAATGATATCGTACTTGTATTTACTATGCGCAAACGTGTCACCCGTTTCTACTACTGGCCACTGGTATCAGTGGTTGCTGTGTCCGATAGCGGCAATCGGACACAGTCACCGATCGCTACTTCTGGCCAAAATTCTGGACAGACGAGAGTGGATAGCTTACAGGAGACGGGCACCGAATGCAACTCTCCGTTTACGCAGCTCAGTACAGTCGTAAGGAAATTTGTTAATGTTGCTTGTGTCTTCAACTGACGACTTTTAGTTTCCAGTTACCGACACCAAACACCGATATGAGTATGTGAAAGCAACTGGACACAAAAAAGGTATGCGACAAAGATGTGGATGATTTCATACTGGTTCCTGAACTAGTATGAAATCATCCACATCCGGTGACTGTGTCTGATTGCCGCTATCGTACACAGAGCCACTGATACTAGTGCAGTGGCCAGTAGTAGCAACGGGTAACACATTTGCGTTTGCGTTTAGATATCAAATATTCATCAGTAGTTTATATCTGACACAGGACACGTAATTATCCACGGTTGAGTCCTGTTTATAGTTAAGTAATCATCATCATCATCATCAGCCTGTCGCAGTCCACTGCTGGACATAGGCCTCTCCAATTTTACGCCACTTAGTTCGATCTATGGCTTCTCGCATCCAGGTCCTGCCAGCCGTCTTGCGCAAATCATCGCTCCACCTGGCCTGTGGACGTCCTACACTACGTTCGCCGAGACGCGTCTCCACTCAAGAAATCGTTTACCCCAACGGTTATCGGTTCTTCGGCAAATGTGGCCAGCCCACTGCCACTTCAGCTTGCTAATCCTGTGGGCTACGTCGATGACCCTGGTTCTTTGTCGGATCACCTCGTTTCTAAAGTAATCGTAAATTATTATTTTCTGTGCTAATAAAAAGGAAAGACTTTTCTCGCTCAGATCAAGATTATTGTTAAGTATTCAAAACAATTTTTAGTATTAGTCACCTTAACTTTAACAACCTTCTTTTTAAAATATTGCTCAGTGAGTATAAAATCAAGCCCTGACGTTGTGCTGGCACGCTCATTTTCATGTAATTGGTAAATAGGTGGTAGTGACCTTGTAGACGGTACTGGCTCACCATTAATGTACCATTGCAGTTGGCACGGAGGCCGAGAACGACCTGATGTGCAGTTGATTTGGACACGCTCACCTAAGTGATACCTTTGCTTAAGGCCTGTTACTACAGGATCTTCGTGTGGTGGATCTGAAATGATAAGAGATATTTTCTTTAATGAAATCTTAATTACTGCAGGAATAACGTAATATAAGTTTCAAATCTTATCAGATAATATAAAAAAATATGAAACTGTTTTTTTTTGTTATTCTTTCTTTTCTTAACTAGTTAACTCATGAATTTTCCTTTTGGTTAAGCTTAAACATGGATTGCTCAGGAATTAATTTAAGTCTACATTATGCAATACGTACACGTACATGTGCATATTTTCTTTAAAAAAAAACACATTTCAACACAATCACAAACACAAAAAGGCTGAAAAGGCAGTACCAACGACAGTCATATCAGCATAGTTAGACACAGTAGGGAAGTGAGGCTTTTCATCGGACACCTCGCAGCGGTATCGCCCTGCGCTCTCGAATGTCACTGGCGCTAATACTATACTTGAGCCCGATGAGTTGAAATTCTGTTTGGTAAAAAGAATATAGAGTATTTTCTTTAATCGTACTTAAATCTAACTAAAAAACAATTGCATTTAAACAAAACATCCTTCTGACCTCAACATCAACACCAGGCAGCGGAAACTCCCGCATCGGCTCTAAATCGAGCGGCACGTATCGGAAAAACTCCTTGCCATCTTTGTACCACTTGACCGAGTACAAAGTGTCGATAGGACTCAACTTCCAATGGCATAACAACTGTGCGTCCATGCCCAATACTACGTACGTTGGTACATGTACTTCTTTTAGCTCCAGGGATACGAAACACTCTAGGATAAAAAAAAACTTTTAGGACAAACAATAACAAGTTTAAGTTACGATCGTGTTGCGACTTACAAGTTCCCGTTTAGAAAGTCCGAAGTCGTACTGCGATACTACTAAGCTGTGGCTAACTTGCAACCTAGATTTAATGATTAGATAATTAAATGCTATAAAGTTAATGAGAAAGTCGCTTTTTGAGTGCCCTCTCCAAGAGGGAGGGGATTTGGGCCTCTATTTATCTCATACACTCGGTGGAAATAATACGAAGGAATTGCAGAACAATAGTTTTTTGTACGTTTTGTAACATTGTGATCTCATCTCAGTCCGAAAACATAATGTAGATTAAAAACCTGAGTACTTCATTGATCAGGGTTTTTTCTCGTTCTATAAAACCGCAAAAGTCACAGATAATAGAGTATCACTTGCTGCAATAACAGTAAATAGTGTACCTACTCACTGAATATAATTTTTTTCAGTATATGTGTTATTATCAAGTTGTCTAAATTGTAATATTTCTCGCAAGATTGTAAACTGTTTAAAGATTGTGAACTGTAATATACTACTTACAATTTAACATATTATTTTTAGTTAGCTTATAATATATCGAAGTGAAACTGTGATATGGTATGCGACGGAACGCATTTTGCGCATTGATTGATTGAACAGCATACGTCCCGCGCCGCCATATTTGTTTGTTGATTCGTTTGTTGCCAAAAGTAAATTATTTTTGTGATTCTAAATTGATGTCATAATACTCACAGCTTTAAAATAAGTAACATAAAATTGTTGTGCCAGTAAAATGAATTTGTAATTAATCAAAGTAGTTCTAACCTAACTTAACTCTATAGTTATAGAACGGCCTACTGTAAGACCGACCAATCAGGGACAGTCGACAATTTGACGCGCGACAGATTGTGATTTAATGGACGGTTTTACTTTGATACATTATGATCTAACGAAAAATAGTACGTTAAATTATAAGCAGTAAATATGTCACAGTTGACAATCTTTCGACAGTTTACAATCTCGCGAGATAGATTATAATTTAGCGGTTTATTCTATGTATACTAACCTACCATAACTATTTAAATATCGGAGTTCGTATATGAATGAAGAAGATAAAATGGAAAAGAGCATCCAGTTGATGCTCAACGTCGCAACAATAAAATCAAAATTTTATGCTTACCAATAGTAATTATTAGACTGAAGGTTGATAATAAAAACCGTCCATAGTCAGTGTTTACCATGGCTCCCAATAACATTATCTAATTTTCTCCCTTGTACAGTTATCATTGTTTACACTGTGAATACAGATTGAATGTATTATAGTTATATGTATGTAATAATTATAATCACATCATCTACACACAACGTCATCTAGCCCCAAATAAACAGAGGTTGTACTATAGGTACTAGTAGATAATTAATATTAATAAATACTATTTTTTGTGAATAGATACATATTATACCTACATAGAAACTCTAAAACAAATATTTTGCGGATCATACAAACATTTGATCCGTTCCGGGAACAGAACCCGACACCTTAAGCACAGCAGTCACATATGCTACCTGTGTGCCACCGAGACAGTCAAAGAAAGTCAAAAAAAATTAATAATTATAAGACATGTCTTCCAGCATCAACAATTTATTTTTGCCAAGCGAGTTTCTACCTTGGTACCATGTATTACTAGATAGAAAGTCTCCGTTCATTTCCTTTCGGTCAATCTCTTCTTAAATGAGAATATAGCCTTTTGTGTTTTTAATGTACCACTCAGAAAATAAGACTAATTTTAAAAAATGAAATAGTACATTCGTCTCTCAGCAAAAGAAGCTAAAGGGGCGGAGGAGAACAGCATTAAGCTAGTCTGGTCGGATATCTGCACTCTCTGTTTCGAAAGTGATAATAAATACTCGGCTGCATTTTATTAGATCAAGTTCTATTTTTAAAAATAAGAGTTGGTTCTTAAACGACAGTGAAACGTGTATGGAAAGTACACATTCCGCCGCCTTCTACTGCGCCAAGTGTTGTGGGTTCAAATCCGACATGGGACAACACTTTGTGTGATCCACAAATTGTATTGTGTAAAATCTGAATCTCAGGGTACACATTTCTAATAATTTTTTTCTTTAAAAAGAAGAAATGAAAAGATTTTAGATGATCAAGTTTAATTTTAAAAGTAAGAGCTGGTTCATACACGAAACTTAAACGTGTACAGAACGTACTTACCAGGGACTCAAAAGTATTTGAACTTCATAAAGAAATAACATACACAGATGATAAATAAATAAATAAATAAATATTTCAGACGTCTAACACACAACACCATCTAGTCCCAAACTAAGCAGAGCTTGTATTATGGGTACTAAACAACTAATATAAATACATATATACTTTTTTTTTGTAAATACATACATATTATACATAGAATACCACTTTAAAAGGACTCGCAGACAAGTGAAATACTGAAAGCCGATTGTCTACAGCGTGATCTCTGTTTGCCTCATTTGTTGAAGAACCCCTTTTCTTTTGATATCAGTGAGCCTACAGAAATTTATTAATTTACAACTACAGTGGAGCATACGTTACTCTATTACCATAAATGATGTCTCAATACAAGCACCATAAATTTATGTTAAAAATAGTATGTAGGTGGATTTAAACTGAAACTTATCTGTATATTCCAAAACCTGAAATATCCAATTGGCATATATTTACATGCTTCGATTTTTTAAAATAATTTTCGTCAAAAATATATCAGTTATTTGATATAAAATATACGGAAAATATGATACGAAAAATTGGATCTCTTTAGGAGCACTCACAAAGGAGATGGACCTTGTAAAGAGTTAAACTTTGTCAAACAAAAAACGTTTAGGTTTATTTCACGGATACCATTCATACAATCCGCAAAAAATAAAACATACATGCATGAGGTTTTATTACACCTAGATGCACAGATCAGGAATGAAATATTATTAAAATTAAAAAAAAAACACTTACCATTGTGACCCCAAAACAACACTGCAGTAGCCACTTGCAAAGATACCTATTACAGCTTTAATAAATATTTATTACACACGATTCTCTTTCAGTTATTTTCAAAATAATTAAAACTCTTCCAACTTGTTATGTAATGAAAACTAAGCTCGCGTGTACCTTTAGCGAGCGATATCACTGAAGTAACTCGAGAACTTACTAGCGCTTACAAGCGTATTTTTTTTAAATATTGCCTTAGTTAGTTTAGTTAGTTTTATGGTAGATACATATTAAAAAGAAGTATTTACATTGTTTTTCATAATAATTATTCATTTATAATCATTCATTCATGAAGCATGTAAAAAGGTATAAATAATGGAACTGTAATAGACTATAGTTATGTATTGTATATATGTTACTGATTAGAGTTTAAATAACTTTTTTTAATTTTGTCCCGAGCCGAACTAAAAACTAGAAAATATTTTTTATAAATTCGAAAAGATAATGCAAATTTATTGACGTAACATTGCCTACATTATTTTTGGTACTAGCAGACGTTTCGCCTGATGGTAAGCGATTACCACCACCAGAAGTGCGTTGTAGGCCTTTGGTGTATGAGGGAGGGGGATAGAAGAAGTGGTTGGATAAGAGCCTCCAATATCCTTACTCACTTGGTGAAACACAACGCAAGCGCTGTTTCACATCGGTTTTCTGTGAGCTAGGTTTTTTAAATGCAACAAACAACAAACAAAAAACATATGCGGGCGGAGCCGAAGGCAACACCTAGTTTATTTATTTAAAATACTGTAGCAAAGGCAGAAATAGGCTTAACAGTATTTAAAGCTATTTTTACCCAACTACAGCAAAGCCGAAAGGAACATTTATATTTTTGGCAGTTTGTGCATATTTCTATGTTCCACTGTACTGATCCGATTTATAGCGTGAGATGTCAATAGATTTGTAACAATAGACCGGGAGATATAGGCCATATTTTTTTATGTATGGTACTGCCAAAATGCCTCAGTTCTTCCGGATGGAAAGCAAAAGCAGAAGAGTGAAGGTCACCATACTCAATGCGTACCCATACATAATGCAACCATGTGCAGTGACCACACCATGACGGGCTTGAAGGTCTCGTACTCACCAACGAAGCACGACAGCACGAACACTGTCATTTTAAGTTGATCTTCTGTGTGATATAAATATATTATAATTCAAGTTTTTATGTAGTCGGGTTACAGTTTTTAAACTTTATACGGTTTTGATATTTAAACACCTCCTAGTTCTAAAAACATTATACTGAGTTGCTGTTAGTATTTTTGAAATAACGTTAAGAAACGTCTAGGTACATAGGTATAGTATAGTTAACAACCTTATTAAACTTTTGTTTAATTCTATGCGTAAATGCATATTTGTCAGTAAGCACTACCATTGTTTTACTAATTTAGGACAAATTTATACGATGTCAATATATGATAACCATAGATAGTAGGTAAACCTATTTGCCAGTATCTGTATTTGGATACATTTATTATTAAACTTAGGCAAGGTATCATAGAGTCTGCGAGATCTTGTACTCAAGCACCATATTGTTTGACGATTGTAACTGAACAAGGCAGCTACGGGAGCGGCTGCGCTACTTGGCGGCAGCTTAACTATGGCCATAATCATACGTTACCATAACAGTATTCACACTACAAATTTTTATGGGACAATACTCAGGAGAATGAATACGGGATCGGATTGAAACAATTCACTTGAAATAAACATAGAAATATTTTCTTCAGAGTCCATAATCTGCGTTAGGACAGCTATCGCTCTGTCGTACCAAGACAAACTTATGGTTATAGCATTTTTAATTCATTTATCATACTAATTGAACACTAGATCTGATAAAAGATTTTGTAGTAAGAAATCGTTTTATAGAAAGAATCTAAAATTCTGATTACTAATTTAGATTTAGTACCTACTTCCTTTTGGTTAATAGGTAACCTTAAACTTAACTACGCAAATGAGTAGTTACACTATGATCAAAAATATATAGGCACATGTACCTACGTACACATTATAGTCATTATACCTACTATAACACCCATCGTTATCCATGGACGACGTTGTTATGAGATAAATAATGACAAATAATAACAGTATGCAAAAACAAATTCAAAACAAGTTATTGGTAAGTAAGTTCGTATCTGTGGAATAGTTTCATGTCAGCGATAAGTCCTCGCTTTCGTTTAAACGCAAACTTGTAAGGGCACGCTCGAATATGGAGAAACACAATGCCTTTAAATTGCTCCAA
Source organism: Hyphantria cunea (assembly GCA_003709505.1). Classification (NCBI taxonomy): domain Eukaryota; kingdom Metazoa; phylum Arthropoda; class Insecta; order Lepidoptera; family Erebidae; genus Hyphantria; species Hyphantria cunea. Next base: position 1,634,637 of record PKRV01000576.1, read on the forward strand.
AATGACTAATGACGGTGTATTAGTGGTTTTGGAGTGTGTTTGCCTCCAGCATTCTGATTTCAAGCACGAGCAGTATACAATGAACACACTCCATAAAATTATTTAGAGCAAAATAGCAAAAGTAGGAAAGGCTTTTGAATAATATGCAACAGCTGTTTTGTAAACATCACAATAATTTTTTCAATCCTCAATTATGCCTAAAGCTATGGTTAAAAACTGTTGTACTAGACAAATATATAAAAGTCTGCTTAATAGAAAATGTGGAGGAACGTGTAACATATTCGACCAACACAAAGGGAGGATCCTCCAACCAGGCGAGGTGATCGATGATTCGAGTGGGCAATATATGGACCCTCACAAAAATGAGTCAATTTGTTTTGTGCTGCCGCCTTTTTATGACTTTTTTGGGTTGGCTCAAAATCTCGTTATTTAAGAAGATCTGCTACTTTATTTTTATCTTGTAAGCAATTAAAAATGATTTATTTACAACGGTTTTTTTTATATACAGATATTTTAGCCCGAAGTACGTAGCAGCCAGTAAAACCGAAATACATAAGTAGATATGTCTATCATTTGACTGCAAATTCAAAAGATCCGTGCTTATTTATAATAAACTTTATGTACTTTTGTACTTCGATGGCCTTATTGTCCCTGGGAAATTTTCTACCAGCCAACCTAAGGTTGGTGTAGAAATTTTAATAGGTAGGTGCATATAAGTTAAACAGTTTCATCATCATCATCAGCTTATCGCAGTCCACTGCTGGACATAGGCCTCTCCAATTTCACGCCATTAGTTCGATCAATGGCTTCTCGCATCCAGCTCCTGCCAGCCGTCCTCCGTCCGCTCCATCTAGCCTGTGGATGCCCTACAATACGTTTGCCGAGTCGCGGTCTCCGCTCAAGAACTTGTTTACTCCAACGGTTATGGGTTTTTAAACAGTTTACTGCACTCAAATCCTTTTAAACATTTATATATACATAATACATAGTCATAAATACTGATAAATATATATTTTAAATAAATGCCTACACTTACGAATTCGATTGCTGCTTAAGAACATCGGCAAATAATATGAAATATGTTTAATATTTTATCGTGTTCTAGAGGAGTAGTTTTGAATAGTCGTTGATCTAACTGTATAAGTTATTCTAACTGCAAAGTTCCCACCCAGTATAGTTAATTTATTAGGAGCACAATCATTGCTTTTTGAATTGTCGTATCGATAAAAACGTTTAAGCAAAAAAAAAATAAGCCGCCGAAAAAACTAAAAAGCAATACCCATATCTATCCTTCCTCCCATATCTATACTTCCTTTTTTCTCTAAAGTCCTCGAGCGTCTTATCCACTTACAGCTTAGCTCATTTCTCTCTAGAAAATGTTTCCTTAATCCTTTCCAGTCGGGTTTCCGTCCTGGCCATAGCACAACTACAGCTCTAGTCCATATTACAGATGTCGTTAGTTCTGGGATGGATGATGGAAAGCTAACGGTCTTGGCTTTGCTAGACTTCAGCAATGCATTCAGTACTGTTGATTTCGACGTCTTATTGGGTGTACTGTGCTCTCTGTGCATATCTCTATCGGCAATTGACTGGTTTCATAGCTACCTGTATGGTCGTCAGCAGCGTGCTTGTATTGAAAATGTTTACTCCTCTTGGCGCACAACATCTGCAGGCTTATCTCAGGGCGGCGTGCTAGCCCCGTTCCTTTTTAGTTTTTATTAACTCGATAACAAATCGATTACTTTCTTCCTACCATCTTTACGCAGATGAATTTACTCACAAGCTACTCCAAACAACTTAACGCAGGCAATAGACATCATTAATCAGGATATAATGCGAATTTGCAACTGGAGTAGGGATTATGGACTAAGTGTTAATTCAACTAAAACACAAGTTATTATAGTGGGTAGTTCTAGGCTGCACTCTAGAATAAATTTTCAGCACATACCAGTTGTCTGTTGCAGTGGTTCAGTTATTCCATATAGTGAAAAAGTAAAAAACTTGGGGATCTATATGGATAAGTACTTATCTTGGAGCCCTCAGATTGCGGAAGCCAGTCAGTTGTCAGTTATCTGGATTTCACCGAAGACCAACCGAACAAATTTGAGTGACTCCAAAACCTTTGCATTAGATTTATATTTGGATTACGTAAATATGATCATATCTCAGAGTTTCGTTCTAAACTCAAGTGGTTTCCAATACGCTTTCGCCGGAATCTGCATATTCTTTCTCTTTTGTACAGTGTTCTGTTTCATCCTCACACACTCCCTTTTTACTTCTTTTATTTTACGTGTGGACAACCCCTCGGGCCTTCACCCCACCGGGGTTTACGGCAGGGCGGTGTGACGGATGGAGAATGAGTGTGTGTTTGAGCAGGTATAAACCTCCTCCATTTCGTTATTTTTATTATTATTATTATTATTTTTATTTTATTTGTTTTTTCTTTTTTTTTCTCCTTTTTTATACTTTGAATTCTTATTGTAATAATTGTGTTACTTGTGTGTACTACTACAAATTATAAAACCTGATGTCCATCATATGGTTGCCTGGAAGAGATCGCCGTGAGCGATAAGACTGCCAATTGTTGTATTAATCTTTTTTGTCACTCATTTTATTTAATGTTTTGTAACATGTACGCAATGAAGATAAATAAATAAATAAAAATAAATAAATAAAGCAAAAAATAATAAACGTTATTTGTTTAATCTTAATAAACAAGCTCTTAAACTAATGTAACTATATCTACGTAATTTTTGGTCGGCGCCAAACACTGTAAGAAATGTGTATTATTTTTTTGCTTTTCAGTTTATTCGACGGTTTAATTTTATTGTTTTTTTATTTGTTTTTTTTTGTGGCTACATTCTATTTTTTGATGACTTTTAAAACAGCTACATACCTTACTTTAGCTATTAACTGTTATAATATAGTCCTACTTTATCACTACTCAGCATTTAAGTCTGTGAGTAAAACTTTGCATGGGAACAATTTCGAATTTTCGACCCTATCCAATAAAAATAATTATTAAAATCTGGCTCCTCTGTAAAAAGTTATACGTGGTTATGCATAAAAAAATATATACACGTCGACTTGAAAAAACTCCGTTTTTATCGTCGGTTAAAAAAACATATCATTAAAAATGGTTATATAATGTTAACATTATTACATACAAATATTTCACAAGTGACGTATTCTTAATAGTTTTTTATGTATTTTGTATGTACAGATAAAATAAAAAATCCAATATTCACATCTATTAAATTATACAGTTTTTTCGTCATTGTCCAACTTAACGGTATAATCGCAAGGCTAATGGCTCGTACTCCATTGCGATGTGAACTCGACTGAAAGAAATGTTCTGACGTCTTCCTCGTGCCTTTATAAAAACCTTTTTTCAAGAGAGATTTGCAGACAGTTTAGTACTCAGCTTCAGACAAGGTTTTAGACTAACAAAATACTAAGAATCGCTACAAATTAAAAACTGTGTCACTATACGGAGGTAATTCATATTCTTATAAGTCATTTATTAAAATATATGCCTAATAAAAATAAATATACCGCCAATCCTTAAACATTCCAAGGAATATATATTTTATTTAAGAATGTTCCGATTATTTACATCAGGAATACCTCCTACAAATGTTAAAAAAAATTAAGCTCGTCAACTTATAATTTTCTTCCTACTTTCAGCGTGCATCATGTCGAGTCACATCAAAAGTTTAAATGCAGCGACATTTGCTTTAGTTTTTTGTTGTTGGGTGTTGATGACTACAGGTGCTTCGCTCAATGGCCGGTGTAAACTCAAACGTCATCCGCACAAAGCCATGCAAACAGACCTCAACGGACGACGTTGTTGGGACGACATTAAGATTATGTCTTGCTGGGGATACTGCTTGTCCTATGAGGTAATTTCTGAGATGTAGTTTAACTAGCATTTGCCCGCGGCACTTTTGGCCCTTCCTAAAATATCATAGTATCGCATGCGTTTTATTAGAATTGGCTTAGAGACACACAGGCCGATAAACAGAGTTACTTTTGAATTCGAATTTATAAAATTAGTACAGATGTACTGTAAAACGAAGATTCCCTCATTATTTTAACCGGAAAGTAAAAAATCTTTGTACTTTCTATTTCATAAAACTTTAAATATTAACTCTTTATGGATAAAACGCAATTCTTGTTGGTTTGTAATTCAAAATAAGTTTATATTTATGTACTTGTATTTTTTAGTTAGGTTCGGCTTTCTGTCTCAAGACTAGTCATAGAAAATACCGCGGTATCATTTAACTACAGATAACTAAGTATCGTACAAATGTCTGAAAGGAATGGCAAAATATATACCTTTACCAAGTTTTACTTGTTTCAGATTTCTGATTGGCAGTTCCCTTACAAACAATCTCATCATCCAGTGTGCGTGCATGGCGATCGCAAGCACGCGTCTGTGAAGTTGCGTAACTGCGATCCTGGCGTCCAGCCTGGGACTGACGTATATCATTACGTGGAAGCTACTTCCTGCAAATGCCAGGTACGTAAAGTCCACAAACTCATATTGTTACCAAGAATATTTCAGAATAGACTCTACATTCCATTTGGCCGTGCAAATTCTAGATGGGTTCTAATAATAACACACTGCAGCACAGAACAATGAACCTTACGAAAATCTGCATAAATTCGAATATAGATTGAATATCGCGTTCTTGGCTTGTTTATATTAAACAATGTTTTCTTGTGTACGGTCATTTCGGAGGCCGTTAAACTTACCAGAATAGACTAGTAATAGCAGCGTCTGATATAAAAATTCGTCTCGCTAACTGCAGTCCTCAAAGACGCGTGGCGCGATAAATATCTGAGTGATATAAGTGATAAACTCAACGACCTCAGCGAGCGAGCGTTAAGGATGATTATTCGGTTATTCTGTGGTTTTGAGAGTGCTTATTATAAAGTCTCTGTTAGTAGTCATAAGGCTTATTTTTTAAATTATTCGAACCCTAACACCACGTAACAATATTATGGGGCAGCGTATTGAGTTTTCCCGATAATCCGGTGGTACTCCCTTTCCCATAACTGCAATACTCCACCGACTAAGTTCGTGTTAACTATCAACAGGTGTATATCAAAGTATTAATCGTGCTAATAGTAACATTTCTGAAATAAATTACAATAAAATTATTTAAGTTAGAATTTTCTCCGGTCTTAATATCCTGATTTTATTTGAGTAAACATTTTACATTGACGTTAAAATTAGAAATTTAAACTTCTAATTTCAAGTTTGTGTCTTTTGTAAGCGGTTTCTTTTAGTTTTTTTAAACTATATTCGTTATGTACTTTGATATACTTATTATATTGATAAAAATCATCATGATCTACTCAATGTGTGCACGTTTACAGCTATGTTCATCTGATGACACCAGCTGCGAGTGGCTTCCTCCCGATTCATCACTCCTTGGTGGACTTATTCTGAAAGAAGAAATTGAAGAAGAACTTGAACAAAATACACTTTAATTTGTCCATCACTAAAGGACTGACTGCGTATTCGATTGTCGTAATAAATAAGTTATATTGTTGCAAGTTACACTTTTGTAAAAATTATGATTAAATGAAAATTTAAAAGACTTCTTTAGTGTATGTTATATCTGCCTTTTAGAAAATGGCCACTTGATCTTGAATAATCGAATCTCTACAATTCGTCATTTCCTATCACTGAGGTGAATCAGGCGAAGCTAGTTTATATTAAGTCTAAATTATCCCTCAGACCATCAACTATCTTTCACTGAAAATCCCGTCGAAATCAGACCAGCCGTTCCAGAGATTAGCCGAAAGAAGCAGACATAAGAAATAATAAAAAAATGATTTTTTATGTCAGTGCCTAGTGTATTTACTTCCATATGCATTTAATAAATAGCTTTAATGGTGGTTTTTGCCTGGTTTGCTGTTTCTCAATATTTCGAAAAAAACAAAAACTCATCATAAAACAAAAGTTCTTAAGATCAAGCTCCTAATGTGACTATCTCGTTCTGCGACTGGAACTATCACTAGGTGCACAGCGACTTACGAAACCTTTTAACACCGAAAAAATGTGTTGCAAGTGTTTATCTATATCAATTGTCTAGTACCCATAACACAAGCTCTGCTTAGCTTGGGACTGATGATGATAGATGGCGTTGTGTATTAGATGTCCGAAATAGTTATTTATTTATTTCTAGTAGTTTCGATTAGTTGATATTGAAATATGTATGAATTGAATCAACAATCTTAATTGTTGTGCAAATTATTAAGACGCACGCACGCATGATCGACACCCCTTTACATAAAGTGTCAATTAGCTATGGCTTCCTTTACTCATAAATTATCTGTATTTACAGTGCGTTTTGCCGTAGCCATAATGCGTGCAACACTGGTTGGTTCAGTTAGTTGTCATTAGTCAATAGTTAGTGTTGTTTCGCTGTCAAGCAGGGTTGATTAAATTTATTTTTACCGAATAAAACCCACAATAATTATATAAATGGCATTCTATATTCGAGTTATTGAATGAACATAGTTGTATGTCATATAGTTAGGTAGCACAAGTTAGCGTGTGCTTGAAATAGTAATCATCTGATCAAGATTACAGTGGTACAGTGTTATGGGAAGTGTTAGTCATGAAACACTGCAGTGTTTTTATTGTTTTCTGCCTATATTTATGTGAAATTGCATCCAGTTCGTTAGTTAAGCTTAATTCAACTTCTGAAAAAAAGTATATAAAACTAGACATTTTTTTCTCGAAAACATTACCTGCTGTTGTCACTAGAGCTCCTAAAAGTGATGTACGATTTAAATGTGAGGCGGTTATGAACTACACGAAAGTTGAACAATACAATAAAAACAAAGAAGGGATAGCTACATTGCTGAAAGAATCTCCCCCGGATCATATACAACAGAAGTTGCTAGAAAATGTAAGAGTTTATTGGTTGAAAGACAATCGTATTATTGATGAGGCCTCGACACAGAAAGTAAAGATAAGTACAAAAATAGATAAAAGTAATGGGACAGTGAGTACAAACTTAAGAATCAAAGACATTACTGTGTCTGATAAAGGCAATTACTCATGTGTGATAAAGCAGAATTATGAGAAAAAACAAACATCACAACTAAGGGTTGAAGAAGATATTGAGAACTATGAAATTCCAACATATGCATCTTTGTTTCCTAATACTGAAGAGTATAGCCAACTAGATATACATTTACAGTCAACACCTGGTTTACTGTCAGAAAACATACTGTCTGAAAATGTAAGTGATTTCACTCCTAAAAAATTGCAGCCAGTATGTCAAGAGTATTTAGGCAAAGTGTGTGAGGAACATTTGAAGGGGCAGTTTGTTTACATACCTTACAACACAACACAAGCATATCTTGAAAACAAGCTAATGAAAGCCTTTCAAGTTACCAAATATTCCAATGATATCAGCCCTCGTTGTGAGGGGTATGCGGTGCCCAGTTTATGCTACTCCTCATTCCCAATCTGTAGGGATCCTTTCACTACAAATGCCAACTTTTTCAGAGATGCCAGAATGTTATTTTCAGATTCAGTCTCTAGTCAAACTGACAATGGTGAAATGCCTGAAATTGTATTTGAAAATCTGCCTGATGGAAAGCTACCCGATATGTATATAAGACCGAACAGCTCTATTGGATCATTGTTTAATTACCGTTACAACTCGTCTGTTTTGAGGCGTGTCTGTCGACAGGACTGTGAAATATTAGAGAATGAACTGTGTCAGAAAGAATATGCAATAGCCAAGAGGCATCCTCATATTGGACAACAACTAAATCTAGAGGAATGTCAAGACTTGCCTGAAAAGGACCCAGATTGTCTTAGAATCAGCATCGGTGCAGTGATGGTATCTGATGATGAATGTTACTGGGAAAATGGCAATGGTTACCTTGGAAGAGTCAGTGTAGCAAATAATGGTATGCCTTGCATTGAATGGTCAAAGCAGTTGCATGTTAAAGTGTCTGATTATCCGGAATTGGCAGGTACACATAGCTACTGCAGGAACCCTGGGGGAGACAGAGAACAACCCTGGTGTATTATTGAGAAAGATGGCAAGAGTGAAAAACAGCTTTGTGATATTCCAAAATGTGCTCATAAGATTTGGATTTACATTGTGGTAATATTTCTGATAATAACATTAACTATAATTGGCTTCATCATTTGCTTGTGCTACAAACATAAAAGAAAAAATAATGCTGCCACTATAAGGGATATAAACTTACCAAATGCTGATAAAAATATTTATGGAAACTCACGGCTCAATTCTCCGATAGAGATGAATGAACTATTGACTAATAATGTTTCTAATCAACCACATTTGACCAGAAACACTCGTAGTGGTGGTGTGCTTCGCATACCACAATATTCCTTGTCACAAATAAAGTTCCTAGAAGAATTAGGTGAAGGAGCTTTTGGCAAAGTTTATAAAGGAGGCTTAAAGAAGAATGGTGAAACACAATTTGTAGCAGTTAAAGCACTAAAAGAGAATGCTTCTGCAAAAACTCAGGCAGACTTCAGGAGAGAAATTGATCTTATATCTGAGTTAACACATGAGAACATTGTGTGTATTGTAGGTGTAGCATTGAGAGAAGAACCTTTGTGTATGCTATTTGAGTTCATGGCCCGTGGAGATCTCCATGAGTTTCTGATGGGTCGAGCACCACCTTCAGGAAAGGGTTTACCACCAATGAGACTGCTTAATATTGCCCTGAACATTGCATCGGGTATGCAATACCTTGCTTCTCATCACTACGTACACAGAGATTTGGCAGCAAGAAATTGTTTGGTTTCAGATGACTTTATTGTAAAAATATCAGATTTTGGATTGTCAAGAGACATCTACAGTTCTGATTACTATAGAGTAAGTTTATTAATTTATTTTCTATATTCACACTGTTATGATTAGTAAACACAGTTGTTGTGGTAGTGTATAAAAATAACAACCAGTCCAATTATAAATCAGACTGTTGTTCAAATACCTGCTGATAATAATAACTGAGTAGTTTCAAATTTATTACAGTCTAGCTTTTGATTGCTGCCTCGCCTGTATGTATGTCGGTTATTGCAGTAAATAGAAAAGTATATGTTATTGTGCTTTATAAGATATATTTCTGTAAAGTTTCAAGTTTTTGCGTGAAAGAGTAACAAACATCCATACACACATACATCCCCACTAACTTTCGCATTTATAATATTAATAGGAAGTAGAATTTACAGATTTTACACATTGATTTACCTCAGAGAATCCTGAATAGTGTCAGTCGTCGGCCCCAGAGGTGCACACTTCTCTTTTTAAAATGAGAGCTTTCGCTTCTCCTGTTCTGACACACCTTCTGTAAAGTGAATTATCTGTTTTTTTTTTTATATTTAAGCTGCCAAAATGACTCTGCCTTGCCTGATGGAAAGCATGAGCAGAATCCAAGAGTGGTGGTCACCATCCTCAATGCGAAAAAGAACAATGCAGCATGGTGACCCACACTATGGCGGCCTGGGAGGAAAGGGGATGGTGAGGGGGACAGGGGGCGTTGGATTGGGATATGGGCCTCCGGTATCCTCACTCACTCGATGAAACACAGCGTAAGCGCTGTTTCACACCGGTTTTCTGTGAGGCCGTGGTATCACTCCGGTCGAGCCGGCCCATTCATGCCGAAGCGTGGCTCTCCCACGGTATATGCAGTTAGAAGTAGTTAAAAAGCTTACCATCAGGCTGAGCAGAGTCATTTTGGTAAGTTATTTATAAAAAGTTGTCGGTTTAGGTGCCTCATTAACATGCTTACATTTATTAAGATTAATCAACAAAAAGGTTGTGGAGAGTTTTTAGTCTGTACTGTTTTACCCTACCTGCAGTCAGATGTATCTCCATACCTTCAGTTGAGAGCTTCACAAGTATATTGTGTCCACCTGGTGTGTGTTAGTCAAAAAATATTACCTAGCCCCCTCAAGCAGATCAGATGCCATTCGGTGTCGTGCGCCAACGTGTCATGTCATGTGAAATATGTCATTCCCATCTAAGTTGTTGTTGCCTTTTGGATCTATCAATTGGAGAAGTAGCTAATGTGTTGTGGATGGCTGCTACAATGGCAGAGTTTGTGTTTCCCATCACTGCTTTACAAACAGACATAGCATTTGTCAGTATTCAGCTGTTATAATCTTTAATGTCCTTTGACAATACTGTTATCCGTATGTTATTGCGGTTCTGGTTAAACTGGATTCGCATGATTCGCATTGGAATATCGGACTTCCTCTAGCTCCAGTTCCGTGGCCATATCGTAGAGCCGTTCGTCTGTGTTCGGACTTTGTTCGATAATGTGTATTACTTATTAAGAGCCGCGTTTATTGCATGTGGTATCTATCCGAAAGTTGGCAGTTGGTCAAATCAGACGATATATATTATTCATTTAAGACTAAATGATTCTTACAAGTGGGACGGCTTGCATTCTCACCTAATAAATGTTTAAATATGCATAACTTTTTCCAAGTTGGCGTGCATATGTCACTTCTAGTCTTTTCTAATACCTATACGTGTTGGAATGTATAGATGGAACACTAATTATTGCTCTTAACATATACTTACAATGTTAGAAAGTGTGACTTGAATAAGTACTCTTGCACATTATGCGACTAAAAAGTCTTTCTAACTAACAATGATGTTGCAAATTACTAGTAATCAAAACAGCATATCAGCATAAGTTTCATATGATTACTATTTGAATGGGGACCTATTTCCGTAGAGTCTACTCGTCTTAATAATTGTCGGACGTGTATTTGCCTTATGCCACCTTTAGACGATAGGGCTATCAGAGAAATATTTGTTGACTGTGCAAGCAGGGTTTACTTTAGACACGGATTAGGAATATTGAGCACTTTTAAGTTGCTGGGGATCTATTGGTACTTTTTGGCTGCCATGGGGCTGGTATCTTATCTGGATGAAGTATTCAAATCAATCTATAGCCGTCCGCTGCTGAACGTAGGTCCTCCCCAAGGAGCGAGAACTATCTCGGTCTTTGGCAGTCTGCATCTATCCGCAGTCTAGTCGTCGGTTCATCTCGACACTTCGGAACATTTTGGCTCCAATGTTTCTCGATACGATGTCACTTGCCTTAGTTTTCTTTCGAATAACTCCCGAGTTGTGTAAATAACATTATATCTTAATTAGTCGTCTAATGATACGTTTTTTTAATTATAAAAAGGCTAGAACAAAAAAACTCATTCTAAATGTATAATTGCCTAATGTATTTGCGTATGGTTTGCCTTATTATTATAATCTAACATCGTGTTTCAGGTTCAATCAAAAAGCTTGCTCCCAGTAAGATGGATGCCTCCTGAATCTATTCTTTATGGGAAGTTTACGACTGAGAGCGATATCTGGTCGTATGGGGTTGTTTTGTGGGAAATATATAGCTATGGATTGCAGCCGTATTACGGGTAAGTTTTATTTATAACTTGTACAAATATCGGGATATCTCAATAACTATTACACGAATTGAAACTTTACTAAACATGTTACACACCAGCCCTGCCTTCGACTTGGACTTGTTTTTTGTATAATATAAGTTTACCTTCTTACTAACATAACTAACTAGATGATCCGGCGAAGCTCGTATCAACGTACATATATTTGTGTAAAATGTGGAGACACATTTTTTCATCTATTACATCCCATAAAAAAAAAAGAAACACCTTGGTTATTGATGTTCCGAAAGGATTATTGGTAAATTGTATATCATTGACAGTAAATATTTACTGTTATATAACAGTAGGTAGTATTAAGTTTTCAAATCCCAATGAGAATGTTCCAAATTCAAATTAAATTTTAATAGACATTATTATTTTGTTTAACGTGTCACTTTTACCCTATGTGGAGTATGGAGGAAAGAGGAAAACAATACATTTAAGCGAAAAAAGTCAAGAAATAATTCATTTAATAACTTGTATGCCCTCCTTTGGCTCTTATGATTGCTTCCATTCCATTTTTCATCGATCGTACGAGAGTCACGAGTCATGATAGGAAATGTTCACCCACTCTCCTAGGATTGCATTCCGCAGCTGACCAAGAGTCTCTGGGGCAGGATCTCTTCTTTGAAGGCGTATTTTTAGTTCATCTCTTATATTTTCTATGGGATTCACATATCAGGATTCCTTGCTGGCCATCCCATAACTGAGATACTGACTTCAAAGAGATAAATCTCGTACTACGACTGCAGTTTGGGCTCGAGCATTATCATGCATAAATATGAACTCCTGGCCAATAAAATTTGCATAGATCATCACATGATCGTTTAGACATTGTTCGATGTAACGCTCATTGTCTAATGACGGTAGACGTGGTCCAGACACAAATACAAGCTGTCCACGAACCGCTACCATAACTACTTTTTTCTTCGATGCAGCACTGCGCATAGCGTTCTCCTTCTCTTCTGTATACCTTGTCCCTTCTGTCATTTTATAGCATAAATAGCGTCGTAAAGCATAATTTTACACTTATCAGAAACTTTGCTCCACTGATTAAAAGACCAGTTAAGGTGCTCAAATGCAAAGTTGAGGCACGCTCTTCAGTGGTCTGCGTTAATTTCGGCTCATTTGCAAGCTTGTGTGGTACCAGTCAACGTTCCTTCAATATTTTACTAATCGTAAAGTCATTTACTGCTACATTTCTAACAACACAAAGTACTACAGTTGAAATTCGTTAAGACGTCGATTTTTCAAAGAAACTTGCAATGAATCGGTCGTCTCGCGTAAACGGAACTCGATTTCTATCAAATCCAGAACGGAATGTAAATTTTCCAGTTTCCCGATAGCGTTTGTAAACTCTATGTACAGATGACAAGCTTAGATGTAGTCTTGCAGCCATAACTCGCTGACTAAGCCCAGAACTCAGCAACGCCACCCTCATACTTGTGCGGCTTCTATGGGCGAAGTATCCATGTTTCTATGATAAAAAATATGTTGACACAAAGAGCAATAAACAAAAAGCAAACAAAAAAATAACAGTTTACTGGTGATTTTCAGGTTTTGCACAATCACATGTACTGAAACTCGACACACCAATTTACATAAAACAATGTTACAAAAAAATTATCGGATAAACAATTAAAAATCTTAATGTACATTTTCGTAATCATTTCATGGGCCAAATTGCCAGCTGGAACACTGTATTATTTTTTTCATGAAATATAATTTATTTTTATGTTAAATATCTTCAGAGACAAAATCAAATGTGTTTCGATTTTTTTTGATGCGAAGTGTATTTCACAACCAAGTTTAACTTTTAATTTTTTTAAAAGATAAAAGACATCAAATGTTTCATAGCTAGGATCACATTTTATTGGAAAAGTAACTCTGTCTGTCCTGTCCCGCTTTGACGGTCTAACTAGTGCACCGATTTCAATGAAATTTGACATGGAAATAGATACGTACTATGATTCTTGAGGAAGCACATAAGCTACTCGTTTCTGGGATAACTGACAATCACGCGGTCGGTGCCACAGGCAAAAGCTAGTAAATACATATTATAGTTATCTACCAGCTACCCAGACACATAACGAATGATCATGCCCATTAGGAATTATTGCCTCAGGCTTAGTAATAAGGGTAGGGTCTTTAACCACTAACACTAATGAGTACATAAGGATTCGCGTTAACATGTCATATCCTTTACGAATACTCACTGCATTCTCAGGTATAGTAATCAAGAAGTGATATCGATGGTGCGCGGTGGTGAACTGTTAGCAGCACCGGGGGCGTGTCCTCCGCTCATGTACGCGCTTATGCGGGACTGCTGGAAACACGTGCCGCAGAGACGGCCGAACTTCGAGGAAATTGTTACTCGGTAACTTTTTGATACTTATTTTAATACTTGTTTTGGCTAATGATTTTAATGCAGATTAACAATAAATGTTCTGCCCTGTTCCTTCAGACTCTGGCAGTGGGAATCTAAGAATTTTAAAGATTTCCGTCCATAGCCGGGTGAAAGGCCAGCGACGCACTTGTGACGCATCTGGTGTTGCGAGTATCATAGGGCCCTGGCAATCGCTTACCAGTAGGCGATACGTGTGTCCCATATTCCATAAAAAAATACAGGAAATACAAAGACTCAAACTCGACAGCAATTTCATCACAAAAAATGTTTTCATATTGGAACCCACAACACTCGACGCATTAGGTGACCGCTTAAACCATCCGTGTAGTCAAGTTATTGCTCAATATGTTTATTATTATATATACTAGTCACAAAAATTAAGGGATATAAAAAAATCCACATTTTTGGGTGATTTTCAACGAGCTGTAACTCCGAGGAAAATGGTCGTACAGAAAAAATAAAAAAAAAGCAAATTGTAGCTCCTTTAGGAAATTTCCTATACGATATAGGAAATTTCCTAATGTGTTTCGATGGCCCCGTGGACCTGTTTTTAGACGAGAAAATTGATTTTTTTTGTAGCTATCTTAGGATTTTTCCAGACCTGGACATGACAAAAAATATTCATAGTCATATCTAAAAACTAGACACTTGGAGCTACAATTTGCTTTTTTTATTTTTTCTGTACGACCATTTTCCTCGGAGTTACAGCTCGTTGAAAATCACCCAAAAATTTGTTTTTTTTATATCCCTTAATTTTTGTGACTAGTGTATTTTAAACAATAATGAATTCTATTACTGGTAATATCTGCATCAAAGCTCACAGGCATGGCCTGTGAGCTCTAATGCAGATATACTAGACCTCCTATTATCAATATAAAAAGAAAAATCATAATCGACATCATCCAATTGAATTGTTCAAACACAATTAGTGTGCTTGGAACAATCGGATGTCCAGTCCAATCTAATCTTACTATTTTTTACATGTCTGGTCAAAAATAAACTGATTATTATTTTTAAATAATTGTAGAATACAAGAATGGATAACAGTGGGTGGATGTCCAGAAGGTGGATGCCCTGCTCCTTCAGAATCTGGCAGTAGTTCCTTCGGGCACCGACCGCCAGGCTCCAGCAAAGATATTCAAGAAAGAGTACCTTTACTACCTCCTCATTGTTCTTCGTCAAATGGCTCCCTCGCCACAGGCAGCTTAAAAAAGTTTAGCGCAGCTGGATCAAGTAGAGTCACAGAAGATAACTGTTCAACTTGCAGCGAAGTACCTCCTTTGGCTCCGAAGACAAAGAAACACAGTTCGGGGTCACTCATCGATACTGACAAAGTAGGTACTAAAGATACCGTTATTAGGATACCCAATACACAGTTCGGGAACGAAATTTGAGAAATAGGTATAGATAGTGAATATTCGAGATAGTTTTCAGGTTTATTGTCACGAAGCGAAACCGAAAGTAAAAGGCAGCCTTAGCTTGTTTTTGAAAATATCAATGCTCTTAACGCCTGCGTATATAACAAGAAACACCGGCTTCGCTCTGCGTTGCACCGAACTGAGTAGTTTACATTTCAGCATATGCTTAGCTTCAAGTTGACATTAACATTTTTGTTATTGATTGACTATGAAGTCGTGTATTTGTCTAAGTTGTTGTGAAGTGCAAATAGACGTTACCTTTTCCACACAACTGGTGCAAAAATCCAGGAATTTGAAAGTAGAAAACAATTATTACTGTCAGTGATGATCACACGTATTTGAGCATTTGAAGTTTGAAAGTCTTATGCCATTATTTTATGCTTCGAAAAAAATTTCACGTGTTATATTTCATATTTTTTTGTAGAATCCTAAGAATAAACCTCTAACTACAATACTATTTACTTTTCTACAACAGCTATAGAATGTTCTATTGCTTTCGTAGAAACCTAATTAGTATGCGTATTACACATAAAAGTATATTGTATTTTTTAAAGAAACAGTATTATTCATCACACGTATATTAAAACCTTAAAAATGAATAAACATGGCGGTTAAGAACTTCAAACATGCTATGATCAAAGAAAATTAAGTTATACTTATTAAATCTATAAGCTGGTTCCAAATTTGTCCGTCTGTGAAAAGAGAACTACACAGACGAACCAAACTTATGACATTGTTAAGAATGTCATAAGTTAAGAACAATGTCATGTCAATGTTTTTATCATAATAAATATACAGTACAATTTTTATTTAGTAATGTGGTTTGACGCCCATTTTCTGTGTGACACTAAACTTTAATGTCCTAAGCAGCTAATAATTATAAGACGGTTTGTAAAAAGGTAGTAGTTTTTGTAACAATATAGTGTCTTTAAATGTTATATGTGATTGTGTAAATCAGACCTCAAGAACAATTAGTGTTAATGTTGTATTATTTTAGCATTGCTTCTAAAACTTGTGATTGTCGGAATAATGCTTATTAACCTAAATTATTGCATTTTCTGCAGCGTATACGGCCTTCGCAGATACCACTTTCCATGTGTATAATAATATTGTTGTCGATGTGTGTACCAAGGAAATCAATTAAAGGAGGTCTTCATGAAAGTAATATAACTCAAAACAACAATTTTTCACATACTCTATAAAAGGAGAAGATTCTCAATTCGATTATATTGTTTTCTTATGTTTATTACCTTAGAACTTTTTCGACTGAGTGAACCAATTTTGATTATTCTTTTTTTATTTGAAATCTGATGCTTCTTGAATGTGGTTTCTTTTTGTTCAAATTTTTGTTTATTACAATTTGTATATATTTTGTGTTTGGGTGCACTTTTTTTCTTATGTATTCTGGTAAACTTGTTTATTTTATTACAATCGGTTGACAAAGAACCACTGCGATAACTGCAAAATGTATTGGACGCATTACCTGAAGATTTAGAAGAAGTTTCTATAGTAGTAACATATGCTTTTTCTGACAAAGAATATGTGAAATTTATTCTGTGAAGGCCACATCATAGTTGCATAAACCCTGCCTGTTTTCATTTTATAACATTTAATGGTGTTTTATAATAAGAAATGTTTGTCTGAATGTTTTGTAATTTCCATTTGTTCCTTTAAATATAAGAGTATTTTTAAATATGGTTGTGGACATTATTGTAAAAGGCTTAACATTTTTTTTCCTATCATAATAGGGATGTTGACTAATGACAATTTTAAATTAAAATCAATTTCATCATCATCATCAGCCTATCGCAGTCCACTGCTATGATCTATGGCTTCTAAAATCAATTTATTGTTTTAATTATTTAATAATCTGTAATGAATAAATACATAATCGTAAAAGGCTAAAATAATAACTATTGTCAAACCAGAATACCGTTATTAACTGATAAACATTCATGTTTACTTAAACTACCTGGCATTGTCAGATAATGCTTGGTAAAGTATACACACAATATTCTAAGTAAGTGGTGGACTACAATTTTTTTTATTTATATTATCAATAATTAAAGTTTCTGCTGTAAAAATAATAGCCAGCAAAAAATATCATACAAAAGCAGTACTAAATTTGTCAACATCCCTACAGTTATTGAAATAACCAAAATTGGCTGAACGCAACGGCTCCTGGTGTAGAACTATCACAAACGTATATTGGCCTTTAGCGACCTTTAGAATCGGAAAGCGTTGTGAAAGTTGAATGGTAAATTGACTACTCGTAAAAAGTACATTTTATATGTGAAATATGTTGTATTGTTTAAGCTTTAATTTTATAATTATTTGTTAGTACATATAAACCCAGCACGTAGTTATAATTTTAATATTTTGTTGGTCAATTATTTATTTTAGAAAATTTATTAATTAGGTACATATATTTAGTGTTTAAACTTGAGTAAAACAAATAAGACATTATTATTATTAACTTGATTTGGCAGGTGTTTAAATAGTATTTAGTGTTTGATTACAGATGACATTTTTTTATCTGTTAGGCTGCCAAAGTGACTATTCTGCATGATCGAAAGCATGAGCGGTATCCAAGAGAAGTGGTTACCATATTTATTGCGAATAATATGGTGGCTTATTGAGTTGGTTCTGCATCATTTTCATTTGCATGTTAAAATAATAATCTGTATACTAGGTACTATCAAGGCGATCAAGGAAATATTAAAAGTACAAGGGGATTTGTTCTATAGAAGAACAATGCTATATCAACAAACTGTATTAGCTTATAAGACTGACTGAACAATATCAAGTTACATAATTCGGTACTCACTTAACGTACAAATCTTTTTTTCATCAAACAATTTGATAACTTGACTTTGATGTATTACATTATGCTTTAAAATTGTTTATGTTCAATTCGATGTATTGGCAGCATTAAATAATGATCTCATTGAATGCAAATCACTACGTCACCGACTAAGCCTTTTATTCATAAACGTTAAGCAGCGGAACTGTGTCGACGGGCAGGGTGACCGATAAGAAACTAATTCAGTAAAAATTTAAATTCAACCTAAAGTTTATTAGAATACATTTTTAATTGGTGTAATGAAGTAAAATGAAGTGGCGTTCAGAGTCGCGCAGTGGCGCTCGGAGTAACGCGAGTAACCTTGGCGCCGTTCAGTGAGTTTGTGACCTCTAATGATCTTCGCCGTCACTCTGTCCGTCGACCCTGAACCTTACAGCCTTAAAGTTCGCGTTACACTTGTATGAATAAGGGGATAAAGTAACATTTTGTATACCTACAGAATTAGATATATGAAAGATGCTGATCAATTTTCAATCTAATCTTTTATGTATGGCTTATTTTGTACGTAGCAGAAGGGTGTATGATTCCTATAAATCTCCCACATCCCGTAACACAGTGCTGTGCTTAACACAGGTTAGAAATATGCCACGCGTGAATAGAACCTAAGTACAACAATTTATGTCGTGATGTAATAAAATTCATGTATAGTTAGGAAAATAATCTGTTCCAATTTCATTTCAAAAAAGTGAACTCGGTGACATTAAAACACTTGCCTCTCCTAAGTACCTAATAAATAATACTTTAAGTAGAATAAGATTTATTTTTTTCTTCTAGTTTTATCTAATTGTCTTTTTTGGAAATTATACTGTTTACCGATTTTATACTTTTTATAGATGTTTATATTTAGTACTTTCCGTACTTGCCAAAGACTTTTTTTTAATGTGATATCCTTAGTTTCTTACTTGGATGTAAATGTATTTCATAAATAAATAATTTTTAAAAAGTTTTCAAAATAGTTTTATTTCTTATTAAATATAAGTACAAACTAGTACAACTATTCGATATGTAAATACTTTATATATTTTTTAAAACCCAACCACCTTCATTTGGCTACATTATTTAGACTGAATAAATCAGGTTCTTTAGTTTTCTTAACTATTAAATATTCACCATGGACTTGCATATGAACTTTGAGGTTGTGATTTCCAGTAAATGCTTTGCTGCATATCTTACACACGTATGGTTTTTCACCTGAAATTCAAAATAAATCATTATCACATGCAATTTGACTACACGGTTGGCCTAATGGTTTCAGTGGTCACCACACCGCTTCCTACTGCGCCAAGTGTTGTGGGTTCAAATCCTACATGGGATAACACTCTGTGTGATCCATAAATTGTTCTAAGTCTGGGTATACTTTGTGTCCGTTTCATGTATGTTTGGAAAGATCCCCGTGACACAGGAATGTATATTCCTAATGCGAGAGTTGTCTTTTTTATAAAGATAAAGAGAAAAAGAAAGAACGACAGAGATTTTTTACATAATATAGATGTTAATTCTTAACTGCTCACCGAATGATTGTAAAAAACCACACACACATGCGCATATTGTGTTACAGATTGATTGAATTTTAAAGATGCCAAAAACCTATCATCATTTAAATAATTAAACTGCACAGTGTGATGGACGAATGAGTGTTTAACATTCAACATAGGCATTGACTAACTCGGTGGTGGCAGTGGTAGCTTATGAAACAAATGAGCTTCAGGTCTTGGGTTCGATTCTTGGGACGGACCAAATGTATCACAGCTCAAGCTCTGCTTAGTTTGGGACTAGATGGCGTTGTGTCATATGTCTAAATTAATATTATTGTATACATACCTGTATGTATGCGACGATGTTTTGTCAACACTGTGTGAGTATAAAACTTGGCGGGGCAAAATTCACACTGTTTTGTGCGGTTACCATCGTGTTTGTTTTTGTGGGCAATTGATGCCATTTTCGTTTTGAATTTGGCAGGACAACGATCACATTCATATTTGCAAACGTTGCTGTGGCTAGCCATGTGGCTTGACATCTGGAAAAATAATGCGTACCTGTATTTTATTAATAAATTTTTTAACCGCGGATCCGCCCGCGTATTCATCCGTTATCGAATAATGACCTTTGTGCCGACTTTATATATCGATTACTTTTATGCTAAATTTTTGAGTTCATTGAATTCCAGACTTTGTTAATTTTTATAACAATTTATGTATAATTCTCCCCATTTTTAACTGTAATAAATATTATGCTGTCGTAGGCTACTTACCTACTACACATAAATACATTTACATATTTGATTATATTATAATCACCTGTAAATACTTTACTACAAATATACAATTGTAATAATATTGTAGTCTATTGGTGATTCTAAATTACATCACCATCATCATCAACAATCCATAATGTCCCACTGCTGGGCTATTATACAGTGCTAATTAAGACCTATAAATCGGAATATTAATTCTGTAGAAAGTAAGCATGCTCGGCTGAGAATAATTCCTAATAGTGACAAAAAAACTTTAATATCTTGTACAATTAAAATATTCACGTACTCAGTGAACACGATGCTCGTAATAGTATTACATATCTACTGATTTATTTAAAATATATATATATATAGTTTGCGTATTGTTCTTAAAACCAAGATATTATAAGTTTTCGGCTTTCTGAAGTAAATTAGAGATAAAAAAGTCGGCATCGTGTGAAAGTCGGCAAAAAAAACTAAGTTTAATAAACCATGAAAATTTGACATAAAGGGAATAAATGTATGATATTTCAGTAGAGTCGGCATTAGATTCATTAAATTGATTATCGCATTAAAAAGTACTCTATTTAACTCGCTGATAATATAGCTTTCGATTGATGAAAGAATTTTTAAAAATGGTTGTTTTTGGTTTAGACTTGAAAGCGGAACAAACAAACTCGTATTCGCAGTACTATTACAGCGAAATGTGCTTTTTATTCAGATATCAGACAGCAGAATTAGGTAGAATGGACAAGTCAACGACGATCGATAGTTTCTAGCAGACCTATCTATCGACTGACGATATACGCCATCGATCGATAGTAATATGGATTGGTCGACGTCGATCGATAGTTTCTATCAGACCAATCAATCGATGGTCGATCGACAATCGATCGGTATCGGTCTGGTAGAAACTAAGGGTATCCGTCGATCAATTAAAACTACCAGAAAAATCGATCAACTTCGATCGACGTTGATCGATGCCGCCGATAGACGATCGAACGATTGATCTGGTAACACCCTGACTTCTATATTAAATACAAACGATGCGTTGACATGTACTCAATGTGGGCGAACATTTTTCAATAAACTGGGCTACATGGGCTACACTGACAAGTGAACAGCGAGCTCAACTAAACTACAACTAACTCTGACTAAAGTAACGAACCAATCGCTGTAGCCGAACATGATTGTGAGCATATATATATATGTATATCCGTGATTATTATTACTTTACTACTATTAATTATTTTTACTTGTTGTAATAAATACTAAAGGAACTATAGAATAAGGTATATGATAATTCATATGCTAATGAAACTGAATTGTCATGGGATGGAAGCAGGACAAGACCACTTTTTGTTTAGGTGCTAAGGAGAGTAATGTGTATAATAATGGATATTAAACCAACAATGAATAATAAAATACTAATAAAAAGCATATAGCTAGAGAGGAACCTGTGACTTCTATTAATTCGATAAAACCCTAAGTGTAGATTTTCCTATTTTCTTTGTTGCCCATAAAGTTATTCTTAACTTACCCTTGAATTACCAGTAAGCTGCAGGCCGCAAATAGCACATACTTTAATTTTTTTTTTACACTTATGTTTTTCGAAGTCCTCTTGGCTTGGGAAGGCCCTCGTGCAATTTTTACAGTTTAACTTATGTTGTGAATGCTTTCTTACTTTGTGATCCTAAAACGTTAAGGACGCTTAATATAAACTTATCAAAATATATTTTATGTAGGCCAAATGTGTATCTAGTCTTCAGGTAATCAACGAACGTACATACGTACAGACGCACGTACTTACGTACAGACGCACGTACTTACGTACAGACGCACGTATTTACGTATTGACGCACTACTTAGGTACGGACACACGCCCACACTCACAAATTTAAGGTTTTACGATAAATACACTAATATTGGATTAAGTACCCATATGTACAAAATTAATCAGTTAAGATGTCTTAAATACTTACTTTAAGTCCGCTAATATAATTACAAGAGAATTCGCATAAATCGCATACATAAGCCTTGGTAGTATTGTACTGTTTTAAGTGCGATTTCAAACTTGTTTTAGATGGGAAACTAAAACAGAAAATAACGTCAATATTAAAACACATTTAATATTTATACTTGAGACTCATATCGTAAAAGATTAGCTCACCCTTTAGAACAGAAATCACAATAATATCGTGGACTGGAATGGACATTACATATGTGACTATTAAGTCTTTTTGGAGCGACAAAAGAAGCCGAGCATATATTACAAGAAACTTTTGGGTCCTGAAACAGGGAGAGAATATTTTGTAATATGTCAAATCATTGTATTTGAGTGATAAGGTATTGTAATCTACGCGCCCATGCATAGTGCATGTTGCCCATGTACGGAATTTTAAGTTGTTTACGATGATCAGCTCAGAAAATGATATAGAAGCTAAAAGGTTCTTTGCACTGGTTGTGTATTCATCGCCTATGTGAATAGAACCAACTCCCTTGTAATTAGACATTCTACAAACGTAAACGATAATAGGGAACTAACATATGTATGGGAATAACTTCATCTCAACGCTAAGTCACGTAATCAAACGCGTTAGCGATTGTGGAAAGAAATTCAACGCGACACTGTGTATTTAGATTAGTTATGTTGTTTACACTGCAAGTAATAAATAATAATTAATATATAAATATAACAATCGTATTAAAATATTCATTGTAAAATGCCACAACACCAAAAAATTAGGTGCAGGGTAGTAAATATAGTGATATTCTGTTCAAATATCATATTGTAAATCATATTCCTATTATTAAAAAAATATTTATAATAGTAGATATCAATGATGAACTTTAGTATTGAGTAAATTTAACATCTCATATTTCACTTGCCATCTAACATCCAACTCTCACACTAGACTCATTCAATCAAATCAATCATCACATCCTTTAATCCATTCCATACACTCTATATTATTAATACATCACTACATGGAAAATGTATTATTCGCTCGCTCATTGGTCAAAAGTAAATTGATGCGCTTAAAGGGTCTCCTGTTACATACTTACGTAGTTTCCACTAAATAACATCTCACAGATTGCAAGGAAGCAAGGCAAAAAATGTACAATGAACATATTACAATACTTACATCTTGGTGGATATGCGATATTCTATAATGATGTTCTAAATACAAACAAGATTTGTATGATTTATTACAAATGTGGCATTTGTGTTGTTTAGGAGGCACATGTGTCAATCTGTGAGCTAGAAGCTGTGAAAGGCTATTTGTTTTCTCTCCACATAACCCACATTGTCTATCATTACTGTGAACATCAAAGTGTTCTTTCCAGTGAGATTTTTCTACAAAAGTCTTAGGGCATATACCTGTAACAAAAGTCATCACATAACACCATCATACTATGGCCATTATTGTAAGATGAACACATATAAATATCAGTTGTCTGTGGTTCACCATAACCACTATTTTAATGTTACAATTATTAAATTAAAATGCCCCAATACTAATAATAATCCAATGAATCACTGGTTCGAGATCACACAATTTACACAAAAATTAGAAAGTTAGCCAATCATGCCATAACAAAACCTATTCTTTTAATTGGTTTTTGCTAAAACAGGTTTTTTCTTTATTATTTTTCTTCCATATTTTTACTGAATTTAGATAATTATATAAAATGAAGATATCTATTATTAAGTAAAAGCTCTGCTTAGTTAGAAGTCAGATATCATTGTGTTTCTGAAGCCGCAAAAAAATTTGGGACCACTGAAACAGTGACATCTAGCTTCTAAGCATATATATATATACAATAGTATAGGCGTTCATACTATATTAAAAACTAACAAACAACAAACCAACTCTGAGTAGCCAGGAGTTGTTAAAGATAGATATGACATGCACTCTGACACATGAGTCCATATATTAAAATGAATGACCAAGCATTTCATGAATGTCCCACTATTTGAAGTGATCAAGTTTTTGAACTGGATTTATTTTCATTGGTCTGGGTGTTGCCATACACAATGTTTATGTATCTACAATTTTTTTTAAAGTATTTGTGAAAAAGCAACAGCTCTGGTTATTTTTGCCTAATATTATTGTTCTAAAATTGAATAAAACTTATATTCCAAATCAAGTTGTTGCTTAGTTTAATACTAAAACTAAATTTACCACAGAGCCATTCATCTTTTTCCTCCTTGTTTCCAATATTTTTGTTTCTTTTTAATTTTTTCAATTGTGATTCTGTAAAAAAGGAAGCATATAGACTTATTAACTTTGTGTTATTTTTCTGCTAATAGTTTCATGTTCATCATGACATTAAAAAAATCAAAAAGCTTTTACTTCAAGTAGGCTTTTTCGGCCACTTTCGAAACGTTATATTACTGACTCTAGTTGAGTACTGACAAGTACAACAGCTTACAGCAGCTTTTAATAGTCCCCTGCTAGACATAGGTTAGTTAAGTATAATAATGCATAACATGTAAATTAGAAAGAAGGTCTTGGACTATTATACCAAACCAGCCAGATGGATTCGTTAGTTTGCTATAAATTTTCTTTCTCTGTTGTTGTTGTCTATATGTCTGTTTATTATGTATTATCTGTTATACTACATTATGCGCTCCTTTATTTGATTATCATAGTGACCTACATATTCTTAACAGTAATGGGTTAAAGTATTATTTTCACCTTTAAGACTTTTATTTTTGTCTTCATCTTTTACAGGGTGCTCCGCACTAATCTCATATTCAACAAATGGGTCATCAAAGTTGCCTGTAGTAATGTCATTATCAGCATCGTTTTCCTCTTTTATTTCTGCTTTTATTACCTTTTCAACATCATTCTCATTTATTTCTAACGTCGTCCTCTGTTGAGTTTCAAATTCTATTCCAATAATACTATCTTCTGATTTTAAATTCTGTAATTCAAAGACAATAGAGTTAATGTACTTGGTGTGAAGAATTAACACTTAATGTAAAATATAAATAATTAATTAGTCATATGTGATTTACTGATCCTTGTTTACAATACAAGCTATTGCCTATGGCAATACCTGCTTCATTTTCTTTTATCATGGTGCTGAGATACTTCACAAAGTATCTCCATGCGAAATTTCATTGAAATCAGTGAAGCAGGTTAGCTCTAATAACATCACAGAAAGACAGACAGGGTTCACTACAAATTTATGACATTAGTATGGCAGAATATAATAAAATTCTGACCGTGGAACAGCCACGCTTCGGCATGAATGGGCCGGCTCGACCGGAGTGATACCAGCACTTATGCTGTGTTTCATCGAGTGAGTAAGGATACCGGAGGCCCATACCCCAATCCAACGCCCCCTATCCCCCTCACCATCCCCCTTTCCCCCAGGCTGCCATAGTGTGGGTCTCCATGCTGCATTGTTCTTTTTCGCATTGAGTATGGTGACCACCACTCTTGGATTCTGCTCATGCTTTCCATCAGGCAGGGCAGAGTCATTTTGGCATCTTAAATATAAAAAAAAAAAGAATAGATTTTACATACATAGTGGTTTGCTAAAGCAGTTGAGGCAGCATTTGAACAAATTTAGATTGTATGCCATGTGAATTTAATATGTCTACTATTTAAGAAGGAAGATATTTCTTTATTTTGATTGATTTAGAAACTGACTTAAAGTAATTTCATTTTCTACAATTTAGAAGATAAGTGAAGGGTCACCTATCTTCTAAATTGTTACGAAACAATAACAGTGATTGTTTTTTGGTGTTTTTGATACTTACGTGACAAATAATTTCCCGTAGCGTTGCTTCTGATACAATAGATTTCTCCCTGAAATCCTTAAAATGTTTTACAGTTTCTAAACAAGTTCCACAAGCAAATTGGGGCATTCCATCCATTATAGAAATCTGAAAATTTAAAATTATATTCCTATATCGGAAAGTAAATTTTATCGTTTTACACCTTCTAGAATACATATATATAATATATAAGTTCTTACATTAAGGCTGGTTAATATATTGTACTGAATGACAAAATCTTCATCGAATGGTTGCATTGGTTTCCCTGTTGATAGACATACCCTGCACATTTTATTTATATATTCCATCATTATATGTTTATTATAAGGGTCAATTTACATTGAAATTATTAATGCAACTTTTAATCACTAGAAAACAACATTTCAATAACTTTGTTTATTTTATATTTACACATCAATCCTCTTCAACGATGTCAACCATCTAAACGTCAATCAATGTCAATAATCAGAAACTCAAAACTAGAACAGAACACATTTTCTAAAAAATATTACAAAAATTACATTTTAAAAAAGAGATTAATGTTTAATTACTGTATCATTTAATATTTAACACCATATATAAAACAAAATCAGTACCCAGATGGGTGACCGCTGGTGACATGCTACCATGAGCGTCTCCGTGATTCGGAGGTCACGTTAAGCAGTCGGTCTTGGTTGTTACCATAGAATAAACGTCGTGAAGCTTAGTTGGAGGTGTTTGGGCGGCTTAAAAACATCAGACGACAAGATTACGTAGCCACAACGTATTCTTGCCAGTCCTCAACCCGCACTTGGATAGCGTGGGGACGTATGGCCTTAACCCTCTCCTGAGAGGAGACCCAGGCCCTTGGATTTTCTGTTAAATAACTCTATTCATTGTATAAAGACTACAAAATTTTTTTTTAAAAATTACAGGCCTAGCAATTTTTAAAGAGTACTAAAGAAAATAGTATTTGATTAAACTCAAAAAATATATTGTGAAGTTCTTCATCAACAGAAGCCGACGTTATTTTTTTTTAATACGAGAACAAAATAAATATCCTTCATCATCATCTCCCTATTGTGGTCCACAGCTGGACACAGGCTCCCACCGCTCTATGAATCAAGTAGTTCTTGTTTGTAAATAGTCTGTGGAACTGAGTCCTATTTTACTTGTCTGTTCAAGACAAGTGTTCATTATTGTTCTGTGTTTCAGGGTGGGATGTCAAAATTGTATACCTATTGATTGTGCAATAAAATTCGTATTTTATCATGATATTAAATCAACTGTGGTCCGAATATTGGTTTCCATAAAATCTTTCACAGTAACATTGCTAAAATGAACTGAAATAGATTTTAAGTCAAAAACCTTGAGTGTATCAAACCCAGTTGTGGCTAAATTGTTAGTTATTTGTTGTGAAGAAAAGGAAGAACTATGGTGGAAAACGGAGCATCCAGTGGGGGCAGTGATAGCCCCAGTGCGACTTGTGCCCGGTCAGGTTTACTAGAGACGTTAGTCCGTGGGGTATGGTACCGCGTTCATTGTACGCTCGAAGAAGACTATCTTAGTGTATGTCTGGATGATGGGTACGATGCAACAACTACACTGAATGGAACATTAAATAACAACAACGTTGAAACTCCAAATAGCGATTTCACAGAAGTTCCAGAAGCAATTGCGAATCAGAAACGTCTAGTACAGGTGGTAAAATCTGACAATAATGGCTTGGGCATATCAATCAAGGGTGGAATTGAGAACAATATGCCAATATTGATATCAAAAATATTCAAGGGGATGGCAGCCGATCTTACAGAACAGTTGTATGTTGGTGATGCTATATTGTCTGTAAATGGTGAGGATTTAAAAGATGCTACACATGAGGAAGCTGTGAAGGCATTGAAAAGAGCTGGAAAAATAGTTCAGTTAGAAGGCAAGTGGCTTAATTTATGTTACACGAGTAATAATTGAACTTTTGCAGTGAGCAGTAGAACTAGGGGCTAATGAAATTGACCTTAATTTGTGTATGTTAGATGAACTGCGTTAATTAGGCTTTTTCCGTTTATGTATCAGCATTTATAGAATTTTAGAGCTTTGTTTCATCTATGCTATTCATATCAATAAGTTGATAAAATATTTTGTTTTACTAAACCTATAATTTTTGTTACTTTCATCAAACATAGGTAATAAATTTTAATTCAAAATAGGAAGTAATTAAGTAACATACAGACGCACCATATCAAATTTCTTTATTTGTTTTAGATTAATAAGGAATCATGAGTTAAGTTAATTTTTAGGATCAAATAGTTCATTTAAGTAATTCAAACCTTAATAGTTGCAGGAAAATAAAAATAACACTATTATATACATATTATCAATAAAATAACAACTCTCCATTCACATGAACACTTATTTTTTACAAGTAGTACAAGAACAATAATGCAACTAGTACAATTTAGTAAATCCATAATACAGTAGTTATGCATTAGAAATTCTTGAGTAACAGAAAGTAACTGGTACTATATGGTACCTATCATTAAATAAAAAACACTGGAATTGTATTTATAATACTATCTTAATTTTCTTCATTATCTGAAAATTCTTGTTTATCTTCCAGTTTTACATGTAACAAAAGTTTATTCTATTTTTTGTCTCTTTGGTGATTGAATTTTTTATTTTTTTAAAGACAACTCCCACATTAAGAATATACATTCCTGTGTTACGGGGATCTTTACAAATATACATGAAAAGGACACAAAGTACACCCAGACTTAGAACAACAATTTATGGATCACAAAGTTTTATCCCATGTAGGGTATGAACCCACAACACTTGGCGCAGTAGTAAGCGGTGTGGCGACCATTGAAACCACTTTTTTTTTTACGTGTGGAACCCTCTCGGGCCTTCATCCCACCGGAGCTTGCGGCGGGGCGGTGTGTCGGAATCGAACCGACTAAAACCACACAGTGTGCCACTCTGCGCCTGAAACGGGAGAGATTCGTGAATCGCTTTCTTACCCCTCCCACCGCTTGCCCGCACTGAAGCGGGCACTGTCTCTAGATGTTAAATCCTCTCAATTTAGGCGACGCACGGCACAGGCGTAACTTCGCCCCCTCGCGGCTGGCCTGTGAAGCAGATGGGGGGGAAAACCCGTACCGCCCATCCGCGGCCACTATCAGGGCGGCATGAGGCGCTGGTAGGCGCGATCGGGTCCGCGTGGAGATCGTCCAGCGTCCAGCACGTGGAGTCTCCAGCCGCGAAGACCAATGAGCTATCGTGGGACCATTGAAACTACTAGGCCAACCATGTAGTCTTTAGATTAGGATAAATAGATATATAGGAAGATAAATAGGGATTGTGGCTGCAAGTTTCCATTAAAAGGATAGATCGACCAAGATCTGAGGTATAAATGAGTTGATTTTGTCTGCATCTTTTTCCAATCATGCTTGGCTCCTATTGATCTAAGCATGATGTTGACTGTCATATTCTTGGCATACATAAATTTTACTAAACTAAAACACATATTTTTCAGAAAAAAGAACATGATAATTGACAAAATTGTTTATTGTGTGCAACTATTTGATATGAATGCTATAATATAATGTAATAATACTATAATAGATATATTTTACATTACAGTTAAATATCTTCGTGAAGTAACACCCTACTTCCGTAAAGCATCTATTATCAGTGAAGTGGGTTGGGAGTTACAGAGAGGGTTCATGGCTGATGTGCCTCCATCACCTCCTTCACCAAGACGTCGGCGTGCCGATACCCGCTACGTGCCTCTACTGATGGCCTGCATAGCTAAGAATTTGCGTCACCGTGACCCTGGTAAATATAATTATAAACAGTGTTTGCATACTTTCTCATTTTAAACAGCGACTAATAGTAGTTATTACTCAATATTATAGTTACTAAGTAGACTTATTTTTGTTATTTGCATTATTTGTAATAAAATAAAGTAGTTCATGTATAATATTTTTATTCTATACTAGTGACCGCACTACGGCTCGCAAGGGAGGTCTCGGACTTCCCCTAATAGAATATGCATCTATACATATATAAAACTTCCTCTTGAATCATTCATTCAAACTCCATTGACATAAGTTTAAAGAATCTAACAAACAGCAGAAGCTATCTTAATTTATACAATATAAGGATGCCTTTTTTTTTATTTTAAATTTAAAATAATCTTAATATCCTAATTTCCAGAGGAACGCACCATCGAAATTTACTCTCCGGATGGAGTTCACGCTCTAGCTCTTCGCGCCAGTAGTGCTCAAGGGGCGGCAGGCTGGCACCGAGCGCTGCACGCCGCTGTTCGCCGCGCTGCGCGGGCTGCGCTGGCTCGAGCTCGCCCCAGGCTGCGACCTCTCTTAGGAGATGTACGTTACGCCGGCTGGTTGGCGCGACGGCCACCTCAAGATCATGTAAGATGTTCTGTTGTAGTAGCCAACATAAGTATACATAGTAGTATTTGTGATAGCTTAATGATCGCTGTATAGAGTAACGATCATAACGAATTATAAAGAAATAATCAAACCTGAAAATTGTAGTGATGTTAATTTTGCAATTCTCTCATTGGTGTAAATTGCATTAGTTTGTATTATAAGTATGTGTAAAACCCTTTATTGTTCCTAAAACTATACCTGTTCTATTAAATATGTTAATAGATAAGCGCTTCCGGGGGTTCCGATAGTTCTGATGAAGCTGAAGGCTGGCAGCCGACCTTTGTCGCCATCACCGACCGCGAACTGAGGTGAGAGAAAAATAGTCAATTAACAATTTTAATTCAGATTTTCCGCAAGGATATAGGTGTGCATCTCGAGTAAATTAAGTAATTTTTTTTAGTTGTTGGTGAGTCATTTTGCCGTTTTCTGAGTGATTGCACGAATGATGTAGCTGTATTTGAAGCGGTCGCCTCACCGCTTCTTATTGCTCTTTGTGTTTTATGGTTCGTTCCCTACATTGGTCACTGTGTGATCCACAAATATAATACTATATGTACATATTTGTAAAGTCCCATGTGACAGAAGATATTCTTATTATCATCATATATAGAATGTACAGAGATATTACTTGTGTAGAACCCATTGTTCCATTTATATTTAGGTTGGCCATTTAGAAAGTAATTGAAGAGATCCAATCCCCTTTTATTATATGATACAGTCAGCATTAGATTGATTTGTGCTTAGTCAAAATTATTTTTTGCAAAGTTTTGCAAAATTATGTGTAGACAAGTAACTAATTATTAGTCAAGTACCAAGATGACCGAGTTATGATCGCTTTTATTTTGGGAAAGTTTCTTAAAAGTTAATCCAAGTTAGATAGATTTATCGCCCTGAAACTCCCTATTTACTGAATTTCAAGAGACTCTATGGAGCCGTTTCCAAAATTATTTCCGATATTGTGTAAGCTAACTCAGTGCTCAGAATTGATACTCTTAAAATATTTTTGTCTACTTTGAAAGCACAAAGTAATCTGATGGTGAGCGTAGTTAATGAAGGCACTATTGGGTAATGTCGGTCGGTGTGCAGGTTGTACGAGGCGGCGCCGTGGTCGGGCGAGGCGTGGTGCGCGCCCAGCGAGTGCTTCGGGCTGGCGGCCACGCGGCTGGCGTGGTGGCGGCGCGCGGCGGGCGGCGCGGGCGGCGCGGCGCTGGGCGTGCGCGCGGGCACGGCGGCGGGGCTGGCGGTGCGCTCGCTGCGCGCCGACACGCCGCACGACCTGGCCGCCGTGGCCGGCGCGCTCGTCGACGGCGCGCACCACGCCGTGCGAGACCAGCCCGAGTTCACTTTCCGTTAGTGTACCCCACTCTAATCTTTCTGGGTTCATCGTTCCACAGACCTATTGAACCGCATCGACTGCTTTGCCAAATTATCATTTTTTTATAATTGTTGAAGTATTAAGTAGAGATTCAGATTCCTGAGTCGGACCAAATGTTTGTATGATCTGCGAATGTTTGTTTCGGAGTTTGGGTGTTTTCTATGTATAATATGTATGTATTTACAAAAAAAAAGTATATAAGTCTTAATATCAGTTGTCTAGTACCCATAGTACAAGCTCTGTTTAGTTTGGGACTAGATGGCGTTGTGTGTTAAAATGTCTGAACATATTTAATTAGGCGGAAACACATAACCTTTTTTATGGTATAGGGTTAAACGAACAGACAGATCAAACAACGATAAGGACTATCGTTGCCCATTAGGTCGTGGTAATCGACATGGCAATAAGTTAGAAAATACAGTTTAAATAAGGAGAGTGCAAGTTTTGTCTTACTGTAATTTCTACTTTTTATTTAACAAGAAAATGCAGTCTTGATTAAAGTAAACTTATGAAACTACGTAGAAAGAAGCTTGTTGCATGTACTTTCCAAATAACCGATGTAATAAAATGTGCCAGCTTTACCGCCTGTAACTTGGTTGCAAGGCTCGGGCTTCGTTTCACATTAATTCTGTTTTAGACCGTTCGAGCTTGGCTCGTAAGTGTCAAAGCATGTCCCACATAATACGAAGATAACGCCTTTGAAAGAAAGTTGAAAGGGCTACTCTTAAAGCAGTGTATATAATCAGGGTGTCGGTTCCGCGGCGTGTGCGCGCGGCTGTCGCTGGGCGCGCACGGCGTGTGCGTGTGGGAGGCGGCCGGCTCGTTGGGTCGCGGCGGGGCGCGCGCGCTCTACCGCCGCCCGCTGCACGCCTTACGCGCCTCCGCCGACGACGACCGCGCCGCGCTCTGGCTGCACTTCGCTGACGACGACACCGTGGTGAGCTTCTCCACCGTTACTATCCTTTATTTATTTATTTATTTATTTATTTAATACATCATACACTTTAGGTGCATTGGCGGACTTAATGCCTAAGGCATTCTCTACCAGTCAACCATCGGGTGATGCAGAGAAGACAAGATGTAGGTGCATTTTGTAAGAAAAAATGTATCAAAATATACAGATCTGGCAATATATCAAAAACAAGTAATATATAAAAGCTAATCTACATACATACAAGAACTAATACATACTATACATACAACTAGATATTTATTCTATTTATCTATTTATTTATTTCAACTAAACTAACTAATAATATAACTTATATATACATACAAACATGAAAAGATATACTAGGATTAATAGATGACAATTATGTAGATGTTGATTCTGCAAGTTGTTTTATAAGGTACTGCTTTACTTTTATCTTAAAAGAAAAAGTGTTGGTGGCCATTCTGATTTCGAGAGGGAGCCTATTCCAGAGTAGAACGGACTGAACAACGAAAGATGAGCCAACAAACTCTGACGTATGTGAGGGACATCGAAGAAGGAGGTTATTAGTGGACCGAAGGTTTCTGTTGTGGTTGCTGCATAGAAGTTGGAAGTAGGAAGTCAAATATTTTGGTGAGGATGGGTTATTTAAAATTGAGTACAAGAAAGTTAGGGCTCGTTGTTCTCGTCGTAAGCGAATAGGTAACCAGTTGAGTTGTGTGCGAAAAAGGGAAATATGATCATATTTACGGAGATTAAAAACGAATCGAATGCAGTTATTAAGAAGACGGTCAAGTTTATCGAGAAGATCTGCATTCAGGTCATAACAGCACACGTCGCCATAGTCGATTATAGGAAAGATAAGAGTTTGCACAAGCATAGTCTTGGTTTTTGGAGGCAGGAAA